>VFFE01007253.1:2044465-2231447 GCA_008921705.1 Burhinus oedicnemus | reverse complement strand
CACAAAACCAACAACCAACAAAAAAAACCCCCAAAACCCACCTACTTTGTGGTAATAGGTATTCTGAGAGCTACAGCTGTAGTAAACTTTAGCAGAAGCTGAGTATTGTTTGCACTCATAACTATATTGGTTTTGGTAGAGTAAGTACATGAAGAAAACGAGGAAGGTAAGCCTGACTTAAACAGTAGGGATATATAATTATGTACATAGACACCTAGACAGTAACTCACTGTTGATGATGACATTTGGTAATGAGAGCTGTTACTTCCCAACAAGAAGTTCAGGTTAATAAGAAACTATGAATTGATTGGACTTGACATATTTAAAAAATGTAAATTTTACAAGAAAATATGAAGTTAGTGAAGTTATTGTACAGTAGGTTCCATTATTTTCTTCTGGTTTTATAATTATGAATTTTCTAGGAATGTTATGTAAGTATTTCTCAATAGGATTTGAGAAGTTACATTTATTTTCCTGTGTATGAAAACATTGACTGTATTTCTGCTCCAAAATGTTGGGGAGGTACTAAACCAGCTATTTCTAGAATTATTTGTTCTGTAAAGTCTTAGTAATTTAATTGTCTTTACCTTAACCTAAAGAAAGAAAAAAAAAAAAAACCCAACCTAAACCACTTCAATCAACAACTGATAATGTGACAAGCCAGTGGAAGGTGACAGAAGATGGTTTATGATATTTTAATTATAGGAAAAAAAACCCCATGACTTATACTGAGCTAATTGAAGAAAAGAAAGCCAAAGAAAACTTTAAATAAAAAAACCCCAACCCCCTCCCCACTTTTAGTTCAGTGCATATTTTGAGTGTTCCTAGTGCAATCCGGACAACACAGAAAATATGAGAATTTATAATAAAATTGAATGTGGAGAACGCATTGGCTGCAATCATTAACAGCAATGGGCAGCGACCTCTGTTCTGTGCTTTACTATTGATCCATTTTTTTGCACTGCATCTGATATTGCAGATGGTACATTGTTGTGATTGCATTTAATGATTAAATTGACATTTCAGGCGTGGCTGTTTGGTAGATTCTTTTGGGTTTTATGGTGTTCTTTTTTTATGGAAAAATGTATATCTGATAATAGATAGTCCACATGTAAATGTGGTGAGTGCTGGTGGATCTTGCTTGTTTCTCAGGCTTCTGTAGCTATCAGCTGGAGTTATATCACACATTTTCCGTGGGGGCTGGGTCAGTTGTTAGAAATAAAAGTGAAGCTATTTGTCCTCTTTCTTTTTCATTTCATTTTGTGGCAGCATCATGGATTTTGTTCAGATTTATGGGAGACTGCGTAGACTAAACAACTGGCATTGCAAGCAGCAAAAGTCACTCTCTTCTCAGTTCATTTTAAATTAGAACCATCTATTACCCCTCTACAGTGAGTTTAATAACTCCCGTAATTTTCTGCTATGGATTCATACAAAGGGACTGTTATTTTTTAAAAAGAAATACATTTTCTTCTACCTGGACCTGACAAATCTATTAGCAAAACCTTCCATTAATTGAAGGAAGAGTTTCCTTTACTTTGCACAAGTTCTTTCCTACCCTTTCAGGTAATTAACTGTAATTATGCTGTTATGTAATTATAGTGTTTATATTCTAAGTATTCTGAATTCTAACTTTATGCTGCAGTTATTCTAACTTTTCAGTAGATGACTATTCTGTGGTGCTGTGCAGTCCTGACATATTGCTCTGTATTGTAGCCACTTTTTGGGGCACATTTGTTGAAATTTAGGGAAAATTATTCCTTAAAATGAAAGTTCATTTTGTCCTAAGCATACTTCCTTCACAATCTTTCAGCTTTATTGCTTCTTTTATTAGTGGCTTTGCAATTTACTTAGTCCTGGACAAGGGCTTTTAAGGAGTGAAGGTAGGGATTATTTTGGTTTTTATTAACAAACCTAATGCTATTATTTTGGTTTTTATTAACAAACCTAACGCTATTACTCTTACACAGGTATAGGCTTATTTATGGGAACAGGCTCTGCCCCACATGCATTTTGTAGCTGCCACCCAAGCTGGACAGACCTTTTCAGGGCAATTTAAAATAATTGAATGGCTCATTTTATAAAACCATCCTGGGAGATGCTCACCCACCCTTGCCAGCTGAACTTTCTTAGTCTGCCACACTGAACTGAGCTGGAATTTTCACATTGACATATTTTTTTGTGTGTGTATTTCCTGGTATATCAAGACTGTGAACTTCAGAACACACTGGAAGCTTCCCAGAAATCGCAAGGGCAGGGCAGCATTTCTTGTGGTGTTTCAGTATGTTTGCAGTTCCAACTAGAATCAAGTGGAAACGAAAAAACAACAAATTTGTCCAAAATGCTTAACCTTCCAGTTTAATTTTTCAATTGCTTTTTATCTGTTAGATTCTTTT
This sequence comes from Burhinus oedicnemus, assembly GCA_008921705.1. Lineage (NCBI taxonomy): Eukaryota > Metazoa > Chordata > Aves > Charadriiformes > Burhinidae > Burhinus > Burhinus oedicnemus. Next base: position 2,229,051 of record VFFE01007253.1, on the reverse strand, counting down.
CTGTCATCTGCTGGATGGTCCCTGATGGAACTGATGCATCTGTTTCCTTCAGGTATGCAGAATAATTTGTATGTCCCTAATACAGTTCTCCCAGCTCAGCTTTTACTGGTGCATTTCAGGTAATGAAATGTTATTTATCTCAAATATATGCCTGACGTACTTGTGGAAGGGGAAAAAAAAAATTGAAATATCTTCCTCTAAATTCTAGATAGAATTAAAATATTCTTCCTTATTACATGAGAAGTGGAGAACAGAAGGACTATAAACACACCATTAGAAAATGAAATTCTAGTCTGTATTCACCTATCTCTTTTGTCCCTGGCACAAAGGTGAAAGAAGCTAGCCTTGTATGAGGCCAGAAGTTCTCAGCTGAGGTCTGACAACTATTTGTGTTTCTGCTGTCCTGAAGTGCAGGTGGAGGCAGTAGTCCATGATTGGTTCATAATCCTTTAAAGGGATATTACTATTTGCTGTAATGAAGAAGAGTTCTGGAATGAATAGGTAAAATGGGTAAAACAATGAAAAAAATCTTCACAAGTTCCCTGCTCTCTTTCTCCAATGGATTATTAATAAAACATGAAAATCATACAAAAACATGAAAAAACATGAAAGTCATACTCTTGCTATGGTCAGTTCTATTTGGACCATATATTCCTTTGGACAGGAACCACGTCACATAGTATGTTTGCAGCACAAAATCATCCCAAAGGGCAGAGGCTGCCTAGGGCTAGGTGTGGACAGGCCTATGCGGTGAGCAGCAGCCACAGCCTAAAAGAGCTTCTACTAATTCAATTCCTTTATTTCTTTATATAGCTGTTATGTTCTGTTGAATGTAGTTTGGCAGTAAAACATATAAACAAGTTTACTGTAGCATTTCAGCCTAGGGTAGAGAGCTGTTCTCTGGCACTGAAGTGTCTTAAACCTCCCAGGCAACAGATTACAGTTGAGTCAGTTTTCCTAATCTTGTCCTTGGCTCTGCTAGGTGTGAATGTGTCAGCAAGTAAAGAGTTTGGCCAGCATGCAGGGAACATGCCTGGACAATCCGGCACAGTTACATATGGGATATATGTGGTGTAGATGTGAAAACACAGTATTCACATCCATTACAGCAGCAGTCCTGGGCTGCCTCCTTTCTTCCCATGCCTACAAGGCTTTTGACTTAACTAGTGTTGTGCTTTGCTCTCTACTACGTTGAAAGATAACTCTATCTGGAGGCATAAATTAAAAGTCAGTGTAGCCTGGAGATATGCATAAAGTTTGTTTATGAGTTTAAATCCTGTTGCTGCTGTATTAGTTTTGGACTAGACATGCCTAGGGCACGTTCAGTGAACATCATTCGTTTGAACAAAATGCTGTAGTGGTTATGCATGTGATACTGGAAGTGAGTATTTAAGGAAGATGTTGCTGACTCATAGACCTGTCAGATAAAAGCAGTATTCAGAGAAGGCACAATAGCTGACCTGTTTGTCAACTTGAATACAAAGTTAACTTTCAGTAGGACTGTATAGACTGAATGCATTTACTGAAAAGGAAGGCAGAGTATCTTGCGGAGAAAGAAATATGGAGCTTTGAAGTCTGGAAACACAGACAAGCTTTAAGTTACGTATGGGATCTCTGATAAAACTATTGCTCAGCAAAATAAGGAGTTTTTTTGGAGGACTTTCTACTTGTATTTTTCTGTTTGTCATTTAATCTAATTGTAAATTCTACAAATTGTGAGTAAAACATATTAGTACATGAGACAATTTGACATGAATCACAGGAACTGTTATCTGAGGCCAATCGTATAATCTCTGCTGTGTGTTGGAGAAAACAACATCTTGGCCAAAGAAACAAGAGAACTGGAATCTAAGCCAGTTGTAGAGCCAAAATGAGAGAATAAATATCTCTTCCAACATCAAACCTTGTGGAGGATGCCTAAAATTTGCCTAGGTGGTTGGGCCTTCTTCTAAAAGCTATGTTGCAATAGATTAATTAATGCAGACAAGCTTCTAGGTATCTTTCTTCTTTTTGCTATAGAGACAAATCTGTTTCTTTATAACAGCTTCTGATGTTTCAGACAGCCAAAGATTATGACAGAATGAAATACTTCTCTGTATTTAATTATCATGTTTTTAATTTGAATTTATCAGGAGGCTGGTTGAGTAGAGTCTGCAAAATTGTCAGGCAAAGGAATCTTCTAAAAATAAAATGTTAGCAAGATACTCAGTGTGCATAAGGTGAAGGAGTTTATAAATAGGTTTAGGAAGAATTGAGCTTATTATAAAATAAATCAAAGATGGATTTTTGGGGATATGGCCATGTTTCAAACTTATTTTAAATAAGCCTAAATCCTGACTGCAAAGACTTTGTCTCATTCTGTCTATGGTGCCAGGTGTTCTCCAGAGCCCCTCCATGAAAGGGAATGAGATGAGAAAGCACGTGTGGTAGAAAGCAGGCATAGAACTGTCTGCCAGCAGGAATCAAGGGGTCTCATTCACCCAACATCAATGTGCAGTTATTACTTTCCCTTTTTTTTTTTTTTTAATCAGAAGTGTCAAACGTAGCCTCCCTAGAGAGAAAAATGCATGCTTCAGTGGGGGTGGGTCACAGGACTCAGTTGGCTGGGTGTGTGGTTCAGGGCAGGAAGGTTTTGCAATGCAAACTGTGATGAGGGCTGTGCCTGATGGAGGGACATTGTGGGAACGAGGAGTAGCTGGCAAAGAGACGGGTTCAGTGTAAAACCATTCAGTTCTGAGACAGCTGTGTTTCTAAGGTAATGGAGAGTTTCCTCAAACAAAAATTTACCTTTGAGGCAGTGGAGATGATTCTGTATAAACAGTTTTCTGATGTACCATTGTGGGAAATAAAAAAGGAGAGACAAAATGTACATGTTGTTACTAGAAAAAAAATGCTTTTCTGGTAACAATAATTTCTCAACAAAGTTTCACTGTGCTAAAAAATGGTAGTGTTGTATCTAATTTCTTGCCACTTAAGTTTCAGCCACCAGAGTGTAAAATTTGTTTAGATATTCTAAACGACATTTTAAAAAGGAATAAAATTATATAGATTTGGCATAACATAGTTTAAAAAATGGAAGTCCTGCTCAGCCTGGCTGTTAACCATTCATCTTAGTAACAAGACCTTTTAAAGTTGCTTTTGAATGACAGTATATCTGGAAATACAATTATTATCTGAGTTTTAATTGTACCATTTCAAATTCTACCCCAAGACCCATTATTTACTAATTCCTCATAATTAGAAAGATATTCTCTAACAATCTATAAAATAATAGTCTTTTTGTTCAACAGAATCCAGCTTAAACATAAAATGTTATATGCTGTGTGACAGTATCCATTTGCTATGTATTTTTATGCCATTTTAAAAGTCTTGCAAAAATTTTGGTAACCATAGAGGAATCTTCTGATGCTTCAGGGAAGTGTTAATGAAGTGGTTTACTGTGTGACCTGCTGAAACTGGCTACTGCTTGGCATCAGCTATTTGTAAGAGTCAGTTCCAATGCACATATATATATATATATAGACACACATAAATACAGTCATTTTGCGTAAAGGTCAGCTGGGAAAATGTTGGAATCACCTGCCCCAGAATTTTCCCAAATGCTGAAAGTGTGAATATAGTGGAAATTACACTGAAAGCGAGTCTAGAATTTGACTATTCCTTTCAGAAATTCAAACCTAGGTGAAGTTCCCACAAGTTATGGCCACTGAGTTTTATGAGGAATTAATTTACTTTTCTAAAATGAAAGCTTAAAGCCATATTATCAAATTAATTAGGCTTCATTCCTAGCACTAATCTAGATGCAGACTATATACAGGAAAAAGATAAAGACCAATTTTGCCCCATACAGTATTTATTCCATATTGATACTCTATTTCCTCTTTTAAGTCTCTATACATTGTAGTGAAAATATGCTGTTGTGCTGAATTCAGAAAAATAAACCCTTCAAGTAAAATAGATTTTTTGTTGAAGGTAGAAGTGTTGCCCTGATGATTATTTGCTTGGTGCAGTTAACCTGTTTAATGCCATAAGATCAACTTCTTTGAAAATCACTTCATGGAAATAATAACTGGGAATTCTATTTAGATATAGATTGGTGACTTTTTAGAAATAAATTAATGGTAGTTTTGCAGTGAATGAAGCCACAAAAGAAGCTGACCTGTTTCCAGCTTCTGAGACTGTTTTTCACAAAATAGAATATATTTTAGCTTAGAGTCTTTTTAATATAATTGCCTAGGTTGGCTGTTGGAATGCTGTTTAAACAATTCAATAGTGATGGCACTGTAGTTAACTAAGGGAAAATGTGAGATTGCTTTAGGACACGTTTGTTCTTGTGAAATGGAGGGACCGTATTCAAGGAAAAGATTTGGCAAATAAGGATCTTTCTAAAAGGTTTGGTATCAAGCTGATTAGATCCTAAGGGTGAATGCCTGGGCAAACAGTTAGCCTGTTTCATGGAAGGAGAAGTGAAACATTTTGCTTAAATGGAATTACAAGTAAGATGCGGTTATGTAAATTATTTTGTTCAGCACCAGGATGAGTGAACTCACCAGGAGTGCACTTTTAAAGCAAATCTCCTGATTTTACCATGCTTTGGTTCATACTGTGGAGTGATCTGGGAGCACACAAAGCAGATTCCTTACAGATTAATCCACACCAAAACCTGTGCTCCAGGAGTGTACGTAATGTGCTCCAGCTTCTGATCGACAATCATCCACAGAACTAGTCTACAATCAGTCTAAAGTACTTCCCACCACTCCCCTCCCACAGAAGCCTGTGGTGGGGTCACTTTGGTGTTTAACACCAAATGTCTCACTGTGCAGATCTGCTCTTATTGCACTGTGGTACTTCTTACAGTAGACATAATCTACATCTGATGAATGATCTGGTTATGAGACTATAACAAGATGAATAGCTGCTAGTGGAGAAGAAATAGTAGATTAAATAAAAATGAGCTTCTGCTGTCTTTCTCACCCACCATAACCCTTTAGTATATAGAATCATACTCTGGTGGAAGCTAAGTGACACCATGGATTAAATATGAAATTCCTTGTTCTGTTTTCATTATCTGTCACAATACTGCATTGGAGTGTGTACCTAAAACTAGAATCAAAGCAGAAAGAAAATATGTCTTTTCATCAATTGAATGTTGGGGCCTTTTTCATGCTTATCATACCTATTTTCCATCTCAAGTGATATATTTAATAAAAAATATTTTTGAAACCAGCAAAGAATAAAACAAAGTAAAAACCAAAAAGGATATACAGCTCTTTCATTGCTTTCAAATTCCTTTGTTGGCATGCCATTTTTTATTACTTTCATTCATATTTTGCTACCATATTACAAGCAGCACTGATAGCCAGCTTTTCCTTTAATAAAGAAGTATTTTTATTAGAAGTTCTATTTAATAATATGCATATTTTAACTGACTACTTCACAATGCAAGAAACTTTTCAGAAAATTGCATAATTTCTATTAAGAATTTGATGGGATGTCAAGAGTGTAGCTTGATTCCAAGAGCCTAATCTTCCTGTACTAATATGTTCAGGAATTGCCTTTCTGTTTTCTGACTTACTGGTCAGAACTGGAGACTGTAAGAAATGCCTTTATTTTTTACAAAGACTAAATTTGAACCTGTTGAACAAGTCTTTTTTTGTCTCCGTCCTCTGATTGGATTATTTTGTTTCCAGGAACAAACTTGATAGAAATGGGGAAGTTACCAAAATATGGATTACATGTGATTTATACGGAATGGAGCAAACTGCCAAGAATCCTTGGGCTTGAGCAGATCAAGGGAGCCTGAGTGATCATGTAAGAATGATGCATTTAGGCTTTTATGTAACATTTCATCTGCTGCTCTTGAACACTCTTCCTCACTCTAAAAGAATACCTTGTTAAGAAAAGATTGTCCTATTTTATCAAGCATTTTGTGTTTGTATGACTCCGAACAGGTAAACTGAAAGTGAACAGAGAGAATCATCGGTTTTGTTTTAAGAAGTTAGGGATTTGGAATGTCTAGTAACAGTGGAAACTACAAACAATTCTTGCCCTTTAGAATGCTGCTTACCATCTTATTCCATCATGAGTGGATAATGATCAGCGTAATCACTTTGTGTGGTGGCCCATATCTAGGTGATGCACGGTAGATTACAGTATGTGTCAAAGCTGATGAAAAAGGGAAAAGTGATTTTTCTGATAGAAAACTTTGCTAAGAGCAGTAAAGATTATGTTCTTCAGCTACAGAGTAGTTTTGGTAAAGACAGACATTTTAAAGCATTGTTTCGAAACACAGCTACCTCAGCATTGTTTTCCTCACTTTTTCATAGATGATGAGGAACACACGATGGTTAGGTAGCTCAACATTAGAGATTTATTGTGAAAAGCAAAGTCTGAAACCCTGTAGTTGTTTGTTCTCTATGTACTTAGCAAGAAAATCCAGAGGATTATTGCCTTTACTATGCTGACCCTCCAGGTTCACAAAAAAGATGTACTGGCTGACTGGAAATGTCAGACAAATATCAGAGTATGCCAAAGGAGTTTCTTATAGGGTCAGATTCCTCTTCTAAGCTAACAGCTGTTGTTCTAAAGTATATTTAATGCCTTAAACATTTGAACTGATATATGCTAAAAAGTATGGAAAAAGTTCAAGGATGTAAAAGTAACAAATGGCTCTCTGAATTTAGTGAAAGTGATTTAGAGATAAGGTGAATAATCTTTAATAAGTGAAATAACTAGTGAAAGACTTAGCAGTGCTCATAGTCAACTTAGCTGAGTTTTGTTTGCTTATAAATATGCATTATACATTTGGTTATTTTAATTTTAAAGTTGTTCAGTGAGCAGCGTAGTACACATGCCTTCTAGTCTTGAGACACCAGAATCATGATCTCTCATGTTATAAAATGAGAGATTTTGTCTGTATTTTTGTTTTCAGTTCTCTAATTTTGCTTTCTTTTTTTTTTTTTTTTTTTTTTTTTTTTTTTGAAACACAAGCCGGCAACCATATATAATGTCTCTTAAAATAAGCACCATCCTCATTCTTTGAATCTGTCCAGCTCCTGTTTATTTGTTGAATAGAAACTCTGAACACACATCCAAGGAATCCCAGGGGCCTATTATACTATCAGTGCTTGGTAACCTTTACTTAACTTTATAACCTTATAAATGACTTGTCAATGAGCTGACTGTGTTAGAATCATCGCAATCAGTTAGAAAATTTTGTTCTTTTCCTTTCTGAGAGTTTGAGTCAGCAATGCTCGTTCCTGTAGAGAGGTTTGTCTTATTGCATCCATAAAGGAAACTGTTCCTGATGCATTTGACATTCATTTCTATCATGGTGTTTAAAAAGCTTGATTTTAGTTAGATGTCTAGGGAATTAGTTCCAGAATTTCCATTATCCCAATTGGTTTAGCAGAATGACGCAACTCAATGCCCTTCCAGACAATTATTTCACCCTTCAGCTGGTGACATGATAGTAAAGGAAATAGATCCTGTGATTTCTGCATTCCCAGAAATACACCTTGTACCTGTGCCCTGGTGTTAGAAAATCAAGTGTCTCAATAATGAAAATGCTACAAATGTGCATTGTTGCAAATTACGGAAAATGACAGAGTCTTCATTAGCAGCTAGTGTCACATCTCAGTTTGTGGCACTTCCTTTTCAAAAAGTGGATATCACAAATAAAAAAGCCAGAATTTTGATGCTATTTGTATATTAGTTTTAGAGGAAACGCATTTCTGTCTGCAGTGTAACAAACAAAATGGCTTCAAGAATGGGACCAGGAGGCTAAAGATATGGATTCCAGTCCTGGCACTGAATACTGTCTAATGTAGCTAGAAGCTTGGGGGTTTTTGGTGTCCATTTAAAGCAGAGGTAGTAACACTGATCATGCTAAAATTGTGACCATTAATATTACTGATGCTTTGGAGTTGTTCTCTAAAATTTTGAGTGGTACTTTAAGAATAGCATAAAGTCAAAAGGGGCTGGCTGACTGTTTCAGCTGCAAAGTGTGAGTGTTGTATCACATATATATATATATCCTAGGGTCCTTTTTCCCAACTCCGTGATTTGACATTTGGCAGTATGAAAATGCACACAATGAGTGTGCGTTGCCAAGTGGAGCTTGTGGCGAATTGAAGCCTGTCAGTGACAGATGCAAACTTGAGTGTAGCTCTGAGTGACACAGGCAACCCCCAACCTGGATGCTAGCTGTTGTTAGCTTTCAGTTGGTAGGTTGCACCTCCAGCTGATGAAGAGCTGCTACTTGTCTAGCAGCACTGAGCTGGGCCTTGAATTTTTGCAAACAGCAGTGTTTATTCTGTTTCTTGCTCTCTGCTTTTCACTTTCGCAAGGAATGGTAGTTGGACACGTCTTGCCTGTATTTTTACATCTTTCCATTGTTTCCGGTTTCTTGCCATAGAGAACAGTGTCTTGTTTTTGGAAGTGAATCTTTTAGGTGCCAGGTTCCTAAAAATTAGTTTCTAAAATAATTATATTACTAGTTTTACTTTTTATAACATGTCACTTTTCGACTCCTGTTACAATTTTGCTTACTTTTTTGTAGAAAATTTATTTCTAGACTAAAGGTCATACTGTGGATTATCTTGTAGACCCAAACCAGCAGATTTTAACACATTTTCTTTCTCTCTTCTTTCAAATAAATCCTTCTACTGCTCTGTAGCAGTGCTTTTTACTAATGAGAGCTATTGCCAGGCTTCCTTGCTATGGCACTTTGTTAGAAATGTCCCTAACATATAAAAGTGATGGCGTACTGGGCTTTTATCAGTTCTTAGGCATTGTCACAATTAGGATCAGTATTTTATTTGGAGCTCTGTGATTCAGTTCAGATCTCTCTAATTCTCAAGGGGGGCTGCTCACAAGGGGAAAAATTCAGTTTTTGTACAGGCTTGTCTTCAAATTCCTGCATAGAACACTAACTTAAAAGAACAATGTTGTAACAGAGATGAGGTATGAGTTATTTATCTGTAACCTGCTAGAAAGGTTAAAATATAGCACTAATATAATAAGTAAGGCCAGAGTCTTCCTTTTCTCATTAAGATTCTGTTTAGACATTTGTACAATTCCTTTGTTTTGGAACAGTTTCATCATGTCTCTGCTTCTATAGATCATTTGGTATGTGGATCAGACATAATTTTACCAAAAGCCTATTCACATGCAATAAACCTGTGTTTCTAAAGAGGAGCTATTTCTCTGATTCTCTCAAAGATGTTAGCAAATTCTGCACCATATTGAGTGCCCTTTGGCAGCAGGTGAAGAATTCAACAGCTTGTGGGAGTGCTAATTAGAGCTAATAATAACTTCAATGGCCTGTCTTGGCTTTAAAATGCCTGACAGAAATTACCCTGTCCTTGAAGGATAGAGATTTTCTTTCTGTTCAAATGTCTGATGAGGGACGCTTATGCCTTCGTGTTTCTGTATTTAGTGATCACACACAATTAACTAAGTGGGTGCTTGTATGTGAATGAAAGAGAAGAGGGTGGTGTTGGGGAATCAAGAGGAAAAAAAAGCAGAGATATCTCTCAAAAATACACCAGGATTCCATTATTAGAGGGATTTCTCTTGGAGGCTAAATAGCCTTGTTAAAACCAGAAATAATAACAGGAAACCAATTAGGAGAGGAATTGGATTATTCATAATTAAACCTTTTTGTTCTAATTTTGGTATTTTTTCCATGGTTAGTTTGCTGAAATATGTACAGAGAGTCTGAGTGAAATGAAAGTTTTAATTTCAACAAGTACCCAAAAAGCTCTGAGGTGTGAAATTTTTATTTTATCTGGCTAATAGGTTGCTGATGGTGCAGAAAACAATTCTATTTTCAAGGATATTGCCCTAGACTTTTCCAATGCAAATATTATTAACACTAGCCAGAAAAAAAGAATTACAATCTTTTATGAGCAGTTGTTGGAATGGTAAATTTGGGGGTTTTCTGACTTCTTCTTTTGCTAAAGAGATTTTTGGAAATCAATCAATTAAATTCCAGAGGGGAAAGGGCCTTTAAAATTCTAATAGTGCCAGAAATTGTAAATAAAATCGCTGTAGTCATTCAAAGAAAAACAAAGGTTAAATTTCTGTGTGTTTTTTGTTTTTAAAATTACTGTTTTCCTCTACACAAGAATTAGTGGAGAATGCTTCACAGAAACTGCTGGGATTACCCTGAAGTTTTAATGACGTAAATGACATCAGAGTCTGGTCACTGTAGTCTTTAGATTTAGAAAAATCAATAAATTAATATGCCTGGGCTGAATATGAGAAGTGTCTTCCACTGTTTTATCGGCTCCAATAATGCTATTACTACTGCTTACTCCTTTGTAAACTGTGTGATGTTTTAGTTTTTTTTTCAAATGCTATTATTCCTAAATTAGATGATGAGAAGACTGATAAGGTAGACTGCAGTTGTTCGGGTTTTTTAAATTGAGGATGAAAACTTAAAATTACAAAAAAAAAAAAAAAAGAGAGACTCAGTGGTGTAGGGTCTTTAGTTCCTAACTAGACATTTGGCTTCAGTGCTGCCTGAGCAACTCTAAGCAGACTTCTTCCCCATCGTGCTGCTATCCACTCATTCCGTATCTCCTGTAGTCTCCATCATTGTCCCAGCACAGCTAGTCACTTAGTTGCACAGTGAACAAGATCAGGGAGCTGATCCAGCTAAAAACTAGGATCACCAGGAAAAAAATAGGATTATTTTTCAATTGGATCAGTTTCCAAGCTGTTTTGCCACAAGCAGCTATACTGGCACAATGGAGAGGCTTATGACATACCTGCAACAGTGGCTTGAGGCAAGGACTGCTTAAGTTGTTAATGTCACTAAGTGTGTAATGAACCACAACCTTTCTCTTTGACTTTAAAACATCTGCAGTCGCTGAACACTGGTTAAGTACAGAACACAAAAATCAAGTACTTGAGGCCTTGATTTTCCCCAGAGCTGGACAGATGTGGAATATCACCCTTCTATTAGTATAAATATTTGATTTTCTATTGGATTCTTAATTTGGCATAACTCATGTCCTTAATCTCATTTTGGTTATACTGTTAAAGGGCATTCTAAAAATTAAAGAGCAAAGAACATTCACATTTGATTGCCTTATTCTGGTCAATCAAGTTTGCTCAGGAACACAGTCATGGAGTGAGGGAATAACTTGCTGCACAGCAAGAGGGAAAATGCTGGTTTACTGCATTTTCCAACTACCCGCACCATCCAAGAGCATACAATATACAATCAAGGTAGAAATTTCCAGGCACTGTCAGCTCACAGAAAATCCAAGGGGAATAATTTCAATCATAATTTTACTTAAGCTAAAATCAAAGAATATTATAGTGAAATAAAAGAATATCTGAAACACACAATCGTCCATCTGGAAATTTTAGGGATCCAGAGAGTTCTGTAGTACAGCAGTTAAGTTGTGTGGTTGTGTTTACTTTGAAAAACAAAAATACAGGTACTCAGTAGCTGAATTGTTACTTAAAGTAGATTACTGAGTAACCATTAAAAGAAATCTTCAATCACTTGTTAAAGACCCAAGACTCATTTGTTCAGATTACTCTGGACTTGGTCCAGAATGTCTAAAGATGAGATCAGAAGCCATGATGCGCTGGGGTTGCACAGTGCTAAATGCTGATCTGATGCATACGTTGTGAGAAGTCCTTCTGAGCTCAGAGTACCTAGACCATGACTGGATGCAGTGTAACTCTCAGATGCCTGAGAATTTGGTTCCCTTCTGCACATCAGGATTATCATATTCAAAGTATCTAAAGCCAGAAGTGATTTTTTTTATTATTATTATTATTATTATTATTTTTTAGCCATCTTAAGAACTAGCATTGATACTTCATAGAAGAAAAGTAACTAATAACTTAAGTATTTCTGGTAAGCCCATAAATGTCAACTATTTGATGGTATTCAGAGTAACGTTTTGTTTAAATGAATGGCTAGATACATCCTAAGGCCATGCAGGTATTTGCAATGGAGTTCATTGACTAACACTTAACGTTTTGTAAAGGTGAAGATTTTTTTACAGATATACGCAATCATCATAAACTGGACTAGAAAGATAGAAAAGGGCACAGAATCATAAGAGAAAAAACAAATCCAAAGTGCAAATCCTATGAACTTACTAAAATTCCAGAAGTGAGGTGCAAAGATTTCTCTTGGATGGAATAATATGTCACACTCCTGCTTTTATTTTTATTCTCTAAGAACCTCTGCAGTAATTGTGTTCATTTCTTCTACCTAAAATTCCAGATGTCAAGGTCTCTGCACTCAGCAAACTATGGCGTGTCCTGTCCCTACTGAAGAATACAGTGTAGTCAGCAGCCCTTCCCACTGCCACTTAATCTGAGCTGTGACTTAGGGAGATTAAAATAGTAAGCAGCACAACTGTCTATTTTGGGAGCTGGATCAAAGACTGTTAAGTTTTGTCCATTTGCTTCAGTTAAGAATCTCCATTGCATTCCTTAGAAATGCTGACACTACTAAGCCAGAGGGTGCTGACAGACATGTTACTTGGCTGAAGTTCTTATAAAAGTTATAGTTCCTTTAAATTAACATGTTAAAATAAAAGATCACATTATGGTCACATAGCATGTGAGAAGAGACCAAGGCTATTAAATGGCATGCAAGAGGATCATGCAGAACTCCTCCCTCCAGGAAAGAGTGCAGGGGCTGCTATTGCAGCTCTGGCAGAGAGGAAAGGCACATGAAGTTTTTTGAAAGGGTGAATCCTAAAGGTATTTGTGCCCTAGGAAAAATGTGGAAACCTCCCAATGCTCTCTGTGGGACAGCCTATTCTGCTGGTGTAGAATGGAGGCTGCAGGTCACCAATTCATGTGTAGTAAGCAAAATCTCATGTTTAGTACACATTTATGTATCTTTGATGGTATTTGAAATGTCGTTATTTATTGGCCAGAAGACTGCTTTCAGTGTTTCTTTTTTCTGTCCTGACCTTGGTGTGCTCTGGAGACCAATATGTACAGGTCAACTGGAACCAGTTGGAATACTGTCTTTTTGGCGAAGGCAATGCCCACATACTCTCACTGTTATATTGCAGAGTACTGTAGTATGCAAGCGAGCTTGGGGACAATGAAGTACTTACTACACAATACGAGTAAAGATAGCAGAATTGCAATCATAGTAGTCAATGAAACACAGACGAGCAATTTCGGCACTGCACACTGACATATTTTCTTTAGGAACCTTTTAAGAGCCTTATTTGGGCAAGCTATAGACAAAGATTTCTAGTACAAACGCCTCATTTTAGTATCTCGCCTTTCATTACTCTTTGATGTCATCTACTAAGAAAGCAATGATTTATGATGTCTCTTACAAAAACCTGCTCCCAATTAAAAGAACAAGCTTTAATTTCTATTCCCAGGTAAGCAGAAGGTAAGCATGATGGATAGAGAGCACATTAGATTTTCAGATGGTGTGCCAGCTGGCTTTCCATGTAGTTTCTAGCATTGCAGAGGTCCAGTCAGTAATGCTGAATATTTTACATTAATATTCTAAGTTCTCTTATTTGTTTTAGGTCTAGACTCTAATTTTGCAACCTGCCCCGTTCATTTCTGCACTAATGGAAGAGCAGACCAGAGAATTAGCTATAATCTAGTCAGAGTTCCCTCCATTTGCTCTGTACTCTGGGGGGAGGAATGCATCCTGTCCATTAAACTCCCTACTGCTTCCTGAAAAATACACAAAAACTGCTTTGGGATTACTTTCCAGTGTCAGAGAAGACTTCATTTTTCTCCTGGTTGTAGCTGGTCCTTAACTTGAAGAGCAGATTTGGGGAATCCTGCACAGATACTTTCAGTCTGTGAAAGTCTTGTTCTTGATGGTGAACCTCTGCTCTAGGTCATGCTGCATCCAGCTAACTCTCATATGCATAATCACATGAAATGCAATTAGGGCTGTCAGGTTTCCTCGTAGTTTAGCTAGACAGTGTTGTGTAGGTGGCAATCTATATGTTGTCATAAACATAAGCTATTTTAGTCAAGATTAACTATGAAATTGTACAGATGTTCAAAATGTCTGAGAACTTCTGACTAGTGAATTGCAGAAGAGTGATATTGCAGCTTTAACAGGGACTAGAGTCTAGGATTAGACATTAAAAAAGAATTTAAGTAGCTACTAAGGGCTTGATTCAATACCTGTAGAAGGCTTTTGGAATTCTTATGTAATGTAATTAAGAAAGATGCATAGTTTACAAATCGTGCATCTAGCACAATAAACTGGAGGTTAAACCTTTTCCACATGTCCTAAAAATACTGCTAATTCAGATTGTTATTTGTTCCTCACAATTTAGGCACTGAAAGTAATATACAGCTTCAGTAATAGTAATCAATTTCAGAAATGCTGTAGCTTTCATATCTTTCTGAAAATAATGATAACCACTTTAAATAGTATCCATCATTCTTACAAGTGATTAAACTTTTAAAAAAATGTCCTTGGACAGTTGTAAGCCCTGGGGTGAAAACATTGCCTGAATAATAGCATTCAAAATATCTTGTTTGTAGTGAATAAAAATTGGCCAAACAATTCCCCCTTAAAGATAAGATCAGAGTTTCTCCCATGTCCCTTCCCTTCCTTTTGCCAGCCACTAAAAAGCAAACCTTGAAGGCATTGGCATCTTAAGTTAAAAGCACAAGTGACATAAGTATGAAAACCAGAAATTCTACTTCACCAAAAGACAGAGAGAAATCAACTGGAAATACAACTAATCGAAGTACTACCCTCTTAAATCATAAATACAATTTCTTAACACGCTTTTTATCTGAAAGCCCTTAAAATTTAATTATTAGTATTTTTATAACAACTCATAGAATTCCAATCAAAGGTTGCTTCTGGACAGGTTTTAGGCTAAAGTCATGACAATTAATTGCTTGGACAATAAATTAATTAGACAAATAAATCAGAATGTATTTTGATAGTTTTTCAGTATGGTTTTTTAATTAACGTAACTAAGGAGCACACACAGCTCTCCCATCCCAATTTGACAGAATCCCTGATTTGAGTGGCTTTTGGAAATGCAGATTAGCAAACATGGATTTAAACTTTAACTGATGTCCTCCAACATCCCTTATGACCCATTGTTGCTGAAAGGGAGAAGAGTGGTGCTTGAAACACTGAATAAAATACTTCAGTCAGATACTACAGATTATTTTTGGACTGCAATGCACAAAGTAGAGCCAGAAGTAACGTGATATACACAAGATTTTAAAATGAAAATTTTAATCTCAGCAGTGTTTCTATATTTTTACAAAGTTAGCATTAAGATACGGGAAAACATGCCAGTGTAGCAGAATTTGATGGGAATTTGTCAGCTCCAGAGGCAAGGCAAGATCAAACATATGTGTATGTTTTTCTGTTTGTCCTTGAACCTGGTCTGTCATCATCTGCCCCATGGTTCAGTACCTTCCTCTGTAAGTAGTCTCCGTCAGTTTCACTTAGTGAGTAAAGCAATGTGCGAAATTAGAAAATGGTGTTTGGATCAAATACTTCAAAATAGGAGAAATTTTGAGAGTTTCCCTAATAAAAATTTATCTTTCAGAGGGGATGTGCTGGTTTTATTCCAAAGACCAATATATGTTTAAACACCTTCTCCAGTCATACTCAATATTTCTAGCTTTCTTCTTTGTCAGTTCCTTTCTGTTATTTACCTGATAGCTGTTTGTTGTACTTGTAGCAACACCATGAAGTCTGGAGGCCAAGTAGGAGCCCAAATATAAACAGTATTGTAGGTAAAAGATTCAAATAGATTTTACTGGACTGGGCAAGCAAATCAGAGAGGGCAGGAGAATGTCAGTAAGTATCTTTAGGGAACATCTCCCGCTTCTGCAACCATGGTGTATTAGAAGCACTTCAGCATCAGCAAAAGCTTGCATTGGCTGATTATAATAGGTATGTGTAAGGGTGTGCAATCCTGTGTCATTATTGCTTCCTGGAAATATTAGCAAATGTAACAATATTTTAAAAATCAAAAGGAACAAGCAAGAAAGATGTCATAGCAGTATAACTTAAAACACAGTACATTTTTCTAGAAGAAAGGCTACAAAGTGTGAAAGCGGTAATTTTTTTACTTGGAACATAGACATTGAAATATTTTTTTTGCAAGAATTGTAATTCACATTTGACCTATTGCCAAAGCAGTGAACTTTATCACCCAGTCTTGGCATGTGCAGATAGATGGTCCTTTCTGTCTCTTTTGCCAGTTATTGGTTATGTCGCCAGGAAATCTTAATCATGCTGCTTGGAAGTGGCTGCTGGCCTGTCCACCTGCTGCCAAGCTATTCCCCTGTATAAGGAGTCCAACTTAGCTTCAGCAAACAGTCTCTTAGCTCTAGCTAACATACAGGAAAAAAGGTCACTGTGCTAAGGCCACCCTAGGGGACCATATGGTGTTATGAGCTACATCATCAATATTGCACTGCTGTTCATGCAACCCTATTGCTAACCCTGAAGTTCCACATGGACTGGGCATAACTGTATTTTCCAAAATTAAATGTACAATATAAACTTAGAGTGAACCACAAAATAAGCAGAAAAGAAAAATGTTCTCTTTAGTAATGAATGGTTTTATTGATATTTTCCATTAAAACTATATATATTAAAAAACAACTATAACCTTCTTTAGTTTGAGAGAAAAAGGAAGAAAATTAAGTAAGCAATTAGATTGCACTGCCACATTATCAAGAAATGTTCTGTATGTTCAATATTCTCAAATGTCATATGAGTTCAACTGCTATTCACACATTAGTAGTCAGAAGAATGTAATGCCTAAGTCGAGTGAATTACAATCCCCTGGCGAATTTAACCTCCTCATTAAGATGTTCAGTCACTTGCATTAGTAGAAATATTGAAACTTGTTTCACACATGGATAGTTCCTTTGTTGATTGAGTTCCCATTATTTTCTGTTTTCATGGGAAAAAGTAGAGAGTCTTCAATTAGTTAGACTACAGTTTTATTTTGGACTCTGTGGTGAAAATTTATGTCTGAAATAATATTTGTAGATTTTTCCAGGTGCAAAAAGGAAGAATAACTGGTTTAGCTGATAAAAATTTTGGCAGAATTTGAAGACTCCTGAGAGCATTGCAAATGCTGTGTACACTACCCAGAAAATGGCAGCAAATACATTTGTAGAACTTTTCTTAATAATAGCATAACATAGATCATTAGTGTAACTGGTTAGTATCCTAACATCTGAACTTTCAACTTCCAGGACTTCTTGGACCAATATTTTGGAATTTCATAAAATTTAGCTCCTGAATCCCTGTTTAAGTGATCTAACCAGAAGTGACCTGAATTTCAAGGTCAGTGGTGATGTACAAACTCCATTGAAGTAAATCAGGAATATTAATGTTTTTTAGTCTTCTTTCCATAGGCTGTAATCATGATATATTTGTGCATACGCAGAAGAGGGAGAGAAAGAGAATCATTCTTTTCAGTAATTTTTTGAGCCAATTTAAATCCGACTTTATATAGAGAAAGAGGGATCAAATATTAAATTCCTGCATGTTTTCTGAAAATCAACAGCTGGGCAGTGAAGAGAGATGCTTGTAGCAACACATTTGCTACTGTGTTTACATAGGGTTCAAGTAAACATTTAATTCTAGAACCTTGCTTCTCCATAAAGCTTAGCTATTACCTTGCACTCTGTCATTTGGAGACAACCAGCTGCTCGTCAGACAGGGAAACTTAGAGAGGGTTGACTTGTGCTTGAGTTCAATTCATGCAGGCACCGTGAATGCAATTAGCTCAAACCGTTTTGTCCCTGGAATTTGATCTTGTTTGAGCACCAGTACCAAACAGGAGTGTAGTAGCTTCCCACTTGGTGCAGTGAGCAGCCCTGGGCCAGTTACTACCTGATCCATGAGCCTGTCTGCACCAGCTACTCAGTGGACACAAGCATACCCCTGAAACAGTCACAGCATGTGTGCAGAGCAAGGCAAAAAAGGCTAGGTAGCAGGCACGAGGAGGTGGCAGCAGTGTGGGGCTGGGGAGACAGACCATGGAGTGGATCTGACTGAGAAGGGTCCTGGCAAGGATTGTATAAGCTACATGATGAAGCTAGACTGTGCAGGGACATCCATGGGTACCATGGGGGGGGCGCTAAGTCATGTAATTCAGGAATATAGACACACTGTAGAGATGGGAAGGAACTGAGAACCTTGGGACAGGAATGTCATGGAAGTACAGCTTGAGTTTAGGATGTGAGGAGTTTAGGATACATAGGATCTAAGTGACTGGAAACCAAACTTAGTTCTAGTTCAACAACATGCATTTTCATGTCAGCTACTGAATAATTCACCTCTACACAATGAAATGGAATAATGGAATATATTCCTACCTAGTTTTGTGTTTCCAGGAGAAGAATCGGAATAAATAAGAGCTTATGTTGAAATATTTTTGCATGCTTTTAGAAAGAATCATCTTGGCTCAACTTCAGGGATGCTATTTTTAGGTACTTATTTCTGGTCTTTTTCTGGGATGCTGCTTTTAGATAATGAACTTTTGCCAAAAAATGCTACATAAATATACAAGAAAACCATGGCGTTTTAGAAACACTCTGGCTTTTTAAGAATAACCTCTGTGTGTGTTTTAAATGTGATGTTGTGTTTGCTTGGTAATGCAGTCCATCTTATTCTACATAATTAAGTATAAAATAAGAACCTATAATATATATTTATGTACCTAACTAGAACAAAAGGATTTACATACACCTATCTACAGTTGTTTACCTGCTGCAGTCTAATTCCTATACATTCTTTTTTTGTGATGCAATTTCTTTTACTGTGTAGGTGGATAGAATGATACAGAGAAAAGTGAAGCAGGGTGTTGTTTATTTGCTGGGTACAAATAAATGAGAAAGACTTTTACCCAGTGATTGCTCTTTTAGAGGATGGTTCCCTTATAGGCAATTGCTTGTGCTAAAATTACATGCCAGACACTCAGCTTTCAGAAGGCTTTGTAGCTCCTTATGGTTATACTGTTCATTGCTGCGGTTCCTGCTAAAGCAAGAAAAAGCAAGCTCTGAGGCAGAAGGATATTAAGGTAAAATACATACTATGCTCACTAAGTGCTGTCTCTACTTGACAGCATTAAAAAGTTTCTCATGTAAGGCTAAAAACTTCACTGCCCTTCCTTAGTGAGTCCTTTATTGCCATTTGCATACTCCATTGTGGCAAACATATTTGCCTTGTTTAGAAGGGAAACTAGGAAAAAGACTCCTTGAGTTTACTAGGTGTGGCCAAGACTCCAGAGTGGATTTGGGAAAAGACAGAACTAGCCGAGCTATACTGTCAAATAAAATGGTAACAGAAATAAGACAAAGTTTTGAGAATAGGGAATTGCATTATCTTCTGGACAAATGTCGTGGTTTGGGCTAGTGTGGCTGAGGTTGGCTTGGGGAAGGAGAACAATGGAGTGAAAGGTGCAGAAATCTACATTAATGTAAATCAATAGTGTGAGTTAGAGTTGCACTGATTTAAAACTGACAGGAGATGAGGGTCTGAGTTCCACATAATGGAATACCGGGGCCTTTAACCTTTAACTGCTCCCTGTAGCAGGTCTAGTTTGGCTGTGGATAGCTCCTAGAAGAAAACACAGTAGATTTTTCTGCATTTTTAGAAATGTACCTGTTCTGCTTCTTAAATAAGTCTCTTGCTTCAACATACTGTGAACTTAGCCATATCTGCTAGTGCTAATATGACATGTAACCTGTCTTTTGTGGCCTACAAGTGAGGTTTTAGGCTGCAGAACCAATGAGCAAACAAGTGAAGTCCGTTGACATAAGAGTAACTAGGTCATGAGGGGAAAGGGGGATGGAGAGAGTGAAGTGACTGACCTTGCTATAAAAGGTGCCACAGAGTGTGAGGGTAGGACAATGTGAGCTGGCATAAGGCAAGACCTGTGACTGTAAAAGAATGGGGGGGTGGTGGCCTTCTGTCTGTGCCTTGTGTTTGTACCCAAGGTGAACTAAACTTTAAGCACACAATGGAGTCTGGATAGATCTGGGCAAAGATGACGTGAGAAGCCGCAATCTAAAATTAGTGCTCTGATTTTTGGTTCTCTCAAAAGTACAGAATTTGATCAAGGTTTCTAAATAGCTTGCTGAGAGACTGTTAAGGATGTGCAGGCCTTGCTGCCTGATAAGCCAGGCCAAGTTACAGCCTTAATTGAAATTTATATATCTCGTTGTGTTTTAATTCAAGGATTTTATATTGTTCAAAATAAAAACCAAGGGGAACTTTAATGTGCAGCATCGAGGAAAGGTGGTCCTCCCTCCTGTAGATTGCAATGAATGTGCCTATTACATATAAAGCATTTTTATAGCAAATTGTTTCTAAAACTGTTAATACAAATTAACATAAATGCAAAACACAGCTATTGAAAGAGGCCATACTTCTGTGAATGTGCATATGTTGTTTTATTTCCAGCTAAGCAGAAAGTTACATTCATCCCCTCCAGACTTAGAGTATTAGAAATGCAGTTAGATAAGAAAGAAAACTAATGCTTGCTATGTATGGCTCAACGGTGAAGGCACACATGGAATTGTCTTTGTCAATCACATTAGAGAGGTTTTAAGAAAAGCAGTTGTGTTATGCACTGTCATACTCAATAGTCACACAGACACTGACATAATGTGAAGTGTCACAAATGCATAGAAAATGGTTGTACAACCATGTAAATGGTAAAGATCCTCTGCAGTACTTCTCTACAAAACATACTGCAGATGTATCTCTCACTCAAAGGTATTCATCACACAAGGTGAAAGGCAGCCTACCCTAGGCAACTCAGAAAATGAAAGCTTATACACTGCCAGATAGCTAGAAATTTTTATTCATAGTAGGAAACTGAATCTATTTTATAGAATACTTCCAGCCCAAGAAGATTATAACTGATATCAGTTCAGTGTATGTTTTCAAACTAATACATTTTTAAATTAGCTTCAGCAGAAGTTTTGTTAAAGGTCAGATTACCTTAAGTCTTTAGTATCGGAATGTATAGATTTCCACTGAGAAATGTTTGTTGTAATTACAAACAACTATATTTTCCAATAAACACAGACAGTTATAAATATCATATTTTAAGGGAACATAACACTCAAACCCCAAACCCCAACATGTTGATGACCAGACAGTCAATACTACTTAATTTCTATAGCATAAACATTTCAAAAAACGTTCATTATCATTATTTATGTTTGATGGGATATTACCTTTTTTCTTTCCTCCATATGTATTTGCGGGGGTGATGAAACAAGAAAGCAACAAAAATGAGAGGAGTTGCAAACCTTTCATTTCTTCTTTCTCTGAATGAAAGTTGGGGAATGCACCTTTAAATTCTGCCAAGAGAAGGGAAAAGGAGAGAATTATCGATGCTTTGCAAGAAATTCTTTGCCCATTAATCATTAACCTTGAATTCTCCTGTCCACTGCTGCAGTCTTTCCTTTTATGGAAGTGAAAACGGAATTTGCCTGTTTCCAACCTCATCTTTTTTATTTTATGCCACTTGTGACAAAAATAATTTGGAACTGAATCCTCCTACCTTGCTCAACAGTGCTCGGCTCTGAACACAGTGGACTTAAGGGCATTTGTTCTCTGAAATACTGCTAAAGGCCATGGGTAGCCAGCTCAAATTTGGTTGGTCAACAGCTCAGTCTGAACACATTGCAAAATAACCATAAGAGCTGAAGGTTAATCTAAATATTTCATTAACATAAACAAATCCCAGTAAGGGAAATATCAACATTCTGTATATAATAAACACTTCTCTTATTTCAGTGATAAAATTGGTATCAGATTTTAGACAATTGCAAAATGTTTCCTTTCAAATTAAGTGAATAATTTTTATCACATAAGAAATTTAGTAATGAAGCACAATTAACCAACATCTCTTGCCACTTCTGGTAAGACAGTCATAGGGAAGTGTATGTAGTAAATGTAGGAGTCATTTCAGAGAAAAAGCATTGTGGAATTTTCCTTAGAAATAGGTTTCTGGCACAGTCAACTTTCTCCCAGGTTCTGAATGATTAAGAAGCCCTCATATGCTCAAGGAGAGGTGATAGTGTAAATTCTTTGCCAAACTTAATGTGTCAAGGATTTGCTGTTAGTAATAGCAAAGAGAGACAATATTTTAAGAACACTAGAACAATCTGCGTTAAACAACTGAAACAGAGCTTGTAAACTTCAAAAAATGTATTTTGTGTATTCAGTGACCCCCAGATTTTTTATGAAGCTTCTTATCATAATTACTAAATCTAGAATGTGTGAAATGATAGCCATACCATCTGAGCCTGAAGAATTTTTCATTGTTCTATTGTTTTTATGATTAAGAACTATTTTAAAGTGTTCTAGCTAAAGGATTTTTCTTTCTTTTAGAAGAGAGTAAGTCTCATAAGACCCATAGGAGAACTGGTATGTTAGATTACCAAAAAAAAAATTATTCTCAGCAGGGCAACTCTGCTGTCATGTTTGATGCATTGTTTTGGCATACAAGAACACGTTTCATGGAGAGTGGCCCATGGTGCTGGATGTTGCATGAATAAAGGAGAAAAATACTGATCACTTCCTTTCCCTGCTCAGTTTGAAGAGCTTCAAGCCTAGGATACAGCAGACAGCTAGAAAACTCTACAAGCAATCTCTAAGGTCATACCAGTCACCACGGTTGGCAGTGAGCTTGGCACACCAACATCTAAAGAGTTGTCAAGACTGATTGATCAGTGTGTGTGTGAAAGTATATTAATAAAGAGGGAATACAGTAACTCAGGTGATATGATCAAAATGACTGGCTGATAAATACTCTTCACAGCAATATTTTCAGGGGATGTGAGCAAGAAAAGGATATGCAGTAACTGAGACAGGAGATAGAACTTGGACAAGAATTTAGGCTGTGATGGTGGACAGAAAATGCTGTATTTTAGCAAAGTTAACACTAGTGGAAATTACTGGTGTGATTTAGCACAACCTTGCAGTGAACTTAGAAAAATGTAAGCTGAAGATGATATGAAGATTACAGAACTGACTGACAGGTGATACTGGCCACAGTAATCAAGAAAGCAGAGAGCATTTAGGGGAGGAAGAGTGTACGCTCCATTTTCTGCAGGCAGGAATTGTTCTGGAACAGGGTGGTAGATCTGTCAGGAACAGAACAGGCTGTTGAATCTTTGTGAGGAGAACGCCTGGAAATAAAGACTATAAGGATCAGTCTTTGGATTTACTTCTCACTAAAGAACCCATGTAGGAAACCAGAAAGGCTAATGCCATTGATGAGCGTCTTATGAAGGGTTACTTAAAGTGGTAGGAGGAAAACTGGGAAAAGAAGGAGTTGCAAAAGGAGGAGGACCCTGGCTTCTTCCCTGCTATCTGCATGGCTTTATTTGGCAATCCTGCATCAGTCATTGCTACTATTAATTTGTCTTTCCAGTGTGCATCAGTCATTGCTACTATTAATTTGTCTTTCCAGTGTTGACAAAATATCAGCGATAATGGTGAGAGTGTTGAGCAGTGTTATAGGAATAATTGCACAGCGTTTGAACGAGAGATTCCACAGTGCATATTCAAGATGAGGTTATGTAGCACAAAATTGCATACTATGGCACATTAGTCCACAGAGAGCAGATGCGATTGTGTTCTGGAGGAAGGAGCTGCTCCCAATGGCGTCTATTTTCAGAGTGTGTTTGGTTTTTGTTTTTTGTGGTTTTTTTTTATCCCTAGTTCTCTTCTCCATTTGATTTACACGAGTAATTATCTACTCATAAAGAAAAGCATGGGTCTTCTGCAATGTAATGAACGTTAGAGGTAGAAGACTCCTGACAAATAATTTTCCTGTGAATCCAAATATTGAAATCATGACCTTTGCCATCTTCAACATGTTTATCTGGTCACTTGGTGAAGTTACTGACTTTGCTTGAGCTGCTCTCAGCTTGATTAATTGTTAAGTTTGTATAGCATATATAATATTCTATGGGTATATAACCTAAATTGTTTTAGGAATTAGTTCCTTATATACAAAGTACAACAAGAAAGAGTCTTTGGTACGTTATGAGAATAGAAAAAATGGAGAGAGTTATTTGTCAGAAGGAACTGTGCAATAGCTACTCAGAGTCGCTTGCTGCATGTTGCATTACATACTGAAATGGCTTTTTTCAGCCACATTTGAATCTGTATGAGGTGCAGTGAGAGGGAGCTGCAATATTCTGGGTGAAAATCATTGTGGAAAAAAGAGGATCCTCTGGAAAAATGAGGCTGCTCTGGGTCTTCAGATTAGTCCACTGGTCAATCATAAACAATGCTCTCTGAATAAACTGGATACTTCTGAGACACTGATAGCTGTCTGCTGGTCTGCCAGGGCAGTATGAACTGCAAGAGTGCTCTGCTACAGTTCTGTACCATTGGCAATGACAAAATTTCCAACAGGTACTAGAAAATCAGGGAACAGAAATCTCAGGGACTATAGAGAAGCTTGGAGATTGAGGTAGGAAAATGACACCTGGAATATGCAAGCTACACTGTGTCCTGATGTGACTTTCAAGAGTGAGTGGAAGGTTTACTCTTTACAGTTGGGTTTGTTTGTTACTTGTGCTCTTGGTAATGCAAGTGAATAGTTTGGTATTTGCAAAAACCTTGATTCTTAAAAAAATGTCTGAAATTAAGTTCTTAAATTTAAGGTTTAAATATGTTAACCATAAAATTTAAAGGATCCATTAAAAGAAGTAGTTATTCTTCTACCAAGTGAGTAGGTCTGATCTCTCTTTTCCGTAACACTCAGCATGTGCACATTACTTCATTTTCCACATTGAAATCACTCAAACCTACTGCTCTTCTGTGGAACAGATAGAACACATATTTTGCATTGCATAGAGGCTAGTGCTTTGCTTACTTTATATGAAATAGAACCTTTTTTTAAAAACACAGCATCCAAAACCAAAATTCTAGCTTATGTTGCTGTGTTTATACCTAGTTTGCATATACCTTAAGAGGGTTTGATAACCTTCTGTCTTCTGCTAGAAATGCTGCTTGTACAACATATACCCAGGAGGTATACTCTTAATCAGAATCCCCATCTGCTTCTTGGTTAATGCTCCAATTATAGTTAGACCTCTTGCACATATTCACATCTATAATAAAATTGATGGTTTCACTATTGAGAAGCAGCATGTGACTAACGGGGCATCATATCATATTTTGCTTAAATATACCATTCTAACCGAGTTGAATAAAGGAACACAGAGCAGAAATCTGTCAGGCATACAGTCGTGTTTTTTTCCTGAGATCACACTGTTCATCAAGATGGTTTTCAATCACCTGAAGACCAATAACACTCTAGTACAAGATGTTCTTTCAGGTTTAGAAGAGATTTTATGGGCCAGAACTTCAGCTGGCATAAATTGGCTTCTGTAGAGCTATAATCAATTTCCCCAGCTGAAGATCCACCCTGTGTTCCTGTAATTACCCACTGGCATCCGAAAAAAGATTAATGTGATGGTTATGCTAATATATCTGAGGTTATAGAGCAAGAAAATTTTTATGTGGTTGAATTTTTAATGCAATTTTTTAATCCAGAATTTATCCTGCCTGTTTCATCTTTCCTAGGATTTTTTAATATCAAATAACTCTGAAGAGATATTTTTAGATGGACTTTTTTGTGTGGATTCATGGCTTATGTCAAACATACAGCAGCTGCACATGAGTCTGAAACTTCCTTTAGAGCAATAACTATTGAGCAATCAGACTTTTCATTATTAAATTCACAATTAAATAACTGATCAGCAAACTTTGTTTTCTGATATGAAGAAAACCGCTCATTTGCATAAGCATAGTCTTGTGAAATATGAGTTTCTTCTGCAACATACATTTCATACTCTGTAGCCCCTGATAAGGTAGTATTCTTCCAGGACTCATCACCCAGAATACCATCTCACTCTCCTTGGATGCACAGCTAGGACTAGGAATTGCATCCTTGCAGTTATAAGTTTTCTTTCAAGTTTAACGCATTCTGTGTATGTGTGCCTTTTAAGAATTTTTAAAACATACTCCACTGAATAGTTTGTATTATGAACAGCTGTAAAGAAAGAAGAGAACCCAAATACAACTGCAAGCATAAATATAGTTGTACAGTAAGTGGGTCATCTGCTCCTACTTCCAACTTTAAAAAAAAAAAAAGGCATTTTTTAGCTTGTTTCCTTCCATGTTAGCCTAGGGCTTTTTGTAACAATGTATTATTTGTTTAGTTGCCTTAGAGGAATGCTATTTCTTGGCTTATGTGTCTGTCTGTCTTCCTCATGGGTACAGTGTGTTCACTTGGGGTATGTCTCTGAAAGCTTGACAAATCAGAAAAGCACAGATTAGGCGAACCAAAAAAACCAGGAGAACAAATCCCAACAAATCTGGTCTGCTCATACTCTTGCATTATGTGTAGAATATTGTGTACTTGCATATTACTCCTGCTTTAAAATAGGTGAGGAGCTGGCCTACTCCCTGACTTTCATTACAATTAGTTCTATTCTTCAGTAGACTGGACTAAATTTCTGCATGGTTATACACTACTGGAAAGGGTAGAACAGCTGCAGACTTTTTTTTTCCATCTGCATTCTGTCTTGTTTTGCATTTTCAGTGTTGTCAGTGTCCTATTTCAGGGCTGTATGGCCTGTACAATTTTGCATTGAATTTATCATCATTAAAGCAGATTTTTCATAGACCTGTGATCTGTAACATGTAGGAAAGGTTCCGTGAATCAGCACTGCAGTGTCAATACTGTGAAGAATATATGTGCTTTTGGAAACCCCAGCATGCCTGCTGAGGATATTTCCCTTCATTAGGCTGGGTAAGAAACAGCTAAACCTGTGCAACAAACCTCATTGGAAGACTGAGACCCAACCTCTATTTTTTGTTTGTTTGTTTGGGTTTTTTGGGGGGGTTGTTTTTGTTTTGTTTGTTTCTTTTGTTGTTGTTGTTTTGTTGGTGGTGGTTTGTTGTTTTGTTGTTTGGGGTTTTTTTCTTCCCTGGGGTTTGGGCTTTATGGTTTTAAGCAAAACCAACACAAGTGCAATGCCTTTTGAAGCTGCCTTGCTTGTTCACCTTCCTAACATCAAACAGGAGCATATCTGAAACAAATGAATACATGGTAAAACCAACAATGCTCTCTCCCTTCCCTTTCTAGCTACTGTACTTAGGAAGGAGACTTTAACAACAAATAAAAAGCAGACTTGTTTCAGAAATTGATTGATGGTTCTTATGAATAAAGAAGACAGCAAGAACAAGACAACTAGGGCTTATTGTAGGCAACACATTTGAAGAGGATACACTTGAAAGCACTTAAAACAAAAGACAGAGAACCATGCCAAAATAAAGGAACTTGAAAGACATTAAACATTCAAGTGCTGATTGATGATGACTCTTAGGAGTTAACACGCTCACGAGAGTAAAACCTGGATCTCTGTGGAGCTGCTGTCACTGAAATTGAGTCTTTATGAAAAGGGAAGAACAAACAGGCAAGAAAGCTGAAAGAAGAGAAAAGAATTAAAATACACAGAGTAGATACAAACAAATAGATCTGAGTAATGAAACAAAAATTTATTTGACAATAAGGAAAAAGAATGAGAAACACAAACCTGCTATCTGAATAGATAAAAGTCTTCACAGCATAGCCAGACTAATCAGTAGTAAAAAATATTTCTAGGCAATCATTTCTTCTGTACCTGCTGACTGCACGATTTTCAACACCTGTGTCTGAAACAAGTGGTTGTGGCCACCAGACCCAGGAGGCACTTTAAGGGGCAATATTGAATGTCTAGGTTAAAAAAAAAAAAAAAAAAAAAAGACAGGGGAAGGGGGGACCTTTCCTTGCAACATCCTTTGTTCCTTTCTCATCTCCCATCACCCTAGTGTCTCTTTGCTCTGACTTGGGAGCTGGCACATTTTGGCTTTCTGCATTGCAATATTGTAGTTATCATTAGCAAGTGTAAAGAATGGGAGGATGAAGAAGTATGGTGGAGGAAGCAGACTGTTTGAGGTGGTTAATTATTGACCCCAAAAGTTTTGTTTGTTCCAGGGCCTGAAAAAGCTCTTGCTACTCTTAGCAGAACTTAGATACTGGATTGGGTAGACCCTTAGATCTGATGTATTGTGGCAGTTCCTACATTTCTACAAGATTAGAGAAGATTATAGGATAGAAAACTGGCTTACTTGAGGGATGAAGAAGCCTTAAATACTTTGAGCATCAGTTAGCATAAACATACGTTTAAAATCTTCTCCAAACTTTCTGAAAATCCAGTCTGAAAAACTGCCTGAACATATTTTCAGTAGCTTTGCCTTCCAAAATGTCTGCAGCTAGGCAGAAGAAAGGAGCAGTAAAACAATACTGCAATTATTTAACCTTTTGGAACCTTAACATTTCAACTTAAGTTCATGTTCTGTTTGGCATATAGATTTGAATCAGTTTGACTAATCTTAATTGATTTGGGACAAACAATGTGATCTCTTTAATGGGATTTATATCAGCAGATTTTGTAACCAGCTGCCTGCTTTTTATTCCTTGGCAATTCTGCAGGTGTGAGAAGGGCATTTGAAAGTTCAGCATGGCTTCTCAGTCTGCTTACTGCTGCGGTGATGGGAGGTGTGGTCCTTGGGTCTGGATTTTATCAGGGTTATGCTGATTGCAAGCTTTTCTGGGAAATGTAGCTTATTTCCTATGCTAGGATGAACATATCTAAAATTTTCTGGTTTCTTTCTAAAGGTAGAGCTAGAAGGCTAGCATGGAATTACTTTTTATCCCAAGTGATCGGAAGTGTTCTGCAAATGGACACCCTCAAAGAATATGACTGTCAGATTGTAGCTTGTCATAAGCAGTCTATTACCTGCAGATTATGTTTTAGGCCCCTGAGGCAATGCATAGGAAAGGCTTTGCCAGGTGTAAGCTATGGATCATTAGTCATTTTCTGACACCAAAGAATCTCAAACTCCTTCATGAGCACCAAACTTATTTGAAATTGCAAACTATATACATCCCAGCCACTTAAAATACAAGTTGATATCTTAAACTGAGACGACCAAATTTGCCTCTAGGTAGGAACTACATTTTAGCATGGTTGGCTGGCTAATACATATGCTCAATACACAATAGTGAGTAAAATGTCACAAATCAAGCTGGAGGAGGATGGCCTGGCAGTATCTCCCCACATATGCCCTGTCAGTATAATCCCAGTTCAATTCACAAGAAAACAGCTAATAAGGCAAAGAAGTCCTTAGACAAAGACTTTGCCAGAACCTTTCAGACAATGGAAGATGCTTCTACTAGTTTTTGGCTAGTCTCTGCAGTCAGGTTGCCTTCTGCATTCCCATTGTCTCCCTCCTGGCTGTTGGGTGGGGGGATGCTGTAGCTCCCTTCAATCCCACAAGAGTTTTCTTTATTACTGGCACCAGATTTCATCTAACAAAAGAAAGGACTACATACAGAAAATGCGTGCCTCATTCTTCTTCTTGGCAGGACAGAAGAGGGTAGGAAGGGGTTATTTGGAGAGGTATAGTAGATATTTTACTGAGTTCATTTGAGAAACAAGTTTCCTAGAGACAGCTATTCCTCTTTGAGGATTTCCCCATGTATGTTGTACTATGTAAAATTCAGTGCTGAATGATCCATTGTTTATTTCAGTGACAATTGTATGTTGGAAATTAGCTTGCTTGGGAGATAATTCAAGCAATGGGGAAGTTCAGCTGTGATGCTACAAAATGGCAAAAGAACCATTGACTTTGTTCACATAAATAGAAATGAATGTAGCCTACTAGAAAGAATTGAAATACTTCTTTCTTTGTTAGTTCTGGAACTGCAAATCTTTGACTTCTGGATTAACCATAGGATAACTGATTAAGTACATTGACATTCCAAAGTCCATAGTTGTTGAAATTATTCACAGCAACAAATCAGTATTAGGCTTGAAGTGACTGTGACCATGAATTCAAGCAATTTCTTGGCAGTGTCCTGTAAATACTGATGTTCCACAGCTGAAATGAGAAATGGGAAGAGCTATTAAACACTGAATTTCACACAGAACTTTCCCGTTATAACAGATGAGTAAAATTTCAGTATTCAATGGGCCTTTAACGCCCACCCTCCATCTGCAGTATTCATTTTTAACATTGTGGAATAGGCCAAAAGAGCAGGCACATAATTAAAAAGAAACCCCACCAGGGTGTTTTCTCTAGCTCTGCTTTTTTTTTTTAAATTGTGTTCCTTCATTTGTAGGTGGAAACATTTTATGAGGGGCAACATGGGTAAGAGAAAGCTAGTTCTCCATCTGAGAGTCACACTGCAGCCAAGTGCACTGCAAACAAGCCCTTGAGCATATGCTACATACATAAGTGCTAACTGAGAAAGTCTGACCACGTCAATTACGTAGCAATAATATTCTTTGCCAGATGACTGGTTTGTGCTTGTGACTGTTAAGTAGCTCTGGTTCAACAAAGTGCTTGAGAGAGGAAGCTGAGCAAAGGGCTGAAGGCAAGCTGTGCTGAGTGACTAGATAAGCACTATGGGAGTAACAAGGTCAATAACCAAGACAGTTGCCACAAACCAGTTCAAATGAAAAGTTGGTAAAGCTCATCTTTCAGTGAGTTGGCTGGGAGATAACAGAGTAGAAGGAAGCAAGCATAACGGTGGCTCTCCCCATAACATGCATTGAAAACACATACACAATGTACTATGTAAACCAACTTCTCAAGTTTGTTTCATGTATATTTATTCAGAGTTGAATGTCAGCCTTCATTTCTTACTCACATACACACAGGTGTTGGATATATGACATTAAAGACCTGGGATTTGTGGATTACTTAAATTCTTATTTTCGTTCTGTTTTCTTCTATACTTCAGTGCGAGTTTGCACCAGAAAAGCAAATTCTGTTTGCAGATATCCGTAGTGCCTTCTGAGACAGAACAATGATATCCAGTACAATATTAAGAGACAGGGGTACAGAATCCTGTAAAAGTGACTTGAGAGCTCAGAAACTTTCTTTAAAGTAACAAAGATACTTAAAAAGTTTGGCCTACGTAGTTACTGAAAAGAATTTTAAAGCCCTGATCAAGAATTACAGATACCAAGCTAGGAAGTAGATTTCTGATGCTACAATTGCACATTTTTACAGTGAGGGGAATGCCAGGATTCTGTCATCCACTGGGGGAACAGTGTTGCTACCCCCAAGGCCCTCCACTTTGGTTCAAGTGCTAAGACTCTATACAGGGGTCTGTCATAGTGGTTCCTCTCATCCTGAGCAATTCAACCATCTTTCAGAGACAGACCAGGGTGTAGTCACAAAATGTATCCCTAATGTAAGCTGCAGTTCATTGATCTTCCCATTCTTCAAAGTGTTAAAGTGCATAAATACAATTTATTTTCTATTCTTGAAGACTGAGAGTTACTTAAAAGCTCTAGGACGTTATTTAATTGGAAAATTACCATTTTATTTTGCTTTTTGAATTTTTCTTTTTCTACTGGAGTGTCGTTTAGGTGTTTCTTTTCTGAACACTAGGAATGTATCCCTGGGTATGACCATGGCCATATCGCTGTGGCTGACGCTGCAAAAGGATGAGGTTAGAGACAGTTAGTTTTCAGTCTTTTTTTGGTCTTCAGGGATTTTGTTCATCTAAATACTTTAATGATCGAGTGATTTCTAAAAAGTTCAATTAAATTTCTTCCTTAACAGTAGGTACATGCTTAAAAACTGCTGGTTTGGGATTTCTAAGTAAAGGTCCATGTGTGAGATACAGATTCTGCTGTCAGGTATGCTAGTGTGATTCAGAGTTGTTTCACCATGACAGATGGGTTTGTATTCACGATGCTGACAGCAAAGGTTGTCCCAGATTTTGATCTAATACTGAGAGGATTCCCTTCATCTCCCTCTGTCTAGTCACTTTGCACAACATTGTCATAAATCCTTTGTGGCTAGCAGCGGACATACTTTCCTGGTACGGGATGATTCTGTGCTGGTGCAAAGCCATTGGTGCAAGGTGCAGTAAGTTTCTGCTATCATTACCTCTCTTGTAAATAGCAAAGGAAAAGAGGAATCTGACCTGTTCTCCAGAAATGTGGTTTGAAGATTCAGCCCAGCTATGGCAGATCATCAAGGACTGTTGCTATGCGTTTGGGGTTTTTTTAATAATTTTTCTGAACAATTTTGTGGTCTGTTAAGAGATGTCTTTAAACAATTACACAACATTCAGCTTAAAAACATAACAAGTAACATTGTATCTAGTGTTTAAAATATGACATTAGGAACCAGATGTTTGGATCTGGTTTCTTTCTGTGTCCCTAATTTCCTCTCAGCTCATTGGTAATTCACTCAACTTTCTGCTGGCTCAGATGTCCCATTTGCTAAAGGGTGTTTAATAGTACTTCTTTTTCTGGAGTGTGGTGAGGCTGAATGAATCCTCTGAAAACGACACTGTATTTTCTGGAGGAAAGGTCCTATATAAGTCAAAGTGATAGTTTTGTATCTAATTGAATACTTCAAGCTAACAGATGGGAACAAAGCTTAAGAAAAATGTTGAACATTTTTTTCCTTGCATATTTCTGCTATTTTTATATGTCAGAACTCACTTTGAAATGAATGCCTGTTAAACGAACATAAATGTTAACAGGATACATTTTCCCACACACAGTTATATGTGCCCACATCAAAAACTTTAACTTAAAATTTATTGTTTGTAGATCACACACATTACCAGGGCAGACTGTAAGCGCAGGGAGGCAAACAGCCGTTCTGTGTGGTGTTTGGCTGCAGCTCAGCTTTGCTCCTTTGCAGTGGGGCATTGCTTCCTCCCATCACCTACCCACATCTATTGGGATCCTGCACATTCAGTGGGGTAGACATTTTCTTTCTAATGAAAATAATAGGTCCAAAAAGATGTTGACTGTCTTTCTTTTACGATCTCTTGGGCTTACAGTCTCATGGGCTGATCAACTTTCTGTGGGTTTTGAGTAAATATGGTTGTTGTCAGCAAAGGGTGAGGTGTGCCATGGCTCCGTTCACAGCAAAACAATGACTCCCACCAAGCAGAGTTGTGTCCCTCTCACCTGCCCTGGCCTTGATTGCAGTTTCAATCTGTGCTGCTTTTTCTAGGGCTTCTGACTGCGGAGCCTGATCTTTCCCAAAACCTTAAGAAGTGACATGCTATTTGTTGAATAACTTGAGGGCAAAGCAGAGGTGTTGATCCTGTGAATTTTCAAGCTGACTAATAGGTTTATGGTGATCAGGGAAGAGGTAAGCAGTCTAAAATGCATTTACTATCGAGAAGAGCCCCATTGCAAATACCTCATCCGTGGGATGCCAACCTTTCTAAGCCCATGCTTGCTGTGGCACAGTGGACCTGTACCTCCATGTCTGTGTTTTTCTTCACTCTACACTGTGGCATGAAAGGCAGGGCAGCCACCACTGACCTGCAGTGCCCTCCTGCCACCCTTAGGAAGAGCACAGAGCCCGGCAGCTAGCCTTTCCCCTGTAGATTTTATTAGCTTAGTTCAAGCAGGGCTCAGTGCCCTGGTATGTATTCTTTTCTTTTCTGTGTTCTGATTATAACTTCAAAACTAAATTATTTTTTTTTTAATTTCCATATTCTGTTTGGCATCTTGTACCAAAATTTCCTGCACAGAAAGAACTATTGGATAGAAACCTTTCTTGTCACATTCTCTTACAGATGGTCTGATCTGCTCTGCAGTTCATGCGTGATAGCTAGTTAATCTGGCAGTGCAGGAACATACATTTAAAAATGCAAGTTCTGGATCAGCCTCAGGTAAGCACCTCAACTATGTTCCATACCCTGAAATTACAGGTATGTAATGGGCATACAGACCACATGTAAAGAGAATGATCCTGTTGCTATCACTTACATGTACTTTTTGGAAAGAGATCCATATTTGGTACATATTCGAAGACAAGTGAGAAATGTCTGCCTTTTCCAACTACGGTATGTGGAAATTTTGGCCATGGTAGTAAAAGTTAATTAAGATAGACATATACCATTCCTTATTAACCACAGTGGGTAAGGGAAATATATCAATCAGTGTTTTGATTTATTTTATTACTTCAGATCAACAGAGAAGATTTCATTTCCTTTGCTTATTGGAGGGGAACACTTTAGTGAGTGCTGGTCTACACAGAAATAGAAAGGTACATAGATGCACCTTGTCTAGCATTAAGGTAAATTGCCACAATCAGCTGTCTATCTACAGTAGCCTGGACTGTGTAGCCCTGGTCAGGGCTGTGGCTGTGGGTGGTACTGGAGGGCCCTACAGAATTAGCTGTGCCAGTTCAGGTGTGCTTTCGCAGTCTAACCACGCCACCTGGCTCCAGGGAGGTGTTCTTCAAACAGGGCAGATGTCTGAAGAGAGACAACCTTGCCACTGAGTGTGTGGGAGCCCAGCTACATCTCACCCTCTTCCATCTCAGGATAAAAGCAATGAGCAGCATAAAAGGGCTGCAGTACCAAGCATTCAGAGTAGTCCTGTACGTTCATGGCACATTCCACCGCAAATGCTAGCCTCAGGTAAGAGGCTTTGGAGACTGGAGGGAAATACGCAGAGTTCAGTCACATTTCTTTAGTGCTGTGAAATTTTTGGCAACATTGTTCCTCATTGTTTAATCCAGGAAGCCAGCTTGGACTGAGGCCTGCAGGGTTGGCAGTTTTCTGTGAGAACCTGTATCCAAATCAGCTGAAAAGGTGACTAAAAGTCTTACACATCCTGAACTGGTCTTTCATGGTGCCCCTTTACAGATACAGTTTAGAAACTTGTGTTATAGCTTACTATTAACTAAAAACATTTTTGGACAAAAGGAGCATTTTCACAACGTTTGTCTAGTGTCTAGCACAGTGGATCAGACCCTCTAGGAATCGCCTGTATGTGAACAATGATTAACTGATAATACCAATTCCCCTATTGTTTTGCATGAAACAGGTTGGATAAACCATTAGAATTTCATATTTTTTTGAGTGCTGTCAAACTGTTCTATTTCTCCTTTCTCTCTTTTGTAATTTATATTTTTACTTCTTGGACACATTGAAGAATTCAGTCCTGGTCCTCCTTAAAATGTGAAGAGTAATGTTTTTCAGCTGTAAGGTATATTGTAGAAGATAATTTTCTAAAATCTAGGTGTAACTAGAAATGTTCGTTTTGTTGCAGTACACTAACACAATGCTTTCAAACCTAGACCAGTGGCTTAGGGCAATTTCCTAAAATGTTATAAATGGTGACTGAGAAAAGCAAGCCCATTCATGGTAGGTCTGAATTTGCTCTTCATGGACTCCTACCTCCTCTAGAAAACAAGAAAGGGATGTGGAAGTCAAAAGATTGAAAAACATTGCACTAAACAAAACATTTTCAAAATCTGGCAAAGCATTGGGTAAATGCTTTACACT
This sequence comes from Burhinus oedicnemus, assembly GCA_008921705.1. Taxonomy (NCBI): domain Eukaryota; kingdom Metazoa; phylum Chordata; class Aves; order Charadriiformes; family Burhinidae; genus Burhinus; species Burhinus oedicnemus. Next base: position 2,193,640 of record VFFE01007253.1, on the reverse strand, counting down.
GTAGATTTTTTAGGTCAAATTCTGCACTCAATCTGGTTAAACCATCTTACTACAATATACTATTTCGAAAATATCACTGAATTACAGATATATGTTCCTTGTAATGAAATCTGGGAATTCTCCTCATGAAAAGCAGACTAAGAATGCAAAATATGTTGTGTTTTTTTTGTCTTACTGGCTCATTACATAAATGCATGATTCATTATAATTACAGTAATTTCTCTTTGATACAGAAGGTCTAATAAAGATGCACCTTTGCTCAGTACCACAAATCTTATATCTGAAACTTATTTAAAATGCAATTTGTAACTACAAATTTGGGATTTTTTTCTTTATGGAACTACAGGACCATTTTAATCCTCTTAATTTTTAGAAAAAGAGGTTATTGTGTTTCTGACAACCACACGCCATATTGATTCTCAAAAAATTGTGTCTTCCAGTCTATTTGTTCCAGATTAGTGAAATTACCATGTGAAATTCTACAAAAGTTATTACACTTCCAATATACCAGTTTTTGTTAATGCAAAAGAGAGAAAACTGAATTCCATTTGCTCTGAAATGACAGATTCCAAATGGCTGCAAACAAATTCCTCAAAATGCTACCTCTATTTTTGCCTGTCCATTCTGTATGGTATTTGTCAAGAGTTAAGTTAACACAAAAATTCAAATGAGTCATTTATTAAAATTTCAAGGCTGAGTATTGAGCAGAACACTTAATGTCGCATTTTCCCACTCCTTTTGCTGCAGAAATAAGAAATTCAAATCAAGAAATCAGGATACCATTATGTTTTTATAGATTATGTATCAATGTAAATTTTGAGATGGCTGCAGAATTTTTCCATAATTTTTTTCAGTGGGAAAAAAAGAATTTTGCATAAAGGCTTTTAGAAGTGTCCCTAGGGATCCCAGTGAGGTGATGATAACTTTTGTTATAAATTAATCCTAGAAAAATTCACAGTAGCAAAAATCCTGAACAGTTAAAGAAATACTGCAACCTTAAGAACAGTTTTTAAATATTTCGACTAGCATAAACCCAGATCTGACTTTCAAAGGAACTGAATATTCCCAATGTTAATTAACTTCCTATTCCTTTCCTCTGAAAATAATCAATTTCAAAATAAGTGGGGGTTTGGCAATAGGGTAATTTCCAGAAGCATCATTCTTTAAGAGGGGTTTTAAGGTCAGGTATAAACATATATCTTTATATATAGTTTCATTTTTCCATTTAGACTTGGGCAGAGTTGGTTGAACCTGAAGAACTGCTATAGTTTCCAGTTTCTTTTTTACTTAGCTACAGGTTCTTGATGTCCTTTTTCCCTTTTTCAAGGCTTTGTTTCATGCATTGTAATACTTGTTCCCTTTGAGAGGAACAAAATACATAATGTAATTTTAAGTAAGAACTTAATCTCAGGATATGTGTATAACGTTATAGAATTCATAGCAAAGGATATCTAGGCTGTATCACTGGCAGATGACTGCAGCTGTAGTCCTTAGAGAGCCATTAGTACTCATATGGAGCATATCACACATAGCCAGTCTTCATTAGGAATTTTGACAGCCTGAGGAAGGCAGGTTTGGACATAGAGTATTTTACTTGTACTTGCGTACATTTTGAGCCATGTATCCCTGTATTTTGCTGAGACATTTTCAGGGGTGCTATCAGTCTGGATTATGTGACGATGATTTCATTCCATAAAAAACAACAACAACAACAACAAAAAAGGCAAGAGGAACTGCATTTTTTGGAGAAGACGATCCCATTACTTCGAAGAAAACATTACATTACTTGGTGTTAAATTAAGTGCTTATCAAAATGAATACAACAGAATATGACAACAAAGAATTTAGATAATAACTTGAAAATAAGGATTTAGACAATATTTCCTTATTCATTCAGTGCATGTGATCTGCTAAGTCAAAGCCATGTTTAGCAATTTTATGTTAACTCCTTGGTTTCATAGCGATAGCTACTGGTAATGAATTACATGGTCCAGTTACTACAGACATGATAATAGCTGACATTGTATAATGTTGCAGTTTCCTAATGTATCAAATAAGGAAAATTCAAGTGTAAAATGTCCATGTGTACCATCATTTCTGAAAGTTAGTTCTTCCCTACAAGGCTGCTTAGTTTCACAGGTGCTTATGAGTAAGAGTTGATGCTCATCTGTTAAGGAAATTGTTTTCAGATTTTGCCCAGGCAAATTGGGTGCATTGAGACTAGTGGGCGCAGAGAATGAAACCCACTGAAGATCTGACTTTTAGAGAGTTACCCTTATATCACAAGGAATGAACCCAATATGCAGCTGGAGAATTGTGCTAGAATGCCATACAACCAGGTGCAGCAATGCTTCAGAGCTTACTGCTTCTGGGCTGGTGGTGTCTCTGGGGCAGGCCCTGGGGATGCAGCTCACAGCACACTGATCCCTGAGTTTCCAAGGTAGTCACGACTGTGGATCCCAGTCACCTTCTTTCCAAGCAACAGCAAAATGCCATTACGATCCTTTTCTGGAAGAATCTGATTCATGAGGAGAGTAACTTCCAGTCCCAGAAGAAAGCGCATAAAATTCCTTAAAAATGTGGGCTGCCAAAGGAGAAACTAGTACAATATTTATAAGCCATAAATAAATTAAAAGTGCATGAGATGCAGTGGCCTACAAGAAAGCTGGAGAGGGAATTTTTACAAAGGCATGTAGTGATAGGACAAGGGGTAATGGCTTTAAACTGAAAGAGGGGAGATTCAGATTAGGTACTAGGAAGAAATTTTTCACTGTGAGCGTGGTGAGACACCAGTGCAGGTTGCCCAGAGAAGCTGTGGATGCCCCATCCCTGGAAGTGTTCAAGGCCAGGCTGGATCGGGCTTTGAGCAACCTGCTCTAGTGGGAGGTGTTCCAGCCCAGGGCAGGGGATTGGAACTAGATGAGCTTTAAGGTCCCTTCCAACCCAAACCATTCTATGATTCTGGGAAATAGGTTTCATTTTTCCATTTCTTTCAAGATTTGTTGTACTGTTTTGAGTGACAGAAACTCAGATCTATAGGAAATGGAACATTTCAAAAGTGAGTATGTTCTTTTCCCTGGGCAGGCACTCTCGTCACCTGAAGCAATACTGATCCTCCTCCTTTGGTGATGACAAATCAGATGGCCTTTTAAAAATACCCCCAAATAATATTTTTATTGCAGAATTATTAGGGAATTTTTATAGTGAGCTTTCTGGATTACTATGGTATAACAATTTTAAGTATAAGCAACATAAACATCACATCTTTTAACTTCAACTGCTAACTTGAAACCAAAAAAGCGTCCTTTGACTACAGTTCTTTGACTTTGTTCAGTCAACCTTTGAAGAAATAGAATGTGGTTTTTTAATAAATCAGGACCAGACTTAAACACATGGGGGAATTTGCATCCTGAATTTGAAGTTAAGATTCAACGTAACAAAGGATATTACAAGAAACTATGGTGAAGTTTCAAAAAATCACTACAAAGCTAAAGTTTATTGCCAGTACTGTTCCTGCAGATCAAAGCTATGCTAATGTGGTCTAGGGTTACTTTAATATTTTGCAGCCTCCTATTCCCTTGGTGCATGTTTTAAGCATGCATATCACTCACTTTTATAATAAAATAACTTGAAAAAGCCTTCTGCTCTGTATTGGTCTCCTGAGGTAGAAAGTCACAGAGATGTTAAGTCTCACATTGCTTGCTCCCGCTTCATTATGTTTGATGAAAGAAATGTCTTGGTCATATCTTGTATCATGCAGTACTTCCTCAATAACTGGATTGCTGTAAGGAAGGACATGTTTTACCTGGATAATGAAATTTTATCCTAGTTATTTCCCTGGTTGTCTTTGTATGATACATATAGGAGGCTGGCAACATATTAACAACTACTGCACAACGGAAAGATTTGAGAAGGAATTTTGTCTTTAGGGACAGATGAGTAGAACCTTTACTGTCTTCCTGAAAGATGTTCTCTGCAGCTTTTTATTCTCTGGGCAGAAAGAGGTGTGTGTATATTCTAAATACAATTATGGGTCAGAGTGTAAATGCTAGGCTCTGTGAACTCCATGACTAAAACCAGACCTATCAATTATGTCAGTGGGAGGTTACTGCCAAGATCAAAAGTAGATTATAGCCCTGGCTAAGCCTGCACTCATGCATCTTTGCTGGTGCAGCAATCTTGGTGTGCTACCCTAGCAAAGAGCATGTTATTAATGTGGGTGCAGCATATTCTAGATTGCTGTGAGTGAAAGATGCTCCCTCGAAAAAAAATATTGTCCAGATAACTGTCTCTGCACTATGGCTTTTGCTTATGCAAATACTCATGTGTCAGTTTTGTCCATGTCAAGAGTATTTACCAGCTCTGATTCATGACCATTGAAGCCTGACCTTCAGTAAATGGACTAACAGGGCTAAGCTGACCCCTTGCCCTATGCCCTGGTGAAGGGACTGAGCATCCACAAGATTCTCTATGCCACATGGGGCAGGGATAGAAACAGTTACTCTTCTGGGACAATCACAAATAATTCTAGGGCACCCAAATCCCCAGTCAGTCGTCAAATAAAAATTGCAAAGAACATTTTTCTTTCTGATCTTTGTTTTGGTAAGGAAGTAGAAAAAGCAACTCCTAGCAGAAACCTTGGTCTTCCTCATGGGTAAAAGACAAAATTATTAGTTTTAAAAAAACTGAGGCTTTGCAGGGTACACATTGCAATACTCCAGTTTCTTCATTTTTGCCATATTAGAGCATGGCGTATATAACTAAGGGATTGCAAGGCATTGAATGTAGAAGGATTGAGAGATGATGAATGCAGAATCTTTGTTACACAAAGAAATAGGAAGTATTGATTAAAAAATGCTCTGAGGCAAACCAATTAGGGACCCATTGACAGCAAAATGACCTGCTCATCCATCTTTCAAATGAAACGTAAAACTTAAGTCCACATCGTTTGTGGCCATTTTAAACACTTGAACGTTTTTACTGAAGTCTGAATGCTGTTAATTTTGGTCTCTTGGCCAAACTCCAAACTGAATAATTATTCTGCTTATTCCTTTCCTAAATTACAGCAACAGCTTCATTGGGAACAAATGCATTCATAGTTTGCTGACCTAAACTGCTGTTATGTTGCTATACACTATTAACTGTTGCTGCATTTCAAACCATGGCTGGCTGCATTTCCATGGTGGATTTAATGACCTCTGGACACAGCATGTATATCTTTAGTTTGTTTAAAAGGCTTTGGGACAAAAGGTGTTATACGTATAAATGCTATCACAGAAATAATTTCAGACCCACAATGTGCAGGCTTTGAATTGTGTTCTTTGAACAGGGGAAACTCTTGTTATTTGGTGATGTAGCTGGATGAAGGACAGAGACTATTTGTGAGCAGAGGGTGTATGTTCATTGGTTGGGAAGCTAGTGACCGCTGATTATCATGAAAAAGCTACTTTCACTGAGAAGCATTGCAAAACGGGAAGCAAAGGGAGAGTGGAGATTTTCTAGAAACAGGAGGCTCAGTGCTTTGTGGATACCTGTTTCTGTATAATGAGACTAGCTAGCAGAATGGTCTTTGGGGTTTTTTTTCAGGAGGAAAGGAGACAAAATTGTTGAGAATTCTGATAAACTATTCCAGAAATTCTATGCATGGTTTCTTAAGGTTCTGTATTTTGTTCTAATTATGTTATAGCTTCTCTTAAAAAGGTTCATACGCTGCCTGGAAGGTGAGGGAAAGCCTGAAACAGGGTAAGATATGAGCAAGAGAGTTTTAAAGGCTGTATCTTCCTACTGTGCTGTTTAGCTACAGCATCATTCTTGGTTTCCAGTGCTCTGGTCATTGTATAGCACCTGAACTACTTGCCTGGAGTCTTTTTAAACTTAGATGCTCAACTGCACAGCTGTTTCTAAAAAAACAGAATAGTCTAAACACAAACGGTGAAATGAAGAGGTTGTTTATGTGAACCTGTTCTAATTGTGGGAGAGCCACATGCCAAGAAAGTGCTCTTTTCTAATCCACAAAATGGTTATAGTGGCAGCAAGGAACAGATTTTAACCCAAAGGCCTCAGCTTTTGTTAGCCCTTGTCTCTGTGTTGCGAGTAGAAGCACTGTCTGATCTTTTCATATGACCTGAAAGCAGACTATGCTGTAGAGCTGGATAATTTGAGTTTAGCAAGTACAAAGCAGAGCTGTGCTCCCATTCTCCTAGGTGTAAGCAGCTTGTTTCTCCTTCACTGGCTAGCAGATTTACAGTTAGGAAAAATCAGAAACTTATTTCCCACACCAAAGCTATTACTAAAATATACTTTTAAGTGCCTCGAAGTCACATCAGTACTTAGCAAAACTGAGACGATACAACCTTCTACAGAGAGCTGGTGAGACACAGTCCAGGCTCGTGTGCAGTTCCCCACTATCTCTGAGTGAGCATCTTTATCACATCTCTGTTGAGGAGTACCACTGACTTGTTCAGGGCCCAGTGGGAGACTGTCAGGGTGCAAATGTTTATCAGCAGTAATACTGTGGCAGATTGAGCTCCCCAGTTTCTTTTTACCTCAGTGAATGAGGCTGCCATCTCCAAACTGCAGCTCATGTTTTGACCATTAGCCTTTTGTCTGTGGATTTGTAAAGCATAGCGTAAACCTGTGGGGAAGTGCAGTATTCAGAGAACAACAAAATTATATATGGATTTTAAACTATTATATGCTTTGGAATAAAGGTGCTATATTCGGTGTGTTATATGCAGGTGTTTATGGTGAACTTGGATATGATTATTCGGTATCTGTCAGTTGTTGTGTGACTGGTACTAGAACTCTAACTCCCTACAGTTTTTCTTTCCTAACATTGAAGCATTTATACCAGAAGGGTTCAGTTCTTTAGTTGTTATCTGAAATTATTATTATGTTTCTATACATTGCTAGGAACATTCTTAGTGCTGTTAGGATGTATTGGTGCTCGCTCTTTTTTATTTTCTCTCTTATGGAACTGTACTGAAAGTACAGTGTTCTTTACAAATAGGAAAGTATCAATTTCCTCCAAAATGTCAAGGTTTGTCATCAAGGGAAAGAACAAAAAAAAATTGTATTGTGCACGTTACCAGTCAAAGAGACAGCTGACCATTGTGGATGGTCTCCTAATCCCTACTAGACCCCAAAAAATTGCATTTAGGGAAATTGAAGCATCTTTGAACAGTCTGCTATGAGTAAAACGGGTTCATTTTGAAACAGACTTTATTTGCTATGAATAATTTGATGAGCTTTATTTAACTGGCAGACACAACAATAACCAATCATATCACATTTCCCACAGGCTCTGAATCATGTTAGAGCCCTTTTGCACTGTTAAATAGTTACTAGTTTTCCTCTTTCAACATCTGTTTCAGTCAATCTTGCCGTGTATCCATTCAATGATGTTATAACATGATGCTAAATGTTTAAAATTACAAAACAGCTTTGAGATGGTGCCTGAACAGCATTTGGCTCTCTTGTTTTGGATTTTTTCACTTAGTATATCATGTACACAACTTTAAAAGAAAACATAGGAATCTATTAGTAAAAGAAAAACAGGGAAACACAGCATTAACAATTTCAGCAGAATTACAGATTTTCATTTGGATTTCAGTAGAATATAGATATCTAAATCACTTAGGAAAATCAGCATTTTTTTATCCAAACAGAAACAATCCACAACGTTTTCCTTCCTTTCAACAATAGTCCAATTCACTGATGTTAAATTATATTGGAAAACCTATTAAAGCCTAAGTAAAATTTACATGTCAGCAATTCTCATTCTGATGTAGTAGATAATGGAGACTCAACACTGCAATATTTGGGTCCCAGCATGAGTCAGTTCTTTTTGACTGGAAGGACCAGCCCTGGATATTAAGAATAACAGTAGACTGCTAAACCTTTCATATGAACCAATTAGTCTTTTCATTACTATTCTCATTCATAAGCAACAAGGGATCTTACGCTGATTTTAAGCCTTCATTCTAACTTCTCTATAAAAAAGCAGCTTAGTAAAACAACTTCAGACTGAACAGAATTCGGACCACAAAAAACATATGCTTACCCAACTTCGTCTTACTTGATGATATGTTCCAGTTTGGCATAAACTATTTTATAAAATGAAAATTGAAAATAGATGTTAATGAAGATTCCCTCCTTAGAAACAGTGGAGAGATATCACAAGCAAACATTTCTCAATTTTATATCCTCTTCAACAAAAGGCACAACTCTGTCACATATTTGAATGGCTGGTTTCTCAAAATTGGCATGTTCTTCAGAGATTGCTAAATAAGATCATTGTGTACCACATTCTTGTGCCAAAATACACAAAATAACACTGTATAATTAAGTCACATATGTATTTAGGCATCCAGGACAGGATCTCAGAATTGGCTTTTTTTAACTGTAAAATAACAAGTCTCTATTATGAACTAAATGCTATTCTCTCTGTGAGACAACCATAACATTTGTCTACCCAAACTCAGCAGAACGGCTTCTCTCAAATTATAGCAAACTATCAGAGACAGAAGAGAAAGACAGAAAAGATTTAGGCCCAGATCCTGGCCATTTTGAAGTCAAAGGCTGGTCTGTCATTTCCTAAAAGAGACCAGTATTTTGCCTATAATGAACAGTTACTTGAAGCTGGCTTTATGGTTGAATGAAATAATAAGGAATTGTGTATGAGGGAGATCAGATTTCCTGTAAAAGACCAAGGGTGCATAAACTGATGTTCAGATGAAAATGTGCATGGTAGTCTTCTACATGCTGGATCTCATACAGGAAAACAGGTCCATGTAATAAGACAAGAATTTTGAAGGAAATAGAAAAAAAAAAAAAAAGAAGCCCTGACATGGGATTTAATTGATCAGATACAGGGACAAATACAAAACCATTGATCAAGGAAAGGTTTGTATGAAGTACAGAAGCAGTTAGTGGGCTTGTTATCTTACCACTGGTTGTGACTGAGAATTTCATAAGTCTATTTTGCAGGATTTCATGAAGGAATACCCTGAAAAGCATGACTTTGTAGAAGCCAATCAACATGGGTTTCAGATAGAAAGGTTCTACCTCATTAGTTTTCTTGCTTTCTTCAAGGATACAGTGGCACATCTGTGGCTGACATGGATGATACAGGGGATGTTATGCAGCGCATGTTGAAACAAAAGAAGATGATTCTATGCTTTAGTGAGAATTGCGCAGCAGGAGAAAAAGCATGTAATGGATAAAAATCCATCTTTGAATAGGCTACTGAGCATGATTATTAGAAAATAGTACATTTCTTTAAGGGTCTGAGAGAGACCTCTTTTGTTTATTGCCGCATCTAATATGGGATGGCAATATCAATTTTAAAATAATCAATTGCTTACAAAACCAAAACTGAAGGTAAAGAAATTGCAGATTGGTGCAACAATGTCCTAGGAGACTTATCCATTTAAGATTATAGCAGAGCTAAACGATCAGTCATGTACAATGCAGACAAACTTAAATTAATACTCTCAAGTTTATGTAAGTACATACTGCATGTATTAAGAGCATGTTCACAGTAAAACTGAGCTAAAGGATTTTAAGAATTCTGGCTGCTTTCATCTTGAAAAAAAACACTTGAACACTGTCCCAGTGAGTTAGAGAAATGAACCCTGCAGAGGGTTTGAGGGAAAAGGGGCTTAGCTCAGAGTTTCTGAGGAATAGATTTCCTAGCCTAGGGAAATAATATGAAAATGATGTTTGGCTCAGACAAGGGCATTGCTCTTGTTTGCTTTCCCAGGGGAATTTGCCTTTTCGTTTAGATGAGGGAATCCATGGGCATTTAACCACAGTTCTGGAGACTTTGCTCCAGCACAAAATGTTCACCTCTCCAAATTGCAGGCCTGGCATATCACTTTCCACATCTCTTACACTTTCCCTCCTGTTAGGAGCACAATGACTGGATGTTTGCAGAGCAAAGTGCAGTGAAGTCTCAATCTCAGAGGCACTTTAGCGTAACAACTCTCTAGCAAAGAGAATATTCACAGCAGGTGAGGAGGAAATAAAATGTGAGGAGGAAGAAAAGACAGAGAAAAAAAAGGAGGCTGAACAGAAATGTTAAACAGTCATCTCTAGTTTGTGGGATAAATACAGGCCACTCTAGTCAGTAGACACAGCTCTACCTCTCCAGATTTCATGAAGGAAATGAGGAAACTCAGGTTTGTAGTTTAATTCATATCCCTTGATTTTACTCCCCCCTACACTGCCCTCGTGTGGTTTTAGTTCCAGCACAAAAAATGTGCTAGAAACACAAAAAATGACACTTGGGATTTTGGGGTAGTGTGAAGCCAGTTACATCAGATTTTGGACCTGATTCATGTGTTTAATTCAGGGTATTTTAACCAATCCTACTGTTCTGGGCTAAAAAATCTCATATTGAAGATTAGAATCTTTGTTATCTGATCAGAACAGTGGTTCTTAATCTGTCAGGCCCTGTGATCTGAGAGCAGGCCTTACTATGATCTAAATGCCAGTTTCTTGCCCTATTGTAGCCTCTGGGTTTATGTCTCCTGGTTGCTTTGTGTGGCTTGTGTGAGATGAGTTATTGGTTCCAGTCTTATGCATAGGCGATGCATGGTTATATCACAAAAATCAATGTCTCCAAGCAAATGGCCTGATTAGCACAATCAGATCTCTGAAACAGAGAGGTGGAGGCTTTGGGAGTAGTGGGACTGTATCACTTTCTCTCAGACGTGACTCCTACATCTGAATCATTAGTTAATGCAGTCAAAAATCCCCCTAACTATAGAATGTGCTGAATATGTTTCGCTGACCTATAGAATAGTTTTGGTCTCTAACATTCACGTCCTTTCACAGCTCTAAGCTGCCTAGAGCCGTAAAGGAAATTCCACAAGACTAGCAGGAGGCAACTGTTTATTGTGGCATTGCCCATCAGTCACTCTAAGGTGATTTTGTGCTCCCCGTCACCCCCAGCAATGTCTGAACAAGATCTGACTAGAGCCAGTTGGAGCCAACCGGTTGTGGCCGTGTGTAGTGTTGCAGGCTATTTTCCTCTCTTAAAAAGACAGGACTGCCTGATTCTTAAAGTTGCCTCTTCTTCCCGTCTTGTGCCCTTTTCTGTACTGCACCTGACTGCTGCCGAAAGACAGACCATGCTTTCCAAGGATCGAGGGCTCACGTTGTCTGTGGTACAGGCAAATGTAACTCTAACAAAGCCAGTGGCACTGCGCTGTCTTATGCTGAATTGTGGCCTATAAATATTTCTACACCAGTGATTTGCTGGGCAGTGTTTTACTTTAACTTAACCTTAACTAATACTAAAATGCAGCATGGAGAGGGCACTCAGCCAGAGCTCTGGATTCTCTTCCTGGCTCATCCATGGTCATGCTCCATCTGTTTTGCTGTCTGTCACATGGGAATAGTAATACTGAAATTCCCTTGTAAAGTGCTTATATAGCTACAATGCACTATGTAAGAATTAACTGTTATTACTGTAGACTTTGGGAGCCAAATTTTGACCTTTCCATGCATTCATATGTCATCAAATTGCCACAAGCCTGTCTGAAGAAATCATTTAATCAGCAGGCTGTAGCAGAACGAGGACTGCAAAACCCACTCACATCACAGATCTAATTGAAGGCTGTTGTCCCACCATCAAAACAGAACAGGAGAGAACAGGTCTAGACAACAGCAGGTCTTAGCAACCATTTCACACCAATCCCTCCTAAGAGAGGTGAACTGATGGAAGTTCATTTGTGTGCGATTTGAAGAAAAACCTCAAGAGGAGCAACACATGTTGTGAAACTGAACATGATGAGGCCTGTCAGGCCATGTGACCTTGGCTGTCTCCTTGAATCCTTTTCTGCTTTTCCTTTCCTTCGGTTCAGGCACTCTTCTGTTTAGACAAACACAAATAACAGCTATGTACTTTTGGTCTAAGGGAGACAACAAAGAAAGCAGAAAGAACAAAAGTAACTTTTCCATGAGAAGCCACAGTCTGATCTTTTAACAGTCTATAGCAACTGTGAGAACAAAATGGCTAATGCGTCCCCTAACACGCAGAGTTGTTACAGCTTTACAAGAAGGAAAAGGCATGGTGATTTTTGTAGCAACACACCCTGTGCTCTGTCTTCCACATTTAAGAAAATGCAAAGGGTGCTGGTAGAATATATGAGAGCAATACCCTTAGAAATTAGTAACAGAATGTGAAAAAAATTCCTTTTCAGTTGTGAATCATGATTTCTCAACAGTGTATCCGTTCTAGAATAAAATACTACAGAACATGCCCTGATTGTCAGTATGTAGGGCCTAATTAATCACTGAGGAAACATTTTAACAGTCATAAAAATGAAGGTACAATTATTTGAAGATGATCTGATAACAACTGGTTTGCGGAAAGAAGGCTGGATTTTGGCAAATCCCTCCAAAGACAATTCCAACCTGGAGAGAATATGATTTGCAAATAGCAGTGATCTGGACTTTCCAATTGTATCAGGAAAGAATGCATCTGAAATACATGGCTGTGAAAACAGAGATTTTACAGCTCCTCTTCTATTTGTTCTCCGTAATTTTCTGCAAATTTTCCTTTTCAGTCCAGTGTTCCCCATTGTTGGCTCCAGTCCCCTTTCCCACTAGTGCTCTCAGCTATTCCTTATTGTCTTCTTCTAGGCTAAGTTGTATGCAGATTGCCACCAGTGCTTCTGTCATCCTTGATCACAGTGATTATCAACAAAGACGAAAGTGGATTAACAAAGGTTAACAATTAACTGGATGCAGAAATATACGGAGAGAGCTGGTAGCAGGCTAACTGCTCAGTGAAAGGTGTACAGGCAGATGCATGAGATTTTGCAGCTAAACTATGCAATGATAAGTTATCATTGTAGAAATAATCTGGTGGCAGGAACATGAAGCATCTGCCATACATTTTGATGTTACCTAGAATTTGTAGATATTTGTGGATTATTTTTGCTTTATGTTGTAGTTTCTTAGGTGATGTGTGTAATCATGTATGTGCCTTTATTCCTTCAAGGTGGCCGTTATTCTTGCTCCTCTCCTCCCTCCCACAAGCCACCATCAATGAAATGATCAGTTCTGGTGAAAGAACTCAACTACCATGTATTAATTGTAGATGGCACCTCAGATATACTGGCAAGTTAGATTCCTGTAGATCCACTGTGCGCATTAACATTGTGCCAAAGCCTGTCTTTATTGTATCTGGAGACTGTTTTTTGCTATAAGAACTCTGACAGCGAAGCTTTTGACTAAATCCACAAGAAAGCTCTGTTTATCATTCAGCAATCTGATCTCCATTATCCAGTTGGATTGTTCCTTTGGGTTGTGCCTGGAAGTTTTATTGCAACTATTTAGACCTAAACTAGACATCAGAGTGGAAACGATAATTTAAGAAGGAAAAAGGAACAAAGACAGATTACTACTTTTATTTATAACAGAAGGCATTTTAGTGTGTGCTTAGAAAGGAAAGGGAACAATTTTAAATCCAGCCTTTCAAGATGTAGCTTTCCGTGTTATTTTAAATTTAGATCATACTTCAGTGTATTTCTATGGCAGTCCATCCCCCACTTCGAAACAAACAGTAAATTGCCATATCACATTCTGACTATGCAGGGGGGAAGCTTTTCTGATGCTCTGTCCTACAACAAATTAACGAGGCAGGGCACAAACTCACTTTTAGCTGCACACTTGTTACAGTCCCTCTTCCTATTCCCCAAAGCAGACTCTGTTGTGGGGTGGAGGTTAGTGCACTCAAGCGTGAGATCTCACTAACCTATTCTCCACCAGTGAGATGATGAATTTGTAGGACCTTTTGGACTATGGGCCAAATTTTGCTTGATTTCCCTGGTGTGAGTCAGAAATGGCTCAGTTACAACAGTATAAATTGGATAAGCCCTATTGGCCTCAGTGGGCTGGCTGAATTTGGCCCATTGCTTTACAACTGTGTTATTAAAACAGTCAATCTTCTGGCTGCAAAAAATAATATTAAAAAAAAAATCAAAATTCACATATGTTGGGATGTGCTCTGGATAGCATTGTAACAGGATAGAATATCAGACTTATTCTTGTTTTGTACTACAGTGCTGACAACATATGTGTGGCAGCACTGGAGAAAAAAGCAGCCTCCTCATTATTCTCAGTGCGTTTTGCAGCACACCAAGGCATCTGGGCGAGGAGACTCTCAGAACCATGGCAAGGCTGGAAAAAATTGCCTGAAATGAGGTGTAAAGATGAATAAAGAATGATTTCCTTGTTTTAGCTTGAAGAAGAAAGTGGTTTTTCAAAAAGCAGGAAGATAAATTAGAAGGATTTGCATCTAATGTGAATCGGTTCCATGTATCTCCAATTAACAGAAAAAACACATCAAAATTTATGATGAATGGTATGTCTGCTTGGTCCTGTTCTCATTATACATACATCTGAAGTGGAACCAGTGCCGTTTATGAATAATTTAAGTGATGACAAGGATTATTTTTGTAGCATACAAAACTGTAAACATTAATTTAATAAGGCTGAGAATCATGAAATGCAATCTTAATTACTAGAAACTAGAATAATCAGCCGAACTGAGGCAGACAAGACAATTAACTCTTTAGAAAGGAGTTTACAGCTGCTAGGGTGGGACTAACATCATAAGAGAGTTAGCATAGTCATTACTTTGAAGTGCACACTATTTTGGAATAAACCATAAAAACAACATAAGATCTCTTCATTTTGCATGTCTTTTGAATATTCTACAGCCCTTAGAATTTCTCCCAATATTTTATGTTTCTGTTGTCTGCCAGCCTCAGGGCTTAGCAACAAATCTCCATGCCAGCTCTCCTTCATCGTGGTGGCTGAGCTGTTACCAGGTGAAAGTACAGGCGAGGTGATACTCCTGGATCATTGCAGGCATTCATGTTGTGTTATCGCTCTCCTATCTACAACTATCAAGGTCTACTTAATAAGGAGTAAAGTTTCTTGCATCTTGAGTTCTCCTGGAAGGAACTTCACTGGCCTACCAGGTAGAAACTTTCTGATTTCCCAACTGTCCCCTACTTTTTGTTGGGGACACTTTTTATAGCTTCTTCTCTGCTCAGGTTTTTACCCCTCACCCTGATGTATTTAAAGAAAACAAGCATACTCTTTGCACTGTCAGGATAAGCAAAGAAGTTATTAGAGCCTCCTCTTGTAAGATGGACTCACCTTTCCCCTGATTATTATTTCTACCTTGATTTCAGCTTTCTTTAATATTGGTACCAAAATTGTGTAAAGTTTCCGTCTGGCTGTAGGGTAGAATGTTTTTCAAACTGGGTCACCCTCTGCAAGGGCGAACTTTCAGTCAAGTTCAAAGTCAAAAGCATCAGAAAGCTGAGAGTTATCACCCTGAGGATAAAATATATGGAGCTTTTAAACCATAAACACTGAGCTTGACAGCATCTCTGTTACTTACAGCAGGACAAAATGACACCATCTGCTCTGCAAGCAGCACTGCTTTTTTTCTCAGTGTGTTCATTTCTCTGCTTTTCATTCTCTGGTGCCTCATTTCTGACTCATCGTATGAACTGAGCAAAAGAAGGAGAACTGGTAGCTGAGGCTTCATTTTTTTCTTCCAAAGTCACCACACTCTCACTCTCATCAGCCATGCTGTCCCTGCACGCCAAGGGCCAAGTGTTTCCCAGTTCTGTAATTCCCTAAGTTGCAACAGAATTACAAAACAAGCAAAAGTGTGATTTTGTGGAGCTAAAATTCTGATCCCAACTTACAGGCGTGATAGGCAAATTTAGATTACATTTGCACTTTCTGAATAAAGGGGATGATTTAACCTTTGCCATAGTGTTTTAAGAGCTCATATTTTGGAATATGGAATAATCATAATCATTAAATTAGGTAAAATATTCATCAGCATCACCAATTCTCATTTAAAACGATTTAAAATGAGAACGAGATTAAGCAGTTATCTACTAACACTAGTAAAACTCGCAGACTACGGTAAAAAAAAATCTTAATAAAGTGACATCTAGTGGCCACATAGAGACATGACTGAAATTCAGAGGAGTTGGCCCGAGAGCAAGGCTGTGCACACAGCCTGTGAAGTTCAAGGCAATATAGGTGCGGCAATAAAAGCAAAAGCCGTGTAATTTTGAACAGAAAATACCTGAACATGGCTTTTTAAAAACTCTCCTATTAGCTGGCACTTGTCTCTCAGGGAACAGCATATCACTGGAACACAGGACAAGTCACATTCTAACATGAGAACTGGGTCTCACCGCAGTCTGTGAAATATTAAAATTTACTTCAATAAGCAAGGATTCCTAACCCTAGATTTTAATTCCAGATTTAACATTGACCAACCCTGTGAAGCTAATACCTCTTGGCTTGAGTTTCTCTATCTGCAAACCAGGGACAACACAGTGAAAATTTTTGTTTCAGCATGGCTTTCCAGCAGTGTTTTATTAGGTCAGTTCTTGCAAAATGTTTGCCATTTTCAGATGGAAAGTGCTACTAAGGAGCTTGATGTTGTAAGGCATTTTAAAAACAGTTTTCTAATGACAGGTAATTGAATTGATCATGCACAGGAGATACAGAAGCTGGTATGCTGCTCAGATTAAAGGGAAAGAAAGTGAAAACAAGTATTGTTAAAACAAATTTAGCCTTTCTCTCTCAGAAGCAGTGCATTTGGAAGACTTTGGAGGGGACAATTCTTATTTCACCACTGTCCTATATGCAGAAATTGTATTTGTTAGCCAACGTGTTTCACCTTTTAATAGCTGACATGGTCATGCTGTGTAGCCTTTTTTGTAAATTAGCATAACCAGGCATCTTTCTCTGTAGCTTCACTAAGAACATCGGCATGCAGGATTGGAAGCATTTAATGCAGTGTGTACCAGTACAACAGAGCTGTCCTGTGTTTCAGACAGTGACTATGACCAAAGTCCAATTTACATGACTAAACTGGAGGCATGTCAGCCAGCAGAGCTGATCAGTCAGGATCATGTCAACTGACACAGCTATTCTGATAGACACCTGGAATGATCATGCTTCTTCCCTCACCAATGCAGGGAGCCACATATTGTTGCCAGAATTGGGAATGCTTCCCATATTTGTACCCTGCTGAAAACTTTTTCTCCTAGGTTCATTAAAAATGAATATTTATTTTTTAATTTTTAATTGTTAGCACAGATTTTGCTGCTCCTGGCATTTTCTGTGTGTATCAAAGTTTCCCTTCCCTTTTTATTTTGTGTTTTACATTTTCTTGAAAGTTAATAGTTTTTTTAATACACTTCCAGCTTGAGGGCATATAAGGAGAGTAGAATTTGGTGGCACGAAGTGCTGAAATAGTACAAATTTCAACAGTATCTGAAGTGTCGGTTGCTCCTTAGTTTGAATATATAGTGTCTTTATTAGGTTTTATTTCATTCCATGTGCATTCATCAGCTTTGAGTCTCTTCAACAATGGCAACTTAATATGTCACATTTGCCAGGACCACTGAAGTTGGTATGTTGCCAAGAGCAGTTTTACACAGAAGATGGATATTCCAGGGCTCTTAAATATAATCAACTAAAAATATGACTATAGCTTAATAAATCTGCCGTTCATACGTAACACAACTATGTTTGTCTTGGACATAGTTTTTATCCATGTATTTTTTCCTAGAAAGCAAAATATTGTTAAACAACCTTGCACGCTAAGGATCGGATCACAATTTCTGGTGGTTTACGTGGTACATCTCTTATTTTAAAGAATTATTATTTCCATAGTAAGTTTCAATGGTAATCAGTAAGGTTTGATGGTAAGTAAGTTTTAATGACAGAAAACAGAATTGTGCCTTTATACGGACAGACAACCAATTTCCTGATAGAGAAAAAATATCTGATGACACTTCAGAACTCACTGATGGGGTTGTGTTTGTACAGAATTAATCTATGTTGAACCACATGATTAAATTCAGACTTGGAATCAGGTTGAAGTGTTTTGTGCAACTGTGAATCCATGGGGTTTTAGAGGCAAGACTATAGGAATCAGAAAATTTAGAAGGGCTGGAAACAGCCACTTCACAAAAATGAGAATCCAAACTGCGTGGAGTTTTATCTTCAAGTGTGGATCCAAAAGAGACATTGGTTTTCATCTCTCCCACCCCTCCCCAGCTCCTCCTCCTTCTCTCCCTTCATCCAGTATCAGATTATAAATGGAAGCAAAGGCATCATGCTGGTTCTAAGCAAATGCCCCAGTTCCAATTCTTCAAGAACTCTTGGTCAGGATTTTACCCCTTGGTTCTGGCCCAGTGCTTGATGTGTTGGGCTGCTAGGTGAGTCATTCACTTTGAGCTAGTGTTATGAAAACAGGGCAGGGGGATCAGTTTGTAAAGACTACCTAGAGAATATGTTGTAGTGGTGGTCAGAGAATAACCCAATGCTGGAAAACACAGAGAAATTACTTCCTAGTTTACCACAGTCTTTTAAATGTTTCTGTGAAGCAGAAAGCCAATGACTACTGTGTTAAGGACTCAAAGCATACTGGAAAACTGCTTGAGCAGGCAAATAAGGATATCTCACAGTCTTCACAATCCTTCTTAAACAAGAAGAGGAAGCAATTTATTGCATTCTGTCATTAGACAAATATTCAGTTCTCAAATATAACAGTACTGAGTATTTTATTGAAACTTGTAGACATCAGCCTGCACTCTCGTATGTTCAGGATTTTACAAGCTGTTTCCATTACAAAAAGAAGTCGATGCTGAAGCCAGATAGTTAATTGGTTAAATCCTTTTTATTTACCGAAAAATGTAGACAAAACACTGTTCCCCTCAATACAGTATGCAGATCCCTGTTTATGCTTCCAAACCTTCTTTTCCAGAAACCACTCTCTTTACAAAGCTTTCTCTGAAGAAGATGATTCTTTCACTATCTCTTTACTTTTGTGGGTTTTTTTTAAACTGCGTCTCATTCATTAGAGCAAGAAGAGTGTTTTTCAGCCATATAGAACTAATAAATCCAAGCTTTTAAAAAGCCTCTTCATTGCTGCTGTCTTCTGTGAAAGTGAAATTCCTAGGTAGTCTATATGTTGCATGGGATACTAATTATTGATACTAATCATGGATCAGTAGAAAGCATAACCTCCACCATCTGTATAATTAATGCAAGTGTTGGAAAGTTGCTATAATCAGAAGAATGTGCTCCTGTTGTTTCTGGTTTTTAATTCAGGATAAGACAGGACAAAACGCTTATCCATCTACTGGCCAAATGGTATGATAGTACGTGCTTCACAAAGGGATAAGTATCATCAAGTGAGTTTTATGGAGGGAAAAGCTGTCTGTAATAAAAGCTTTGGGACACTAGCTGGCCCATCTGTGATTACTCTTCAGGCAGAAATTGCCCCATGTATTATTCAGGTTGCCACTTCAGTCATAGGTCCACTGAAAGAGATTAAATTTTAGATCTGCAGATAAACTATACACATTTCAATTTATGTTAACTGATACTGAGAGTCAATGTTCAAACTGTTTTCTTAATTTTTGGTGGCATCAGCTCATTTACATGGAAGCTGAATGAGTGGAAGAGATTGATTTAGGAGCTCTCAGGGGTGCTCCCAAACTCATTCTCCAGCATGATGAAAGTAATGTGTAGCACAAATGACTGGTTACTTTGCCGATAGAAGCTCTGACCGCAGCACCACAAGCTCTCTGTATAGCAAACTTGGGAATCAAGATGCTTTTGCACAGGTTAGCTGCTTGAGTCACTTGGCTTCCCAAAAGGGGCTTATGTGGTCTGTGCCACTGCTACTATGAGTATCTGAAATAGCTGATATAAAACCTAGATTGCATCTGCTACAGTCACACCTCTTGTTGGCACCGTGCAGGAACCGAGATGGAGCAGCTGCTGCTTACCTGCCCTTCCTAAGCACCAGTGCTGCATTGCAGCCTGCTTTTTAGCAACTACAGAAAGACAGGGACAGAAGGTCCAGCAAATTAACCGTAACTTTAAAGTATGCTGTCCTTTCTATATAGTGTCTGTCTCATCATTCTTTCCCTTGCCCTAGAGTTAGAGCAGCTTTACACATGAAGAGCCATCCTGTTTCCTGTTCAAAAAAGAAAGAAATGAGAATTTCTAAACTGCTGAATATTTCTTGTGAGGCAAATTCAAACATAAAACACCTCATTACTCATCACAGTGGTGCAATTGCTATTGTGGAGAAGTTAATTTTAGATTTTTTTAAATAAAAAAGTCCATTTCATTTGGCTTTTCAGGGCTTTATAATCAACAGAGGCTCAAGTGCATTTCAGAGAGGTGATTTTTTTCACTCGTACTTTTGTTCTGTGAAGTGCAGATCAGAGCCTGCTCTGTAAAGTGGAATAGGCCAAAGCCACACTGCCAGCAATGGTCTTGTCTCAACTCGTTTTTAGAAAGTGCTCTTTGAACACTTTTTTATCTCATCTTTTCAGCATACATGGTACAGCCTTTCTCTGAAATACAGGGCATGTATTTCCCATTCTGGTGAGCTGTGTTTTCTCTTTGAGTCTACCCATGAAGAGCATCTCCATGAGTTTTGGAGCTATAACTCTGCTTGCAAACTTTGAAAAATAAGTACTATGGTGGTTTTATTTTTAAAATCAGTACCTGATGCGCCAGATAATCTAGATTCTTCATAAGATACTTTTTTGCTAATTAATAATGGACTGTGAGATTTCCTAGCTGGCTGTTAAGAAATCCATTTATTGAAGCCAAATGGTTACACGATTGTCTTAAAATTTAGGGGCAGCAGGATGCATTTCAGTAGGCAGAATGTGACATAATTAATTTTGTAAAAGAAAAAAAGGCAAGCTAGAGGGTATAGTCATTCCTTTAAACTAACCTCTCCTGGAAAGTTCTTTGCGTCACCATTCAGCTGATTGATACTCTGTGGGAGGAAGGGTTTTATTTAGAAAAGTGCAGCTGAAGGCTGAGTTTGCATGCTGTTAGGCATGTGCAATGTTATTGCAGCTAATGGAGTCCTGTGCAGGGAGCAAGCTCTGAGACCACTGTAGCTCACGTTATTTCTCAATGCCTACAGAAACCCCTCCATCTTCCATCCTCTATGTGCATTGCAGAACAAACAGGGGGAGCAAACAGAAAGTCCCTTTGACTCTTCAAATACAGGCAGTACTTGTTTGCAATAGGAGATGGCCAGCTCTGTGTCACCTAGGGAGAGGTAAGTAGCACCCAGTTCTTCACAGACCTGCCACTGGCTGCACTGATAATCTACAGAAGGCCACAGTATATCAGATTTTCTTACTCCATCTCTGTAATTCAAATGGAAAACATTTCATTTGTAATGAATATGAATGTTTCCATTGATTTCGATGGTCTTTAAATCAGGAGCTTGTTGTGTAATCAAACATGGAGAAAGGATAAGAAGATACATGTTAAGCAGAATGGTTTTGGCTATAGCACAAAGACTGAATTATATTTAAAAAGAAAATCTGGTTGACAGTTATGTAAGACTATTTTATGATCTTTGTTTCTGACTTGGGAAAGGAGGAGAGCTTGGCAAGGAAATGTTTTGTTCTAAATCCTGGCAAGCATGTTCATACACCAAAAATGCTGTTTTGTCTGCTTTTCATTTTTCTGAATTCTGTAGGCATCAGAAAATACCCACATATGTGTTTGGACATTTATTCTATTGTGAGAATGTAGATTCATCTTGTGAATATGAAATCAGAGGATTAAAAAATTAAGTATCAAGCTATTTCACATGTACATGTTGGAAAATTAAAGTTTTCTCAGTATGCTTTCTGAAGAGAAAAATACCCAATTCAGTAGAAATATTGCCTTGATTTTCCATTCACTTACATGAGTTTTACATTAGTGCAAACTTAGTGCTTTCATTGGGCTTACTCCTGAGTTACCTCATTGCAAATGAAGACAGAATCACGTCTATATGCTTTTGCAGACTTTCCCTGGTTTTTGATAGGTTGCTGAATTAGTGGGAGAGCCATAATCTCAGAATAATAATAATCAAGTGATCATTATCAAAAAAATCACAATTTCTTGAAGATGTTTTTCATAACTTATTTGGCACCTAGGCTGATTTGTGCTCTGAGTTTTAGTCTGCTGTAGATGAATACAAATGATCTATAAAGAGGTGGAAATGAGGTTTTATTAAGAATTTGAAATTGTGTTTACTAAAGTCAGTTTTCTTAACTGTCTTTGCAAATATGTCAAGAGCCTGGTGATAGTAAAACTGAGCCATGCCAGAGCTTTCTAGATGGCCGTAAACGTATGCTGAGTAGAAAGGATTTTGTCTCTCAGTTTTTCTCTCCTAGAGGACCTGTAGCAAAGATTAATGTGAATGACTCATAAGCCATGTCTACACAAACAGTTTTAAACACCTTCCCATACACAATATGAACATCTATCTCCAAGAATATAACACTATAATATTAGAACAGATATTTTTAAAGTATTGATACTTTACATGTATTACATTTTCATTTTTATGTTCTTATATGTAGGACATATCCTGAAAAGAAACTCCAGATTCATATTCTTTTGGAGGTTGAAAGAAATAACTTACAGTTCTGTCACTATCAGTGCAAAACTTCAGACAAAAATCCTTCATTAGAATGTTTATTTTTCACATCTTAACATTGAGGGACCTCAGATGTAGGGTAGATAGTTCACAGAGTCTGACATCTGAAGAAGCTGACAAGTATGCTTTTAAGACGGATTTAGTGCATAATGTGTGTCAACTAACCTGGCTGAGGGGAACAGTTTATGGAGTTTATGGAGTCCCAGTTTCTGCTTCACCATTTGAGTTGCAAGAGCAATTGCAGTGTATTTCATACCAAGAGGCAGTGAATAATTCTGTCCTCTGCAGTAGAATTCTGTCTCTACCTTACTTTTGTAGTGATTTTGTAGTGAGGAATGTCCAACCGTTAGTATCTAACACGCAGCAATGAAAATGATACGCATAAGTATTTCAACAGCTTGTGTAGCAGCTAGCAAATGATGTGTAGGAAGGTTTGTTCTCTTGACCGTGTATGTGCTAAATACTTACTGGTTCCCACCTTTTAAATATGAAATGCTAAATTATTAAATTTAAAGTAGTAGAAGCTCTCAGGAAATATGTGCTTTTATGTAATATGTATCTCATATTTCATTAGGCAATGAGGATAAACCTAAAATGTCAAGACAGGACTTAAAATTTAATCTTCATTCCCACACTAGACATTAACTTGGACTTTATGTGAATCCAAGGGCATTCAAACATATTTTGAAAAATGCCAGCTGTCTATAATTGGCAAAGGAACAGAATAATACATCAGTAGTAATGAAAACCCTATCAAATATTTGTGGTAACCAACTTTAAACCTCAGCAAGTGTAAGAATTCTGTAGTGGAACTTTCAACAATTATTTTCTACCACATGGACTAAAGAGGAATGATGAAAATGAGTTGTAGTGCATGGTTCAAATATTGTAGGACCAGTAAGATATGTAGGTAATGTACTAAACAGAAGAAAGTATAATCCAAGAAATCAAAACTTTAAATCAAGTTCATAATGAAATAATTTTGTATCAGAATAACTTCTCACACATTTCCAGAGGGGAGAAGAAACAGTTTGCCTACGTCCTGTTATTAAATAAATTCTGTAATGGATTGTAAATGGAAAATCCTGAAATTAATATTTCAGATTTTCCCATGTTAAAAATCTACAGCGTTTCATCATTTGATAGGGAATAGAGAGATTCTAATTCTAATGAGAGTGCTTTCTAACCCTTGAAATGTGCCTGGGTGAGCTACACCAAGTAGGTGTGCCTGTTTCAAACCCTGTTCCCTGCTGTTCCTGAATACTTGTTTGGATTTCCTGGACTGCCTTTGGACATGACTTGCTACCTTGCATTTGTCTGACGATGGCTGGGGTGTTGCTGGAAACAGCCACTCTCCCAGCTATGCTCTGCTTGCCCCATCCAGGTGCCATGGGGTGTGGTCCTGCCTGTGCTGTGGTTGCTCACAGCTTCCCTCACCAAGCTGCCCTTCACTTATGGCTCCCTGACAGTGAGTTCAAGAAAGGATGGAAACACTCCTATAAAGGAACAGGGGAATTTCTAGAAAGCTGCAAAAAAATTCGTAGAAAGTGAGGGGAGAATTACTAGAAAGCATCAGGAACATCTCAGAAAGCCGCATGTGAATTCCTAGTTCACTCTGTCAGAGTTCAAAGAAAGCACAGGAAAAATTCTTAAAAACCAGACAGGACATTCCTAGAAAGTATCAGGATTTCTAGAGTGTAGATGGGGAAGCCCTAGAAAGTACTGGGGAAATTCCCAGCAAGCAGTGAATGAATTCCTAGAAAGCAGAAGATTAATTCCTAGAAAGCATCAGGAATATTGCTAAAATGGACTGGTATAATTCCTAGGAAGCACTAGGAGAAATCTAAGAGAGCTCTTGAAAATTTCCAGAGTAAGGATTTCCCATCAACCTGCAGAAAAAGTCCTTGGAAGTGCTAGAAAATACCAGCATTGGTTAAAGATCCAGTTTTCTTTATAAATCTTCAGAAAATATAATTTTTATACCTTTAAGCACAGTATCTTGTTTTGTTTGAAAACTTGATACTTCATTCTGGCCTTAGACATTCTTCCTTTTAATTGTTTTATTGCAAATATTCTGTCTTTCATCACAAGGAATTGTGATTTCACAGTCAGCAGCTTGTGAGTTCAGATGAAGAAGGAGGAAGTGGAGCTAATGAACTTCCACAAAAAAAAACTTGCTGTGATGCAAATCTTCTTGATAAGTGAAGAACAGGGAAGCAGGAAAAAAGAATATAGGCTCTCAGCAGACTCAGTGATATTGTTTTCTCTGAGAAATTACTGGTTCTTAATGAATTACATGAATCTATTGAAATACACTGTCCCTTTTTCAGTGTATAATATTCCAACTTTCTGTGCAAGATACATGACTAGTCTGATACGAAATGATTTAGGAGGGTGCCAAAACAGTAATCACATATAGAGACATGTGAAGGGAAAGATGAATCTCCAAAGTAGTGCCTGCCTAAACCCAACTATTTGTACATATTTTTATGAAAATTCATCTTTACCTCCGAAGTCTTGTTGACCGAAATGTTTCTCCCTTCTTCGTTCTGCTACAGCATGACACAGCAGATCGGGCCCCCGACAACATCTCTGCCAGGCCCTGCTCTTGCTTGTGCTCTTCCAAGCATGAATTTCACCAGCTCAGTTTTCTTCTGTGTCTGCTTTCTCATTGAACCAGAGCTCCCCAACCACTGTGGAGCCCTGTGAGATTTGTGAGCAAAAAGCACTGTCTGAGTACTTGCTGGCTATCTAAATAGTAGGATATCTTCTCCTGGAAGAATTCTATTCATTTCAATAGACTTTGTGCCTGAGCAGGCCCCGCAGGTTATGCTAATGTGAACATTTAATAAATACGTATTCCTTGGGGAATCTGATAACCAGATTTTCATACCAATGACTGATGAATGCACCATAGGGCTTGACCTGGCTATAGGCATTTAAAATATTGGCCGTGTTGAATAGTTACAAGCCAACATATGAATCTCTTGGGGTGTATTCCTTCTAGATAGGAAGTTCCCTATTGTAAATTGTTTCCCTGCTTTAAGGCACCAGACTTTTAATTCAGCCTTTATTGCAAATGCATCTGGTTAATGTTAAATTAAAACGCTCCAGGAAATCCGTACTTTTCACTGTATTTGTTATTTGTGTCAATCATTGGACAGCATCCACTGCGCCAAGATCAATTTAATTGGAAACATAGAGCAATAGGCGTGAACACAGTCCCAGCAGAGCACTCTATGTCTGATGCTGAACTGTTAATCTTTATTATTCTTCGAGACATTCTCCAGATTTCCACACTGCAAAATCTTCAGATACCAGGTGAAGGCACAGTCTTTCATACCGAATCTCGTCTTTTTTCTGAAGACTATTCCTATTCAGCAAATCATTTTAGGTAAACACTGTAAGTCAGGCTGACGTAAAGCTAAATCTGTGCTCTGTTGACTTGGGGCTTTGGCCTGTATTTGCAAGGTTTGGGTAGATTCAGAGGTCTGAGTCCACGCCTAAGGCCACAGGTGTTATGCCAATTCACACATCTGTAGCCTGTGGAATGTACTTCTCTGAATGAATGACAACCTACCGCACAGATCTGCTGCCTGTCTGTGATGTTTCAGTGATATTTTATACTGATTTAAGGCTTTGTAGACTACTCACGGGTTTTATAGTAGGACAGCTCTCTGTTGCATGAGACCATTTTCCCCACTGCAGATTTGCATAGCTTTGACAAAATGTTTCTCTGCTTGGCCAAAACACTCACTTTCAGCATAATACAGCCCAACATATTTGCCCAGAAAACAGCGGCAGCAGTAAGTAACCATGGCTAGGGATACAGAAAATTTAGGAACTATCGCTTGGCTATGTATTTTCCTATGAAGAATCTATTTGGGTTAAGTAGCTTATTCTACATTGAAATGCTTTTGCCACCCTAGTTATACTGATTTTAAGTTTAACAAGTCACATATTACCTGCCAGTATAGTCAGGCCAGCAAATGCTCTAAGGTATGTGCACCTAACCACAAAGTTAAGCAACTGGCTGTGTGCAGAGACTGTGATATTTAGCAGGATATTTTGATCAAGTGAAATTCAGGCAAAAGAACAGGCCGCTCAAAGTGGCTTCTTGGGACTGACTCCCCCCACATATAATGTGCCACTCAACTAGCAGAATTGCTTGAGAATCACGAGGTTCTCTGAGATAACCAAAACTGAGATCTAAAGTTGGTGTTTGTACCATGAAGTTTCCCTTAAGCAGGCCATGGTCGTGACAGAGAGGAAGTTTGCTCTTTGATTGCAAGCACTACTGTGGCAGTTTACAGATGTTAGCTTTCAGGAAAAGAAGCTTTCATGGAAATGAGATGTATTTGCAGGGAGGGGCCTTTACTCTTGTCATACTGGTTTTGAAACTGGTGCAAGGCTGAGAAGTGCCACATGCTAGAGTAAGGTAATTAGGATTCAGCCCCCAGCTGCTTAATCAAGAATTATAAAGAGTAGCAACAAGTAACAGTGTGTTTTTACTTTGTGAAGTGAACACAAAAGATACTACAGGACAGCCCAGCCCCCAAACTGGGGCAAAATGATGGTGTCAACAGGGAGCTCCTTGGCCAATTAACTTCAGGAACAGGTGAGGTTAATCAGCCCCAGCTGAAGCCTTATTACTATGTCTGTATAACTCCTGGGACCCAAGCTAGTATCTTCAGCCAGGCATGCAAAAAGTGCGGTACTGCCTTTGGGGAGCTGCAGCTTTTCTAGATAACAAATCTTGCTCAGCTACCCCAGGATGCAGGTGTGCGCATTCAAAGTCTTTAGCACTTCCACTTTTGAGGATTTTTGCTCCAAGTCATCTCCCTCCCTCCCTCCCTCCCTCCCTCCCTTTTGGCCACAGCTGCATATTGCTTTCTTTGTCTCTTGGCAAGTATGGTTGGTCAGCCTAAAAAGGCAGCGCGGAGGTCTCCTGCATTTGTAAAGTAACTGCCAAGTCTGATGAGGGTACCTGCATTGTTTTTCCCTGGGCTTGTATGCTCTAACAGCTCTTCTGAAGTACTTGACAGCTTCTGAGCTTTATTTCATTCTTATTATTCATAATTTTAGGGATTGCTCTCTTTCTCTACAGATCTAATGGACTTTTTCAGGCACTTGAATCCTTCCTGTGACTTGCCTTCTGCAATATGGGCAGCCCCAACATTGAGGAGATGTGTTTTCTTTTCAGATATGCTCTCAGATAAAAGGTACGCCTTTCAAAAGTACTCGGTGCCTGGAGTACTTCATTGTTATTTAAAGACTTAATCCCAGGTTTTGATAATATTTTCATTTCACGTAGAACAGATGGTGGTTGTTTGGTGACTTGGACTTTGGAGGAATTTGAGAGTAAACTACAGGTTATTTTTTTAAAAATCAAATTCAAACTGTGAAAGGAAATAAAAATTTATATAACTTGTATTTCAAAACTAAAGTAACTATATCTTCTAATATATGTGCATTTTTTGGTTTTGCACTCACAAGGACCTGAGAATTATAATCAAATTGTAATCTTGAGAGTACTGATTGGTTTTTTTTTTCCATATGGGGAAGATTAATACGATATTTGAAAGTGTCTTGGAGGAGGCCAAATATGGTTTATGTACTTAAGAGGGGTTAAGTAAACTGTGTCAAGATTTTTTGTAACATGTTTCAGTGAGACTAAATACAATGTGTCATTAGGCCTTTATGGGCTAACATCTATAGAAAGTATAAATTACTTTCAAATGAGGGCTATCTGCTGAGAATTAGCTGTTAAAAATGTTTACCTCTCTATAGTTTTCTAAGTCTGGGTTGTTAACAGAAGTGCAGGCAACTCCTTTAAATACTACACGTTTCTACAGCATTTGACTGAAGCACGTTATTCTAATGGATTATTTACTGCTGACAGCACTGGTTGTTATCGTGAGATAAACGGGTTAAATATTGACTACATAATTTTAGTTGCTATGATTGTAAGTGGGCAACTACTAAAGTATGCAAGTATATCTTGTAAGTCTAGATCAAAACAATCCAGTATGAAAGGAATGATTAATTACCCGTGAAATGTATGAATCCCTCAGAAAAAGCAGTTATATCCTAGGAAGTACTGAGATAGAGAAAGTAGATAGGTGTTTTATGTGTGCCCATGGGGAACTTGATTCAAAACTCAATAAAAACAGTGAGCTTACTTTCAGTGGGAATAGAGTCTTAAATTAATGCACTGCATTAATTTGTATGGCAAATATGGACCTGGTCAATGAATCATGACTGCAGTTCAAAACCATGACTCTCCAGCAGGCTTCAAACAGTCAGGAAGATTTTTCAGGGACCTAAAAATTCTAATGCATTTCTTGGATTTGGAGATATGCTCAGTCCATTTGGTATGACTCAAGTTTTAGAGCTTTTTGAAGTATGTTTCATTTTCTTTTGTGAACTTCAAACCATGGATAAGTTTATTTTTAATCACTTACAGAATTTAGAGAGTTTTGGAGTATGTTTTCATACTCTTGTTTATTTCAAACCAAGAATAAGTTTGCTTTTAATCACTGTTACTAAAGCTAAGGCAAACTAGTGAGAAAGTGATTTGATTTGAGTTTTAATTCTTTCTCTGAACATTATGCAAAACAAAAAGAACTTCTGGAACGCAAATATAAAGGTTGTATTGTAACATTAGTTTCAGCTGTCCTGGGAACTCACTAGTTTCTCATTATATCTTTGGTCTAAACATAACTTTCTACTAAGTAATTAAGCAATGAACTTGCTACCCTGTTTGTCGTGATAATATGCTTAAGTATATATAATTCTCTATTGGAAATAGTACTGTGGAAACATTGCTCTGATTAAAAATCTTTAGTTGATAAGAAAGAAACTAGAGTGACAGGGAATTTGTGGTCCCATAAGATCAAATGCCATTTTGTAGCAACACTGGGCAATGTACTAAGACTATACATTATATATAGCTTTCAATATTAGTCTACACAACTAACCTATCTTTTCTCATAGTATAATCAAATTTTTTGATAACACTTCATTTTTGTAGTGCTCCTAATATGACATGGGTAGAGAACATAGAGCACAAGTGATTTCTTTTAATTGCCTGGTTTACATAATTTTTGTTCTATTTGGTCTTTGCAAGATATTTTCTGGCCATGTGTTATTGTCTAATCCAGTGACTTTTGTTTGGACTAGATTTTCAGTTCCTGGGCTCCTGAATTTGCTTATTGAAACACCTATATATAAACCACCTGAAAACTAGAAAATTTTAGTACATTGACATATTTTAAACTTTTTGTCCCCAATGACGTAATGTTCATGCTTTCTCTACTGTTTTAAAACTTCTTCAATGCTGAGAGGCTATGGCATTTGCAAACAAGGGGAAAAAATAAAATTCATAGAAGCAAAGTTTAAAATATCATATGATGTGTGTCTTTAATTCTGTTTTCAGAGGCTGAGAAGAGGAAAAGTCAAACTCGTTACAGTTAGAATATTCTCTTTTTTTAAAAAATTGAGCAAGAAAATATTTTGGTTTATTTTGGAGCTTTCTAATAAATAAAAAAAAGTAACTTTCGGATGAAGACCCAGTGCTAATGCACATTTAGTAGATGGCAAAATTTTTGCGTAGCTGGCATTTAAACAGTCATGCTTCCATATACTTCATTCATGCCAGTAGCCTGCTTTATACCTGTGAAGCTTTATTACTACTTTACGTATAGTCTGTTCTGAATGTGGGTGCACAGAAAAACATCACTCAGGTTTCATAAGGAAATGCTTTTTTCTAGTACAAATCTTGAGGAAACAAGTTGCATGAACATTTCTCTAACTTGGGTGCTAAATTCAGAATGCCTTTGCAATTTGTCTGCAACTATTGCAGATTGTATAGCCCTCCTTGTCACAGCTATGGCTGATAGCTCTCTACAAAAGGGTGGAGAAAACTGACTTGTGGTGTTCAGGACATTGAAATAATTTTAAGGGGTTGTTCTGTTTTTCATGGACAAATCCATCTGTGATTTTTTAGCCCTTCAACACTGCAATATGAAAAAGTAGTTATCCCTTAGGAAAATCTCAGATATTGACTCGATGTGCTATTTCAATAACAGGTACTTGCTTTGCGTTGAAGATTTTATTAAGGTTCCCAGGAGGGCAAAACAACCAATCAGCTTAACGATGAGCTCTCCAGCTCACTCCAGAGCATTTAGCTCATGTTACTGTGTGGGTCACTTTACCACATTGTAGCTCCTTCCCTGCAGCTCCATTAGCTGGTAGCTAGTGGTGTAATGGAAGCAGCTCATTCCCCCAACAGCCTCTTGCATACAAAGGTAACTGTTCTTTTCTGTCTTTAAAAATATTTCAAAACTGGTGAAATTCTTTTTTATATATATAAGTACAACAAATAACCTAAAAATAGAACTGTAGCTGGAATCTGAGCTACTTAGATTAATGTGTTTGTTAAAAATCTAGGGATTTTGGATAGCCTTGTGAGATACACATGACCTTTTCATGATACTCCCCAGAGATACTAGTCGTACCGTCCAAAAGCAGCATAAAGTAGTTCAGTCTCGTACAAACAATATAATTAAGGGCACTTTGAGCCTGGTAATGGGATATGAACATAGTAGTCCTGCTCAAATCATCTTTCCAAGTATACCACAGTTGTCAAATATTGCAATTAGTGCAAGGGTTTTATATCTCTGGATATAAGTAAGTTTTGTGCTTTTGTTGTTGAATATAAAGAATCAGTTTCTTCTCTTAGTAAGCTTATGCTAAATGCTACTCAGTGTAACAAGGAACCAGAATCTGCCTCTGAAACTCTGTGCATGGATGATCTCAGTTTACTGGAAGTCTGTCCAGTCGTAAAAATCAGCCATCACTCTCTGCGTTCATTGGAAACTGTATTATTAGCAGACTTAGCAGAGAGGTCAAGGACTGCACAAATGGTGTAGGCTAATCTATCTCCGCTACAATAAAGGGTTAAGTTTGGGGTCGAGGATTGTTGTGGAGCAGCAGAGAGAAGCTGCATATCATATTGCTATCCCCAGTACTATAAGGCCTCATCACTGTGCTTAGCATCACACAAATAAATAACAAAAATGTCTGCACTCAGACCTTAGTCTAATAATTGTCCTCTGCGTCTGGCTACAGGACCTGAGTGCCTTAAGTGTGACATCTCCTATTTGCATTACATTTGCTCATCCCATTTCACACTTACACTGCTGCTGACTACAGAAACCACCTCTGTAAAAACGGTAGGATCAATAGACCTTGCTCTTACAAATTAATATTTAACAAGCTGTTAGCATTTGAAAAATGTTCTAATTAAGACATTCATATAAGCAAACAGCTTAATAAAGTACAGACATAGTCCATGTATTTCAAGACTGAGACAGATAAAGTTTTTTGAATTAATGTGATCTTCCCATACTCATCACATTTACTATGTATATTTATAATGTTTCTGTAGTGTTTATATCACTGTGTTAGTCTTTAAAAAAGAAACATATATATATAGTAAGTAATAGCCATAAACAGCATCCTGTCCAAATCAAACTTTTAAAAATGGGTTTTGTTTAAAAAAAAAAAATCAATCCACTGGTGAGTATGGGGCTGATCATTAAAACTTACAAGCGCTGTGGCTTTTGATACACAACTGACGGTAAGTTTTCTAGGTGGTGTTGCAGTGCTGATGTTCTGGCAAAAAAAAAAAAAAAAGCGTGTTGTTTAAAGTGCTGCTTTCCACCAGAAACTGCTCTTTGCTGGTTAAACACTCATGGCAGCAGCCTCAGCAACTCTGTCTGTATTTGTAGCATCCCTTGGTCAAAGTTGCCCAGCAGAAGAATCGCATGCCTGAAGTACCTCCTTATGCTTCAGTGCTACATTGCTACAATAGAACTTTTCTTCTGTCCCAGCTTTTATCTGACCCTTATTGCAGAGCAGCTGGACACCTTTAGTCAGCACTGCACCCCTTCTAGGTAGGCTGGCTGTCCTCTTCCTCTCATACCAGTGAAGTTGATGTACCCCTATGGCCTTCATGCTAGACATTGCTTTTGATAAAGCTGTCCTACAGAATAAAGGACTGTTCTGACAGTGAAAATCTTCCCAAAGCCACTGTAGGAGGAAGGTTTGTGGGATGAAGCTCTCTAAGACTGACTGAGTGGCTGCAGTTTATTTGGAAGCCTGTAGTCTAACACATTGCTCTCCCATAGTCAGATGCACCGTTTGCATGGAGTCAGGGAGCTTCACTGTATGTACCAAAGCTGAGGAGTGAGATGATAATGGAGGAAGATGTGTTTATTATCAGACCAAATAAAAGTACATAAGAAAGGACTGCATATGCTTTTATTTAAAAAAAAAAAAAATATCAGAAGAGTTGGAACAGAGCAAAACACCTTCAGGAGCACAAGGAAAAATGATGACAGAAGCAAAGTTCATAGCTAGAGGCTATGATGTTACAAATCTGTTAAGGAAAATAAGTTTGGAAGTAAACCAAATTAAGTATTTTTGGGCATGGTTATCTCAGTCATGATAACATTAAAAAGGCTCAGATCATAGGAGCTCTTTTACAACATGTCATTTTTATAAACTATACATCTGCTATTTGGGAATGGAGTGAAGTTTTTACATCTGAAGAAAGACTTTTTTTTTTTTTCAGGATAGCTGTGCTCTGAAGTTTACTTAATATTTTTTAGGGATATATGTTTGTTTCTGACTTTCTAATTTCTAATGAAATGACCTGAAACCAGATGTACAAATAACAACTCTGTTAACCTTAAATACTTTCCACCTAGAATCTGGAAGACAAGCTGATTCTTAATGATTTGTGCACCATATCCTGTAACAGAGTGTAGCTAACTACCCAGTTTCTCAGGGTCAATCTTCTGTAACAAATAAAATCCACCAATGCCTGAGCTATGTCTCTTGTTCTAGGATTTTCCCTTGGGGGAAAGCCAAATCCCATGTACTGTAGATCTCCCTTAGTGAGATAATTATTGTTCTGCCAGGTTGCTGTAAGCAACACATCCGATCAAAAGCAAGGAAAAAGAGTGGAATTGCCAGGTGAGTTGTTGGAAGACCGGTTTACTAGCAGTATACATTTTGAAATTGTCTGGAACCATATGCATTTTGAAACACACATTGAAGTTACTTTTTTGGCTTCATGGAAATGAAATATTTTGCGTGGGGCCTGGCTCTCAATGGATATGTAAGCTCAGTGGCACACAGTGAAGTCAGGAGCCCAAGAGAGAGAACCAGAGACCTGCTGCCAGTTGTGCCAGAAAACCAGGTAGAAGATGTGGAAGAAGAAAAGGCTACAGATTCGCTTGCAGGCAGAGTAAATATTTTAGGTAGATTTTTGTCCTTTGTTTTAAAGCTGTACTGTTCAGTTTCTTGTGTTTCTCTAATTTCAAAGAACAACTTGTGATAGCAAATGGGGCTTTTAATGGCTCCCAGTATTCTGTAGCTTTTCTTATTTTCTCTTTATGTGACAGCAGATTGAAATGTATGTGTTCATATTTTGTTCAGCCATTATATTTGTTTGATTAGGAGCCTCTGAAGTGCTAGTGGTGTTTGCATGTACATTATGTTTGCAAATGGCCTATGTCTTTGAAGCATTCTCCTGTGAAGACTATTCATGGTTGTGAAGAATATGTGTTTCTGAGTCAAGGTTTGTCCATTGCTGTTTTCCTCCCCCAAGACTTGCTGGAGCAGCCTTTGCAGTTGCTTCGTCCCCTGGGATTCCATGGTAATCTGGCAGCTGGATTCATGTCTCTCTCTATTTGTGTTTGATAGCTCTTCTTCAGTGCTAGTGTCTTCAAAAACATGTGTTGTTTCTATAGCCTGAAAATCATGAACCCACTGGGGATTACGCATGTATGAGATGAAATTCTCTCTGCACTGAAGCCAAACAGGCTTTCTTCTTTAGGTGGCGGAATGGTTACGTAGCAGAAGTTTTCTGCAGTGTGTAGCCATCAGTTGCCAACGGCTTGAACATCTGAGATCGAAACGAAGATAGAACAACTCTGGTCTTGGTATTGTGCAGTTTTAATGGAAAGGTCCTTGCTGCCTCTTGTAAGGGGCTGCAGCAGGGTTCATAGGGCTGGAAATTAATTCAAGAAAGTTACTACTTTGCTTTCCCTTTTTCCCACTGAGATTTGCTTTTTTTTTTATTATTTTATTTTTACTTTGTTTCAATAATCTGAAGATGTTCAAATCCTCAAATTTTGCTTCTTTACTATGGAAAAAAACACGACTGCAGTTTGGTCATTTTATTCTCAAGTATAACTTATCTTAGAAGTCTATTTAAAGGGCATTGACAAAACACCCAGCTCTTTAATTTAGCAGTGTTTTTTGCCAAGCATGTGCTGCTTCTTTGGCTTCATGTTTATTGTTTGATGCCTTGATAATGCCACAGAAAGTGTTGCATCTGTTCAGTTCTGGTTGAGATTGTTCATTTCCTTTTGTTCAGATACTGACTTTTCAAGTCTTAATGTATTGTTTGCTTTGCTTTTCCATTTACAGCCCTGTTAATAACTGGAAGGCAGGCAAGGTTTCCTGAGAAGAGTTGTGCAGTGAAACAAAGTACGGTTATTTCTGAGGGTGTGGAAAGCATCCTTCACCTATTAGACTATTATGTGCTTAATGCCAAGGCAATAATAGTATTAATGTGCCTAAACTGGTCCTCTTGGTGATACTGAGAATGTTTGAATTTGCATCCAAGACAGATGTGAGTTTTCTGATAGGTGAACAAAAAGACAATATTCTGATAGTGTTAGTTCATACTGTTGTCTCTTTATTTCCATGTTCCCCAGTAAAATGTATGCTCTTTTCTGAAGTAACCAAGCATTTATCAATCAGCCTTTTGGCTGACCTCTGGCCAAAAGGGCTTGCTTTGTTTTACTGGCTTTTGAAGTTTTCTCTCTTCTTTATTATCGCTTTACTTGTCAGTGTAGCATGTAGCAGGATCTTTACTCTCAATTCCTGGATGGTTGGAGCAATGTCTGGAGTGTGAAAGGAAAGCTTGATTTCTAATAATTTAAAGCAGCCTACTCAGTCCCTAGGCAGGTCAGAGAGGGACCATATTAGTCTGTCCTCCCCTGTCATGGAAAAGGAGCTAACTGGGTCATCCGGCCAGAAAGCTTGATCGTTGCTTATTTAAAGCGATGTAATATTCATGTTCCCTATCTTAGTAACACCCTTTGAAGAAAGCTGTGGTCAGCAAAGAGAGAAAAATGATGCAAGTATGCCATGTCTAGCTTCATACTATATAGATTTCTTTAATATTTGACTCAAATATACAAAGAAACACCAAAGGCTAAAAATATCTACCTACTACTTCCTCCTCTGAGACTATGCCATTGGAGTGTGCAAATAAGCAGAAAGACACTAACACTCACAGTACAATAATAAGTGGGTTTTTGTTTAGCAAGTGTAAGTGCAAAATAGAAGACAAAAATCCAAACTACTAACTGATATGCACAGAATATTTTTTCTGGATGATCTTTGCTATTTTTAATAGTGGTTTGAAAAACGAAGGCTTTAAAAATTGTACATGTTTGAAAGAAGTGATCTGTTATGCAATAACAATTGCACTAAACAGAAAGAGCAGCTGTTACTGGAAGTTACAGTTAATTGTTGTATTTTCCAGCACAAGGTTGTTTGGTGGGAACAGTGGGGAGAAAAATGCAAGCAACTGCCAAAAAACAAGCGTGTGAGGTGAAACTTGAATTTGCTCTCATGAGAACTTTCTAAGATTCATAAGTAACTGAGAAAAGCATGCTGTATTTAAATCTCTGGAGATGTATTGTACTGTATAGAGACAGAGCACAGCACACAGTGTTGGCAAGAGAAAGAAAGAAGAACAGAAAATCAGAGAGACTGATGGGAAGGTAAGGGTCATTAGGATGGATGGAGGATAAAATGCCTGCTGCCACTTCAAATTGGGATGTGTGGGTTTTTTTCTTTTGTGGCTTCCTGAGTAAATTTGAAGCTCCTAATCTTTCCCTCTTCCCCTACCCCCGCAGAACAGGTTTTCACATGCTTTTTAAATGAAACGAGCAAAGCATGTCCCTGTTACAAATCTGTAGAGTAGAAGATAGATAAATTAGCTTGGGGCATTTTGTAAGCACTGTAGGCCAAATCTGATTGATATATGCATGCCTTAAAAGCAATCTCTGAATAGGGACTTAAGCAAAATATCCCACCTAGGTTCTGGCTATCGTTAGACCAGTGGGAAAGCTGCGGCAGAAAGAGTCCCTAGGCAGGCTGCAGGCAGGAACAGGAGAAGGTCCAGAGGCAAGGGGCCTGGCCCTCTTGTTGCATGGGTGTCTTCTGGCCTGGCAGTGGCCATTACTCATATGGGAGCATTTCTCTGCTTTAGCACTGCTTCTGACCCACAAAATCTGCTGCAGCGGCTGTGTTCTGGGAATACAGCTTGTTAGTCAATGTATTCTTCCAGCACAAGGCTATAAAACATTGTAGGTCATAATAGGCGGCTATTTATTTCTTAATACGTCCTTAGGTGCCAGAGGGGAGACTTTTATAAAAATAGTACTGGAATGCATTTATTAGGGATTGACTATTTATTTTGAACCACAACACATTCACCCAGATCCACAGTCAAAACTACAAGAAAGCACAGTTTCCACTATACTCTGAGCTCAATTCTCTGAGCACTTATCCTTGCCTGTGTTGTCTCCTGTTGTGAATAAGTCCACTGGCTTCTATGAAACAACTTGCAGTAGCCAACCTCTAACCCAGTACTATTTGCAGGATCACTCCCCTAATTACTTCAGTACTAAGTTTAGCTCTAAAGAACAAACACATTGCACAAAAAAAGAAAAAGAACAAACCCAGACTGAAAGTTGAGCAATGCTCTGAAAATGAATTTTTTTCAACATTACACAAAACGGTCAGACCTCATTACTATTAATTCATTAACCAGAATATCTTACAGCTGGAAAAACTGTTTCTTGTTGCCAACTGTATTATAGTAATTCAGCGTGAGTGCGACCACTGAATATCGGCTGATATTAGAAAATTGCATAGTTTATGCAAAGTAAAAATACTTCTTTTGTTTTGCACAAAACAGATCGTGATGTCTGCGGAAGATTATGGCAGGAGATGATTATTATTGTTCCCATTATATTATGGAGATACTGGTCATGGCTCTGTAGTTAAGAGTTAACTAAGTTTTGTCCCTAAAGCAGGAATTCATTCTTATACTTATAAATGCAAATTATGTCAAATTTGAGACAGGGCTGTAACACCTTGATCCTGAATGAAATTCTGGGGTTTTTGAACTAAGTATGAATTGCGTTATTAGTACCATGAGTCTTCAAAGAATTTACAAACCTATTCAATAATTAATTAAAGTTTAAAAATAAATTTTTTAAACACAGGATTGACAATTACTTGTTCAGAGTATATTTCAGATATTGCTGTACTATCATGCTAGTGTGTTGCTGCTTATGATTTGCAGTAGATAACTTCAGACAAGTGAATATTGCTTATATAGAAATTCAGTGCATAGGAATGGCATAAATAGGGGAAACAAGATTTCATGTTTATTTGCAGGCAGAACCTGTTGTGATCAGAAGGATTTTGAGGAAAACGTACAACTTTATGTACCTTGGCCAATGCACAGACACACAGCATGTGTGGGCTGGGCACTCAGTAGGGTATATCAATAAACTGTCCCTTTCTCATTCCTGACCTGCATTCTGTTTTTCCCCGTATTTCATGGTGTATTAAAGGAAGCAATATCATGAGGCGTATGAAGCCTACAGACTATGCAAAATTCTGGCACAATAAGTGATAATCTGCCTCTACCATTTTCGACCAAATCAGTTACTTCTGCTTAGTTAGCTATTTTTATTTTCTGCACAGACATTTCATGTTAGATGTTGGTGTCAGTGGAAGAGTAAGCACCTCTCAGACCTGAGGGCAGCCCTCTGACTATTCCTACCTATGTAATTCATCTCCTGACACAGATGGCTGGCAGCCACCTAGGATCGCTCCTGCCAGGTGTCACCAAGGGGCAAGAGACAGCGCTCATTCCAAGGGGGAGCAAAAGTAGGCTCACTCTGCAATTGCTTTTACACACCATCCTGTCTTATGTAGAGCAATTTATCAATATAGAGGACAGATGAACTAGCTTGTCTGTGCTGCCAACATAAAGGTCCAAAGTCAGGAATAATTTCCACGTTGTACTCTTGATTCTCCTGTATTTACCTCTGCTTGGGTTGAGGACTGATTCTGTAAACCCTCCCTTCTTGTCACTGTGACTCTCCAGGTAATGGTGCAATGCAGTCAAATGTGGATGGCTATAACTGTGTCAGTTTTTAACCCACAGCAGAGAAATGCTGAATCAAATGACCATTTTGCACAGGGTTGACATGGTCTCTGGGCAACCTGACTTCATTACAGTTCTGTAAGTTTTCTTCAAAAACATAATTAAAATTGGAATTATACTCCCTCTAGTATACAGCATCATCTGATTTACAGCTGCAGCAAGCAAAGCTTTGCTTGACCTGCTAGTTCTATCCCTTTGCTGCCATGAATTCAGCATAGCATACCAGGGAGCGTGATAAAGACCTGTGGTGGCACAGGCCTGATCCACCCAAATGCTGAGGCAGATACTCAGCATGGTATTTTCCAAAACACTTCAGTGGATACCTCACCAAAGTGCACAGGCTATTACTGGCAACATGAAGGGTTCCTCCCTTCAGGAGTGAGATCAGAAAATACTGTGGAATTCTAGGGAGCAAAACTGTAGGAGTCCAAAGGGAAGAGCAACCTAAAATGAGTGCATTGAACTTGATACGCTGAAGTTTGGCTGTGAAAATAGCTCAGGAGCACCACTGAATAGGATGTCTATTTATTTATGATCGCCACCACCAACCATATATATATGTATACACATTAGAAATTATCTTTGATTTAATTGGATACATTCAATTCACAATGATTAAGCAGAAATGATTTCATTTTTCAAGGCTGGATATTTAGGGAGTGGTGTATGTCCAACCACTTCTCTTTAGTGAGACAGCATCCATGCTTGAGAACTCTGATATGGAGCTGGCCTTCCTTGGGGAATTCAGAAGTAGGACTAGGTCTGAGACCAGTTTCTAATTTTAATTACTGCTACCAAAATAAAAATTACTCCCACAAAGCTGATGAAATTCCCCCCATGTAGATCAGCAGCAGAAGGCCTTTTTAAAGCTTATACAGACATAGGCCTTGTGCTGACCTCTGCGCAGCATAAGCCCATCTCAACAGAAAGCACAGTGGAAGATGTTCATAGTGGTATTCTAGGTTAGGATTTTAATATTGGGTAGCATAAAGGTCAAGTAAATAGTTTAAAAATAACTTAACATTATTGCTATGAAGAACCTGTGCAAAAGTACGGCCTTGTCTTTTTCGTGTTGATCTTGTAACACACAGTTTTTACCTTTTGTGATCATATTCTGTGTTACTAAACTTCATCACTGATGAGTTGATTCCTTGATGTTCAATTAATGACTCCATAAAAATTTAGTAAGTTATTTAGAACCACCTCAATTGCCCTTTAGGCAATTCAGGTATTGTTTTTAATTTTCAGATGAGCTGTTCTTAAATAATGGCTCTAAGAAGTGAGCAGTGCTCTTGCACATTAATTCAGCGCTGAACCAATTAACTACCTATGCATGTTGTTTTGTAACAGTATCTCATCTATTTTCAGTTAATTAGGCAACATGATTAAGATCATATGTGTTGAATTAATAGGTCAGTGCATCATCTCACTGTAATTTGATCTGGGAGATGACTTGATCTGAAAGCTGTAAGAAAAGAACAACAATTTACCCTTCCTATCCCCAAGTTCCCAGTTTTGAATGTGATCAGCCCGATGTTTCATGGAAAGAGGTCAGTTTTGACCTTGTCTTCTATATAGGTTTTCTGCTTTCAAATGTGAATTTTTACTTGAGGCTTACAGGTTTTATAAAATGGTCCAAACAATCATTTGCATAAAAACTACACAACAAAATGAGAAAGAAAGTTCTTCAATTCTTATTCCATATTGGTCAGCTCATATTTATCATACACGTCATTTTCTTCTCCTGGCTGAGTATCTGAGTGATGAATTTCAATAAAAACAATATAGGTCATTGCTCCAAGTACACCTCCCAGCATAGGTGCAACTATAGGGACCCACCACCAATTATTTCCAGCCCTGTAAGAAAAAAAAAAAAAAGTGAACAAGAATTATTGTTATTTCTTACTCTAGTGAACACCCGACCTTATATTTGGCAGTGAACAAATACGGTGGTGTGATACTCACTATACTGTAGACCTTTCTATTTTGTCTCACATACCTATAAATGGATGACACGCCTGTCTGTCCTGCCCGTGTTGCAACTGAAAAGCTAAGTAACAACCACTAGGCACGTTGGTCTACGTGCTGTACTTGCACCTTCGAAAACAAGGCCTCTTTACTGCATGTCTGGTTTGGGGGCAGGGGATAATTTCTCCCTTGTGGAAAATGGGCTTCATTGACTTACAGTGAAATGAACTGGGTCGTATTTATTGCACAGCAATCTTGACTGATGCTGTTGCCAGATGCTCATGAATAGGTTTTCAGGAGTGATTAATGCAAATGTATGTTGCAAAAATGGGTTATCTCATCTGCATGGAGATTTGCAGGTTGAGGCATGCAATAGTATATACAGCGTTTCTCTTGACAAGTATAATAGATTATACTTGATTTTGAGTATATTTGCCCTAAGGAATGTAATAAAACACAGCAACTGTAAAGTGGATTATACTTGACTAGAGTGGTCAAGATTCAAATTTCATGATGTAGTGTCTTTGTG
Source organism: Burhinus oedicnemus (assembly GCA_008921705.1). NCBI lineage: Eukaryota > Metazoa > Chordata > Aves > Charadriiformes > Burhinidae > Burhinus > Burhinus oedicnemus. Next base: position 2,152,264 of record VFFE01007253.1, on the reverse strand, counting down.
TTTAAAATGCGGGGTCTTTCAGTAAGAGGTAAATAAGTTTAGAGGTTTTATACACCTAAAAGTTAATCTTTCTTAGAATTGCTGCGTTTGGTAAGAAAGTCCGGCATATTGGCTCCACTGAAATGTTTACATTCACTTTGCACAATTACTAGGATTTAATTTTAAATGTGTAGATTTATGAACATTTTTAAAGAAACAAATCCACCATCAAGAGGTGTAAAACAATAAATAACAAACTTTTTATGCAGGATGTGGAATTGCTTTCCATTTCCTGGAGGTCCACATTCAGACAGTGAATTACTGAGTACTGGTTTCAGAGCACAGAGTTTCTTAACTGTGCTACTGGTGCACGAAGGTGTTTTGATTTGATAACATGCTGTATTAATTGAATAAGCGAGTCTGCAATGAAAACCCAGCCACCTCAATTTCAAGCATATTGAAAACGGAGAAGTAACATTTTTTTTCTCCCAGAAATACAAAGGGACAAATTTATCCGAGAGAGGAACTTTACTGGAAGCTACCAGGGGAATTTTTAAACTGTAAGGATAATTATTCAGCACCCAGTTGTATAGATTTATGCAAAGTGAAATTGTGGTCAAGTCACAACACTAGAATAGAACAGGGCTAATCTCATGGTGCCCTATTGATGGTAATATTATTCCTTGTTCAGAAATGCCATGCTTGTGTATGTTTTGCCTTTGGAATTATTTAGATTTTGCCCTGAGGATATAAAATAACTCCTGATGTTGTTCTACTGAGTTTATAGATCTGTTTGTTGTTGAATCATGAATGTCTGTCGAGCCTCTGAATTTCTGGAACAAGCTTGGACTAAGGTTTTATTGAATTAATCAGCAACAACAAAATCTATAGCAAGTACTTGCATGCGTTCCTCTGCGTGTGCCGGCGTGTGTACATGGGCATGCAATGAAGGTGTTTCTTGGCAGGCTCTCTCTCAGCTTGTTCCATGAACTGACATGCGCCTCATTGACTCCTGCATGACCTTGTCCAAACCATGGCCTGCATTTGCAGCAGCTGCTGTCAGCTGCGCTTTTGACACCCTCTGCTAAGATGATGGGTGTAGAGTCTTTATAGAGGGCGATGCCAAAGCTGAAATGAGATCAGGACACAGCTGACTTACGAGTTTCCATGACACTCAATCCTCCTTCATTGACACAGTAGCAAGAACTCTTTGTGACGAGCACAGATAGCTTCACCGAAGTAACCTTGGCTCCCTTATATCCTAGCTTACAGCTTTGCTACCAAGTTAGCAGGAAAACATCCAGCTATGCCCTTGTCACCATGTCCTGGTTTGAGGTAAAGCAGGACCAATTTTGTTCAGTAACTTTGCTTGTTAGCTGGGCCTCTTCTAACTGCTGAAATTAACAGCACGTTGTGCAGGAAACCGTTCGTTCTCAGAGTGATAAGACCCATGTTTATAGCTGATGCCAAGGAACGGTATGCAGAGAGGCTCTGGCTTATACTTATTGCTATGGCAACCAAGGACAGCCAACTTTGCTACTTGCCCTGTTGGAGGGTCAGAAGCGGAAAAGCGTAGAGGGGTCACACCTGTGGGGAGGAGCAGACAAGACAGGTGACCCAAAACTGACCAACAGGGTATTCCATCCCATCTGCCTCATGCTCAGTATATAAGCTGAGGGATCAAAGGGTCAGCCTCTTTTTCTTCAATGGCCGGCGTCCTGGGAGGACTCGGTCTCTGCATCTACCTTTGATCCTGATCCTGATCCTGACTCCAGATCCGGAATCCAGTTCCTGTCCGTCACTGAGTCCAGTCTGGGACTTCCCCTGAGCCTGCTGGTGACGTGATTGTCATCCTGGGAGCTTGATACGGCTTTGTATATTTCATTTCCTACTAAGCACTTAAGTCTCTCTTTTTCTCTCTTTTCTTTCCCCTCTCTTTCCTGTCTCCTGAGCGGAGCAGGAGAGAGAGAGAGCATCTGTTGTTCCATCGGATTGGGCCAATCTGGCCCAAACCACGACACACCATCAGGTGGTTTTGCTGTTGGGCAGAGCGGGAGGGAACAGGAGCGAAGGGCAGGAGGCACGGGCACAGGCCTGCCAAGTGGCACTTTGGTTAACTGCAAAAATTTACAGGAAACCACAGCGTATAAGCTACATGGACTGGGAACTTTGGCCCATTTTAGACTTGCAAATACATTTCTCACCTAGCCAGCTGCTGGGGGATGGTAAGATAACACTGTTTGCTACAGGTAGTGCCAGGATAATTCAGGCATTCAGCAGTGTGGAAGGCGTCTGGCTACTCTCCTATGCTGCGAGCAGAATGCAGAATGTTTCAGAGGCCACTTCCCCGTCCAGATCCCTGTGCAGCCACGAGGTGCGTCTCCTGACCCTTCCCAAAAAGGAGTTTAGTTTAGTTTAGTCCGGGCGACCTGTCCCCGGTGCCGCCGGCGGGCGGGCGGCCACGAGGTGTCAGCGTTACCGCGCCGGCGGCTCTGCCCGTCCCGCCCCGGCCCCGCCGCTCCGGAGCAAGGCAAGAGCTGGGTCAGCACTGCTGCCCTTGCCAGCCAGACCCAGCCGCAGCACAGGTGCGAAAGGACCCGCAATAAACCACGGGGCAAAGTTCTATGGCTAGCTTCAAACGCTAATGCGAAATACTGTTCTGTTGAGCTGTTTCTCACTTTCTCATTGCCTTTTCATGCTCTGTTGTGCTTGTCAAAATCCAGAGTCTGAGATTTGTACTCAAAGCTCTGGGTGTTTTCTCACCACAGACAAAACTTTCCTTAAGCTTATTAGAATATTGAGCATGTGCTTAAGAAAGACTCCAGGTTATATTCATGGTTTTAGGATAAATCATTGGAAACTTTGAGGTCTCTAAAGTCAGCAGTCGTCTCTAATCATGGTGACGGTTGCCACCTGTGACACCTACTCCCAACAGGCTGAGAAGCAGTTTGCAGGAGCAGGCCACAGTGCTGACTATGTCTGTTGTGTGCAAAATGGTGCTTTCTATAGGGTGCTGGACAGACATCCCCCTTCCAGCTGCAGTGGGTCACAACAGCTTCTAATGAGAGCCTTTACACAAAACAAACCCAGTTGCATTGGCTTGGGAAACCACATCATGCTAAGAACATGATAATGTCAGAATTTACTGGACCTGCAAGCACAAAGAAGGGTAGAGGGGATTTTCCCCCTGTGAAACAGTTATCTCAGTGTTTAGAGCATTCCCTTGGGGTCAGGGTGTAGAGGGTCTCATCCTTTTCTATCTGATCTATTCCAAAGTAAGGCTTTCCTGGCGGTGCATGGCTGCTCTGAAGGCAGCACCCAAACACTCACTGACCTGGACAGAGAATGACTCAGTCACCTTGTGAGACGCTTCCATTCTCACTCCAATGAATGCTCGATGTCTCTTCAGGCTTTCCTTCAGCTCAGTTTGTGCAGCACTCCCCTCATGTCACTGTGGAGGTTTCATGCTTAAATCCCAGCTCCTGGGCATGCCTTTCAATAGAGAGCTTAAGCACCTGCCTCAAGGCTGTGTCTTCCAGTTAAGCTGAGACATCCAAGGTTTAGCTGTCAACTGGTGCTGCATCACTTAAGTCACTCGCACATGTGTAAAGCGAGCAGAGCACCAGGCAGTTCAGGATCCCAGCTACAATCATTCAGACTTCTCCCATGGCCTGTAACTGATCCAAAGCTTCCAGCTACCTAACAAGGCTCAAGTTCTTCCTAAATCCCACCTAGATCTGGGCTGTAAGTAGATGAGAACATACTCCTGTTGTATCATTCCCCTGAACTTGGTTATAGCTGTAGCCTTATAACTGAAGGCAGGGAGGAAGACTTCTTCCTCAATTTATACATCCCTGAGACTGCTGTAAGTTTATTCTGGCAATGACCAGAGATCTCGTATCTCATTTTTATGTTCCCATTTTAAAATTTCTTAGTATAGTCTTCACAGTGGGGATGCATTTCCTCTCTGTATATAAATCCTAAAACTAAATTAGGGAAGAGCCCATATTGGTACAGATATAGAGTTTTCTTGTAATTTCTTAAATGTAAATGAGTACAACCTTACTTTTGGAGACGAGGGGAGTTCACAGGTATTCTGTGACTAGACCACAGTACAATCAGACTTCCAAACTTTTTCAGCAACATAATAGCCAACTTCATAATATATTACCAATTATAGCACATGACACTATAATTAATACCATAGTTGACAACTACCTATAATTAAATGAGATGACAGTCCTAGGTGTGGGATGTCACTCTGTGTGCTGCTGTTTTTAAAAAATGTACAGTTTAATGGTACCATGATAAGAGCGGCTGGGGAGGAAAAGTTTGGAGGTAACTGGGCTAGAGAGCTGACCTCCCCCCAGCAGCTTGCCAGAGCCGTGTTACATCTGAGCTTTGGATCTGCCTCTGACGTGACAGTGTGTCCGTTTCTTCTATGCCGCGCCTAGCTTTTTTTGTATAAGAAAAGCTTTGCTATTACTCTCCTCTACTAAGGCACATGATTTGTGTAGATGGAAGTCATACTAAGTAAATACAGATTATTTGTACTTGGTGAAGTAGCTAAAATGAAATGTCTATTAACCAGAACTCTCTAGTGGTCTACAGTACTTCTGGGGATTCCTACTTGTAAATAACTGGAAAAATAAACTGTACAAAAATAAACTAAAAGATCTGCCTCTTGATGACAGATTACTGTTACTTGGATATGGCAGAGTGCCTCTTACACTGGATATGTGTAAGCTGTGGATTTGATGTGCAACTAATTAACTGTGCATTTGGCTAGCCAAGAACGTGTGTGTGTGTGCACACGTGCATGTCCAGGGATTTGAGAGTGCGCTCTGAAATGTGGGAAAATTAAGGGAGCTTTCTTTCATTCACTCCTTGGCTCCCAGGCAGGAAGTCAGGCTTTCAGATTGTTGTATATTTCTGCAATAAATCAGTAGTAATAATAGGCTAAATCAATCTGATACGTCTGTGTTTTTTACAGCACCCAATCAATGTTTCCACCTAACTCTCTCACGATTTCATTTTTTTCCTGAAAGCTGCAGGACAAGAGAAGAAAGCATTCTTATATTTTCAGTGACCTCTAAGAATCTCTAATATTTTGGGAAGGGTCTGCTTGAAACAATGATTGATTTTAGAGATAATGCATGTTTGATTTGCCCTAGGAGCAGGAAATCCTTTTTAAAGCCCAGTTCCTAGAGGATGTCTAGCTTAAAGTGCATAAATAGCTTCCTCTGGAATGCAAAGAATTACCTATATGTATATAAAGTATGACTTGGTACCATGTTGAATCAGTATCTTACTTTCCTAGGAAGCAATTTTAGCCAAGACCATTTTACTGCATATCCAGGCATACTTACGTGAATACTTCCATCCCCCATCCTGCAATGGCTGTGAAGAGCCTTGGGCCCAGATCCCTGGCTGGGTTCATGGCACAGCCACTGTTCATTCCCAAGGAGCAAGTAAGAACAATTATAAGAAGTCCTACTGCAATTGGCTCCAGGCCCTTTGGTACGCTGGTATTTCTGGTGTCAAAAATAGCAAATATAGCCAGAAGAAGAACAGCTGTTGACATCACCTGGCCAATGCAAAGAAAAGAACATTGAATAAGTATGTGCAGATTCCTTCCACTAATGAAAAGAGGGGCCATGGCAGTTCTATGGATTGTGGTGGCTTAGATTTGGTATTTAGATTTATCCCACTATACAGAGTAGCAAAATTTGGAACCCAGTGCCTCTCTACTTCACGGTAATGAGAAGGTTTGATACCTGTGCTGTAAGAAAAAGACAAGAAATGTGCTGAGGACATTTTTGCAAATCTGCAACAACCTGGTGTGGAAAGAACAGAGGATTTAAAAGGCATCTCCTATGTGAGGTCTGATGCTTTGTTCCCACATGTCTTCCTAACAATTTAACAGTTCCACTTACTTGATTTTTGGTAATTCTGCTATGCCAATACAATCAGTTACATTGATATAAAAGTGGTTTATGTGGCTGTAGCTTATGCTGATAAATTAGAATAAAAATGCACCTCTTCATCCAGTTATTGCATAACGTGAGGAAAAAAAGTGACATCTACAAAGTCAAAACTGAGCATCTAAAAAAATTAAGAATTACCTAAATTAAGGTTGCACATGTAACTATAACATGAACTCTGTATTGCATATGCTAATTGAGCTGATGAAGGAAATTTTCTTGGAATTACTTTGATGGAATTGCTGCTCTGCTTAAATCAAAGGCTTTGTAAATGTCGATTTTGCTAATAATTAACTTGGGGGAAAAACAGACAAAAGTTTCAGTGATGTCAAAACATTCAATTTCTATACTGATTTAAAGAAGTTTAGGTTTGGGGGGTTTAAAAACTATTTTTATTTCATCGGGTTTTAATTTTGTTTTAAAATATCCATGGGCAAAAAGATCTTATGGAAAAGTCTGTGGACTGCTCCAAAGAATTGTCTGTCTTACAAAATTTCGAAACAACGTTTGGATTTTTTTGAAGCCAGATTTCACAATCTTCAAGTCCTTTATGTAAGGAATTCCAGTGCTCCAGCAGTCCCTTGTTTTTCATAGCTTACTTATGCAGTATATATATTTCATGGAAATAAAGTGGAAACTTTTTCAGATTCAGTCATTTGAAAAATAAAAAATATTACAAATCTATTTGTAAAGGGAAGGCTTATGGTAGCAGAAATCTCAGTTGTTCAAGGTGTGTTAATCTGGCTGCTTAAGCCTTACTTAAGGAATAATAGGTCCACAAAATGGGCTGGATTTTGATGTATATGGACGTAGCTGCCGAAATTTATGGAGAAACACTGATTTATGCTGGGGAAAACCTCTTACATATACTGCGTTAGACATGTAGACTGCAACAACTAATATGATGTATGTGGAAAGAACAACTTGAAATTATCTTGCTTGTAAAGTAAGACTAAAATGTTACCCCCACAAACAGCATTGCATTCTCATTGCTACTGTACCACAGGGATGTATGACCAAAACAATGAGATCCATTATACCCGTTAGAGATCTATGTATTTTTTTTACTGCTTGGTTTTACAGTTTTCAGTATGTTTAATTTGTAGAATCAAGACAGCAAGTGCACTTACCTGATCTGCAAATCCATTTATGAGGGACAGATATGGAGCTGGATATGTTGCAAAGATATGTGCCGTTGCGTTAGGTCCTGTGACTTCAAGTGTTCCATTACTATACTCCATAAAGGCATCTACAGAAAACAGCCATTACCTGGTTGCACTTCTCCATAAACACTAGGTTTTCTAGGACTAGAATATATGCAATAGGTCTGTAGACTTCAAATCTCAACTGAAACTGATCCTTTTTTCTGGGACCATAGTTAACGGGTTTGAGGTGATGTACTAATTATACCCTCCTGTCTCATCTCTCCTCCTGTGCCTTGAAGCAGTTGTTTTAGCTATCACAGCTTTCAAAATGGGACTGTTTTTTCCCCTGCTCATTGCTCCAAACTCAGTGCCAAGGAGCATTTTCTGATTCTGAACACAGTTGTATTATTCTGTAAGATGTGTTATATTTGGCATGATGCCCCGAAAAACACCTAGCGTCCTGATTGTACTGTTGTGGATTCCCAGATGCCAGGAATTACTGCTATTCCATTTGACAGTGGTGCAATGACTTCTTCTGGGAATGAACTCTCCTGAGAAGACCTCCTCTTCTAAAGGAGTTCAAATTTTTCAGTCTGCTTGGGCTTTACACCCAACTGCGATGCTAGTCATCCAAGATGTGAGGGGAGAAGCTAGACCCAAAACTTCAGTTCTTAGTATATTTAAGTCAGTGTATTTTTATATCTATTGTAAAGATTTATGTATATTGTAAATATATGTATATTTATGTTAGCTAGAGTATTTTAAATAGGACAGTATGACTTTGGTGTCAGAATAATTTGCTGCCCTGGCAAGCCCTGAAATGTTAGAAATAGGAAGACACTAAGATGAAGCACTCAAAAATCTGCATAGACAGACACGAATAACAAACATTATGCCTTTATTTCACTAGTGGATCCAGTGATGAGGTGATACTTGTGAGTAAAGAAACAGCTCTCCATCTCCTATGGAAGTCATGGTGAGGCTGGTTAGCTGCTTCTGAGGCCAGCAGGCAAATCTATTTCTCCTTGCCCCTGTTTTTTCTAGCTTTGCTTAAGGCCACGACATTGGTGCAAAGAATATTTAGTTGTTTACTTTGGTCAGGAGCTCTCATTTGCAGTGTCACATTATTTTGTTGCATTTAACTCTTAGAAAAAAAAAAAGAATAAGGAGAAGAAAATTTCTCAGCTGTGAATTTCTTTGTACACCTTTAGAAAGCCCTCGTGTTCAGCAGCCTAGCATATATATTCCTTCACTCTTTCAGGGGTATTGGTGAAAACAAAAGCACCTAGCTCAGGTATGTGTTTATGGGGACGATGGAGGTGTTGAGCTCCTACGTCTGTTTTTCTACCAGTGAGTGGACCTCAATGAGTACAGGACACTCCTGCAAGTTGCAGGAAGGGAAAAGTACAGAAGAGATTTGGGAATTAATAAGAAAAAGAGGAGGACAAAATACTTGAGCAGAGAGAGGGGTATGAGAAAATCCTGCACTCCTGAATAACAGGAAGAAGTCTCTAACCCTAACCCTAGCCCTAAGGTCCTTACCCTGGCTCCCTATCCTGCTGCTGCCCTTTGGCAGAACACAGCGAATCCAGCCCTAACCCCATGTGCATGTTGACGGACTGCTGCATCCTGGCCACAGCCCTAATCCTGGCTGTCTGGCTTGAGGAGGACTTAGATTCAGATGGAAATCCTGTTCTGGAATCCCACAGTTTCCAAATTCTAACACTAACCTTAAAACAAACAAACAAATAAACAACTACGCCCTCTCTCCCCTGCCCCAAAAGCCAAACAAACCAACCCCACCGAACCCAAAACAGTTGCCACAGTTCCTAAAGTTTTTTCTGTTCATGATTACTACTGGTACTAAGCACCTAGCTGATACACAATCGGTATTTCCCTTTTCATTTTTTCTCTGTTGCACCTAGACCCAGCACTGTCTGCAGACATAGTGCCCATAAAAGAGAGGCTTTGGAGGGCTGGGAGAGTAGAAGCAGAGTTTTGGAGTAGGTGATTGAAGCAATTGATCCAACTGAGTGGATTCATCAAGCCAGGGGAGCATGTTACTAAGATTTTTCCCTTTGTGGCACACCGTGTAAAAGAAACATGCTTCAAGGATAGGGGTAATCTTTTTTTTTTCTTTTTCTTTTTTCTTTTTTTCCATTCTAATATGTGACCCCTTTATCACTCTACCTGGAGTTCATTGCCTTGGGAGAGCTACCTCTCTAGGGTGGTCTGAAGTTTAGTCAGAAGGGACTTGATCTCATATCCTGTAACCTCAATGAACAAAGTTGGTGATACTTGCCTACAGGCACTTGGATCAGGTCTTTAATGTTTCTAATTTGCTTGGAAGATGAATAGCCCTATATCCTGGCTATTAAGTAATTTAAAATCTTTACTGAGAAATACATGATCTCAGAGTATCTGATTTCCCATGAATAATTTTTCTAAATTTCAGAACATTTCCTGGAGTATTAGTGTTTCAGAAAAGTTGTAGGATAACTGGCATGTTTGAGCCTTTTTCTTCTTCAAAGCCTAAAGACTTCTTCCTTTCTTCTTTATGGCTTTAGCTTCAGTCCTGTCATTAGCCCTCTGTGAACAGAGTCCTCTGCCTCCTTGGCATTCATTGCAAAATTGAGGCCTTAGAGACTGCCTGACCTCTAGTTTGTCCTGTGAGCGTGTCTAAGGTGTACTCACCGTAATAAATCCCAAAGACAGCCGCTGCTCCAACAAATGCTCCCAGCAGTTGTGCTAATATGTAAATTGGTAATTTGGTCCATTTTAATCTTCCAGTCACGCACATGGCTAATGAAACGGCTGGGTTTATGTGGCCACCTGAAAAATAAATCACAAAATAAGTCATATGGATGACTCAGATACATGAGAAAAGGTGAAGGATTTGTAAAAATGTGAGCGCTTTTGAGCACGAGACTAGCATATGCTTTTCTAGATGTTATTTTGCCATTAAATGCTAACTGCAATTAAACGGAAACACGTTGGATGAAATTAGAAGGGGGTAGGGAAAAGAGCCAGTATCCACCAAGACCCAGCTTCCCTCTTGATGCTGGCAGACTGCTATTTATCAGACTGCTGTCCTGCAGTATACAATCTATAGATAACTTTTCTAGAAAAAGCCTAAACCTGCCCTGTTGATTGTGATGGGAGGGTCCATCATTCTGCACATATTCTCTCCTCTTGAGGGCTTTGATTTTTAATTTTTCAGGGAGGATTGGGGCAGCAGAACATTCATTCAGTTTAGCAAGCATGTATTAAGATGAAGGACTGTTACTGGCTTGGTCAAACATCTTGAGGCAGACGTGGAGTACCCTGGATTTAAGTCATGTTTATGTCACCATCTTCAACCTGGGGTTACTTAGGAACTCAGTTTTCAGGAACATAAAATAATGTTAGGGCTGTCCCGCTTCAAGCTGACTATGGGTGAGATATGCTCAGATGGGATCTGGGGGCAGCAGCACATAGTTCTTTATCACACGTTTTCATCAAGTTCTTACACCCTCCAGAAAGGTCCACGATAGGGAAACTGATAAAGTAGCTGTGCTGAAACAGAGAGTTCTAGTTCCTGTGGAACTTCCTTCCTTTGTATTTCGGAGTAGCTACACCTAAACTCACACATGGAAAAGATTTCAGCAACACTGAAATTCTTTGTGACAATTTTAGTTTCTAAAATATATTTATTATTATGTCACATGCTAGTCACTTCCCTCAACATCTTTTATCAACATGCAAAAAAAGTGTTGAATCCTTTTGGAAAACTTTATTTTTTACAAATATGTAATTGATACTTAAGAAATACAAATTGCCGAATAAATAAACAGATGAAACAGTACTCCACGGTAAAAGTACTGTAAACCCCAAATTTTGCAAGGACATAGCAGATCCATTGCTTACATTCCAGGTAAAGTCTCATTTCAGCCCATATGGTTATCAGAAAAAATGGCCTTTGTCTTAATAAAATAACTAAAAGAGCATGACCTTTGTCTGTCAAAGGCTAGTCATGGAGAAAGGGCCTCTATGTACAGTTCCTGTGTTTGCTTGCACTTCAGGTCAGTGAGTCATTATCTTATGAAATCCAGGCACCTTTGATACATAATGAACTGACAAACACAGATAACAAGCTGGATGAAACCTTCTTTGTATCATTTCCAAAACTCTGACCTAGTAGCACCAGTCTTGAATTAATTTTGAATTCCACACTGTGTTTCAAATTCTTCAGCACAGAGCACGTAGATGGATGGCACCCTATTTAACAGCCCTTCATGTGAACATTGATAAATTGTTGTCTTGTCTTTTGTTCTTTACTCTGGTTGGAATGAATCATTTTCCTTTCTTTCAACACTTGATATTGTTCCCCACCTGTATATAATACAGAGTGATTATTATGGCCAGGACAAGTCATAATAATATTAGAGATGTCTGATTAACATTAAATCTGGAAAGGAAAAGTCTAGTTGAAAGCTCTCACGCTGACATAGGGGAGTTAAAAGATTCTTGGTTCCTGTGCCACTGGTAGTTTCCTAGTTAAAAAAAGGTCTGCTTTGGCAAGTGTGTTCCCTACGACTGCAGTGATGACAGTCATGAGTTTGTTTGAAATGTTAAGTTGGAAAAAATGGCAGGATGTTACCTAGACATTGAGGAAAATTAGATGGAGGAAAAGCAAGAAGGGGAATTTTCCTAGATAAAGAGCTCAAACTCACCAAGGGTGCTGACTATATATTTTATGTTACCATGAACTTAGAATTTCATAATGAACTGATGCAAAATATTTTAGCGGTACTTAAACATGAGACTTTATGGTCAAAGAGCCACAGAATTTGCTAACAAATTATTTACAGGAACTGATATTCTAAAGTGTCCACTAGTAATCAGATGTTAGATAGCCATAGCCTGCTGAAATATCTGTTCCTATTCCTTCACAGAGAAAATGCACTGCATGCAGAATCCTTTGTCATGGGGAAAACACAGGAAGCACAATACTGCAACATCTGCAATTGCTCTGCCCTGCTGGGACTGAACTCTAATCTTCTATATAATAGAGATGAATAACCCTTAAAGATGCAAATGTAGGGCACGTTAGTGTCTACAGATTTTTTTCATGATATTGCATTAGAGGAGTTTACCTGCCCACATGTAAACCAAGAGCTGTAGTTTAAAGTTTTTCAGATAATAGGAATGTACTGCTAAATTAACTTTGTGTGGTATTAAGGAACCACTCTGCTCTGTTTCAATGACAGTAACAAGACTGCCTGTTTTGCAGTACCTTGAGCACTTTCTAATGTGAACTTAGAAATATCCTCATCTATGGTGTGTCTGTAAAAGAATTTGTAAAAATGAAGAGAAATGGCCCCAGTAATTTCTGCTGTAGGAACTATTTATAATGGCCTAGTTATACCAAGAGATACCTGCCCAGATCGACTTTACTCTTTCTATGAATGGTAAGAAATTCGTCTATGAGAACTGCCTCAAGAGGTGTGTGGCAAGCAGGTCGCGGGAGGTTATCCTCCCCCTCTGCTCTGCCCTGGTGAGGCCGCACCTGGAGTACGGTGTCCAGTTCTGGGCTCCCCGGTTCAAGAAGGATGGGGAACTGCTGGAGAGGGTACAGCAGAGGGCTACAAAGATGATTAGGGGGCTGGAACATCTTTCTTATGAGGAAAGGCTGAGGGACTTGGGTCTTTTTAGTCTGGAGAAGAGAAGGCTGAGGGGGGATCTCATCAGTGCCTATAAATACTTAAAGGGAGGGTGCTGGGAGGATGGGACCAGTCTTCTTGCAGTGGTGTCCAGTGATAGGACAAGAGGTAATGGGCACAAACTTGAATGTAGGAAGGTCCATCTAAACATGAGGAGGAACTTCTTTCCTTTGAGGGTGGCAGAGCACTGGAACAGGCTGTCCAGAGAGGTGGTGGACTCTCCTTCTCTGGAGACATTCAAAACCTGCCTGGACACTGTCCTGTGCAACCTGCTTTAGGTGTCCCTGCTCTGGCAGGGGGGTTGGACTAGATGATCTCCAGAGGTCCCTTCCAACCCCTGTGAACTGGAGTACAGGGACACCGTTTGCTTTAAGAGGGCAATATAAACTCCATGTGCAACATGGAGTATTGTGCATGATCATATGCAACACTGCGTATTATTACAACCTATCATTTTCAATTTTAAACAGAGAATTTAAATGTTAAAAGCATTTATGCTAAACTTCCTGATATTAATTTGGCCAAACTGAATGGTGGAAATAGGAGACAAAGCACCATCCAATACAGCACATGTAGACACTGATTAGTTAGCCCAGCTACAGACAAAAGAGACGTTCCTGACTAATATATAGTGAGGAAAAGTTACCGCAAAAACGAAGGGGCAATGACAGTACATTGACAGTGTTTCACAGAATGTATCTCTAGTACTGATTTTTTTTGCTGTTTCTGCTTTCTGTGATCTTCTGTGAATAAGCAGAGAGAAGCAGACTTGCTGCTGCATGTCATAGGTCCTGGAGAGATAAATTGTACTCTGTAAGGTGAAGCTTGCTCGTTATACCCATTAGTGGGTCCTTCTACCTTCTACCTAGCTGGCAGCCATTGTGGCTGGTGACTGCTGCATTCTGTAAGCTTTTCACGGTTATTTCCTTAAACACACTGCCTATGGTGGCCAGGATCATCTCTATTGACAGAATTTTCCAAAGCAAGAGCAACCTGATTTCTGGTTTGCACAGACCATTTTACATAAAGGCCAGAGGTCTGCCAAGGTTTGCACAGACCAAGGTTTGTTCAGATCAGAGTTTGGTGGAAGACTTTGTCAAATGCAAAGAATGTAAGGAAACAAGAAGAACACAGAGGATTTACTAGTGAAACTCTGATGCAGACTCTGCTGTAATGGTGGTGGTTATTGCTAGATACATAATTGTTTATATCATAAAATGGAAGCAATTTAATAAGGTAGCCTTAAACCCGTGGCAATAAATGCTATATAAGAAAAAAATGTCACTTACCAGAAACCCCCCCAGACACATACACTGCTATGGTGACTGCCATTGCAAATCCAACCGATATTGTCATGGGCCCACCATGGGCTCCTCGGCTAAGGACAGCCTGACCCACACACCCACATCCAAGCGCCTGTATTTTAAAAGAGAAACGTAAAACCATGAGTGTGTCTGCCAAATGTTATTGGTTAGTTTGCAACTCCTGCTTCTGTCAAGGTATAGCTGAAAATGTTAAATATAAAGCAATGCTAGAACTTGAGATTAGTGGCATGTGTGCCACTGTTGCCTTTGATGATACATGGGAATCTGATTTTTTTTTTTTTTTTTGTTCCTATAAAATCATTCCATCTTAGCCAATGCAGTTGCTTTGGTTAATCTCCTTGCTTCATTTTAGTGTTCTGCCATTACTGTGTGTCACCAATGATTGCACTGCAAATATTCTTTCTAGCTATGCATATTTGAATACATAAAATTCAGTTATTTTATAAAGGCTTATTTTCAGTTGCAAGGCAGTTGCATTCAGAAACTGCAATGTGATGGGAAAATCTCTTCTGCCTTAGAAATAGACTGTACCAAAAAGATTTCGTGATTGAGGTTTAACAAGCAAGTCCTGCTAGAATAGATGCAATTTAAACAGGTAAAACTATACTTTTGCTTCCATTATTTCCCCAAGGGTTTTAACTAATACTAAAGTGGGACAGAAAAACTCTCAATAACATTACACTTTTAACCAGCTTTGTGATGCAGATGGAGTTTCTGTTATAAGAGTGCCCTCAAGCCTGTGTCAGATACCCAGGTGCAGTTCTTGCTTTGAGGTTATAATCATGCAAGCAAACAAAAGACTGTCTGGTGCCAAAGTGTTACAGCTGTCAGGTTAGGTAAGGGTAGGGTGGTGTTAGATAGCAGTTGTTTATTGAACTGTATAATTGCAAGTTACAAGACATATTCCAAGCTGCAGTCAACTGCTGTGCAATGGATGACATGCTTACGTTAGGCATTCTCTCATTGCTATTAGTATCAGATACCTAGCAATTCAAATGGTAAGCACAAATGCACATACAGATATATAACCAAAATAAAATACATTTTAGTTGTTTGCAGCTGAAATGACATGTTTTGTTAAAACTTCGTGTGAGATGATTCTACTCATCACGTATTTATATGTTTAATTAATATGGTAAGAATAGGTCCTCTGGAATTTATAAAGTTTAAGATCAGGGCACAAGTCTAGAGGCAGTGGAACTGGCATGATCTAGCCTTCATTTTCCAGACTTCTCAAAGGGTGTATTCCAGAATTTGCACCAAGCAAGCTTTAGTGAAAGATATGGAGCAAGTTCAGTAGGCTGGTCTGGGGCTCTGTGTACACTGGGGTGCATTTTGCATTCAGGCAAGCAGTTAGATCTACAAGTATGCACTTGCATTCTGAAATGGCATAGACAAAGTTTTGCAGATTCAAAGAAAAGGCTATTCTTTTGAAAATATTACCCCTTTCTGTAAGGACGATGAAAAAAGAGATCAGGAGTTGGGGAGATGGGTATGGAAATGGTTATGGGACAGTAATGACATTTGTGTATATTAACTACAAATTCACAAGAAGAGGGAAGGAAATAACAGAGGTAGGCTGTGGCCTCCCTTCCCTGATTACCAGAACTGAGAAGAATCATACAGAAACAGCTTAGTAATCCTCTTGTGTAATAGCTTCTGCTCTGCACGTCATAGGGAAATATGCAACCCCAGACACTTCATTTTTGTGCTAAACAGCCTCGGAAACTGAAGCTACAAACAAGAAGGCATACAAGCCACCTTGAACTCAGCTGCACTGGCTTCTGGCTCGGCAGACATGACTTGCCTGCTCATGTACGATGAATGAACACTACTGCAGGCACAGTCAGTGTGTGCCCATTCTGGGATGGGGAACATGGGAACTGAACCTGCAAATCTGAACCATGTCACGGTAATATCTTCTCCATCTGCTATCATTTTAAGGAGAGAAAAAGTTTTCTCATACCTACTGTAGCTAGGTTAACATAACTGGAAACTCACCTAATCATGTAATTACATGAGTAGCAATTTAATACCCTGTGAATCTTTGCTTGGCTGAGTTAAGACCAACTAGATCATCAAGTTGTAACTAAATATTCTAAGGGTCTAGGCCAAGCTCAGCCATCAGCTGCACCCACACAAACTCATTGATTGAAGCACATGGAGTCAATGGGAATTTAATTTATAGTAGAATATAGCCAGATCTCTTTATCTTATCTTGTCTTATCTTACATTACCAGGTTTTCATCTTAGCAGTTGTCTATAGCCTGATCTGCTTAAATTTATTGGAGTAGCTTCAGTACTGACTTTTTGTTCACAAAGTAATTAGTTTACTGTCATAAATAACATGTTTGGGTGTGGGATAGCTGTCTGCATGTTCTCTGCCAAAAAACTTGCTTCATAGACATTAGATCCTTCTCTTTGTCTTGGGTAAGAAGGCTAATGTTGGGAAAGGGAAAGAACTGGCCTCCAATGAACATAATGCCCTGTTACTCCCTGGAAGCTTGCAGAACTTTATCCCTATCCCACTCATCAGAGAGACTAAAGATCATTTTGCCTCCACCTGTGCTATTTTCAGGATTTTTGCCAATGCTTGTAATAGCATTTTTCAATGTAAATAGGATTTCCTGCAAGATCTGAATCCAGAATCTTAAGGAATCTATTTTTCTACATGGCCTGTAAAGCTTTAGAGACCTTAAAGCAGAATGCTTATATAAAAAAGGCCCCTTCTTATCGAACAGATCTAGCGGTAGTGTGCATCCGTAGCCATACACTCTTATTGTAGCATTAAAGAAGCGGCCAAGTCTCCGTCTTTTTGGCAGTGTGGAGACAATGATGTGTGTTTTGTTATATCTTGTATATCACCAGCTGCCAAGCTGTGGTGAGTTACACACCTACAGAGGGGTACCATAGATGTCCCTGCAGGCAGAGTATGGCCTCAATGGCCGCACAACTGATGATGCTCTACATGAATACAAGAATTCAGTGTGCTACAAGGAATTCAGAGTCAGCAGTTAAAAAACCCCATATTTTATTTATAAGTTGTACACTCTCAATCAGGGAATGCTAGAAAAATAGTTCAGATTTTCTGTTTTAGTCAGTTTTCACTGACAACCAGCTAATTATGAAGAGTCTCCAAGGATTCCTCCACCCATTCACAATTTTCTGTAAGAAAGCCTTTGTTCAGGGAAGGCAGCAGCCCTGCCCCTTTCCCACGCCACACTCCCACCTATGTTCTCCTCCTGTTCCCCAGACAGGCATTTCCTGCTGGCTCACCGCTTGTCTGCTCCCCTTTTTCAGACTGGACGGACCTGCAGTATTGCTTGGGATTCTGCTGCATGCGCCTGTCCATTCCTGTGCAGTGCGATGAAGGGGACAGGCTTGCCAGGGCAGTGCGGTGCATTAGGCTCAAGCTGTGTGCTTGAGATGAGTGTCCTCCTGCTATCCTAAACGCACCTGTTCCAAGTCTGAGGAAGCACAGCAATATTGCTGAGACACTCGAGGACATGAGAGCAAGCCCTGGTACTTCACTTCCTAGGGAAACCTCCATGACTTCTCCCAGCAGCTAGACTTAGCACCACATATTTAGGCCCTTAAAAGCAGGGATACGGGTGGGAAGAGTCAGAGAATCCTTTGGAGATTGGGAGACGTCGCTGCATTTGCCCTTCACTGCAGGTAGGGATCTCTTTGACCAGAATTGCCTATGAAAACATTAGAGGGTTGTTTGTGGTTTACTGTAGTCTTGTACAGTTCCCCCTGCCTCCCATTAATGTTTCCATATACAGTTAGTTTGGGTGTTGCTTATAAAAGTAGTAAATAAACTTTTCAGATAGGAGGCTGATTACTAAATTGATGGTGTCCTTCTAAAGGTGTTTAATTTGAAGTGTATTTTAGAACTCACTTTCAATGCCAATCTCTTTATTTACAAAGCAAGTCTGCTTAAGAATTTATCTATTGCATTTCATAGTAAGGTGTTTTACAATGGATTAGAAACTCTTTCCATACAGAGCCATGTTTTTGCTATGTTTGTGTATTATGTAGGGCTTTAAATCAGATGGGGCTCCTAAGCATTCTTTCAATAGGGACAGTTACGCTAACAGCAACAATAATAGAGACACGTTACATCTACTGAAATTCAGGGCATTAGCTCTGCAAGAATTAGAGTTGCAGGAAACTCCTGTTCTTCCAGGAAAGAGCAATCTTCATCTAATTTCATGTTTAATATTTGCTGTCTTTTGTTAGATCAAATAGTACTTAAAAATTTTAAGGTGAGATAAAAATACAGCTTACCAGTCAAGTAATTTTTAAATACTTTTAAAACCACACGGTTCTTATTTTATCATTAATTAAATATTTTGGCAGAGGCGGGGAGGATTTCTGTACATTGTGATTTAATCAAACTTGGAGTAATAAAAAAATCTCTATATCTATTCTCCTGATGATCTCCTGGGACACAACCAATATCCTCTTGGGTTCAAATGGATTTCTCTTTATTTTTTTCAGGCTTGCTATCTAATAAAATAAGGGTTTGTAAAAAAACCCTTATAATTTAATTAATTAAATAGTATA
The DNA here is from genome assembly GCA_008921705.1 of Burhinus oedicnemus. Lineage (NCBI taxonomy): Eukaryota > Metazoa > Chordata > Aves > Charadriiformes > Burhinidae > Burhinus > Burhinus oedicnemus. The sequence goes on along the minus strand of VFFE01007253.1, from coordinate 2,133,560 downwards.
GACTTAAAATTATTGCTGTTTTGAAACCATTTTTTAATGACAGAAAGCATTACGACTTGGAGACTTGAATGTAAATTTAATAAGGCTTCGGATGAATTGTGTATATAAAGCTTTTAAAACATAAAGATCTGGTTCAAATTGCTCTATGGGAAAAAATACAGTGAAAATATTGAGGGACAGACTATGCTGTGTTATATAAACTGATGCTTTTAAATTTTTATTATTACTTTTGCACATGCAATAGGAGACAAATAAAAGCTTAAAATCACCTAGAGCGAATGCAAAGGTCTGCATCCTCTCATATTTTATTATGATTAATATCGCACTCTTCATCCTGAAATGTTAAAAAGCTTTTCTTTCCTGAATTATACAAGGCAACTGGCTTGAGTCAGTTTCTTCAGTGAAGGTTATTTTTATTGTCTTACTAAGTTTTAGAAATTCAAGAGAGAAAGGAAACAAAACATTTCATATTCAGGTACAAACTTTCAGAAGTGAAACATGGCGCCTTGCAAAGAGGCTAGGAAGAAAAGGTTAGGCAAGGGAAGAAAATATTACCTAGTAGCTTCTTGAGGAGAAAAAGAGCCTATTTAGGTGCTGCTTCCCTCCCAGGCTACTCATTTATTCTTCTGCGCTTCTCTGCTTTGCTTCCTACACCAACTGAAAAGATTAAAATCTTTCTAAACTCTTAACATGTGTTCAGTGTCTGTGAGGGGGCATTGTACCATTCAGAGAAAGTGCAGGAGTGGGCATTGCAGTTTCTGAGAAAGGAGTTTTTCTGTCCTCTTTCAGAAGTATAAGAGTACATGTATCTTTCCTTTTACTCTTTCCTTTGGGTGCAGAAACAGGGTGGCTGGATCTTTGCTGTGCCCTTGTGGTCGGAGGTGCACAATTATAAGTAATCAAAGCCTCAGTTTGTTCTCTTCCTAAGATGTTTTCTGTTGAAAAAGAAACGATGCTTTTAATAGAAAGAAACCTTTGAGGAACGGGTTAGAGCAACTGAGTCGAGTTTGACTTTAGACGGTACCATGGATTGGAGAGCTTGCTAGAATTCACTTTTAGCCAGAACGGTTTATTGAAGTGTTGAGATCACAAAGACATAAACTCACTGTATGGCATGAACTGCATTTATTATATTTCATTCTGTTCTCCAACTGTTCATGACAGTTTAAAAAAGTTATTATTTTTATTACCTTTTTTTTATTTGGCAAAACTTTTGAAAAAACAGCCCGTAAACCTGTGTCTGTAAAACATAAATTCAAGTTTTGCACCCACAGTTCAATGTTGGAAGGATGCAAGTCTTCTGAGAGCGCCTACACTTCAGTCCTATAGATGCAAACTTTCTGGAAAAAAGTGCATCTACAGAAAAAGCTCTTGGAAAATTAAGTTCAACTTACTGGAACCTCTTGGTTAAACAATGAGAGCTGAGTTATTTGTTGGGGCTGATATTGCAGAGATTAAGATAATTCTCTTCTAAAACTTTCATGCAACACAGAACATCTGAGTCACCTGAAAGTTTAAAATGTCATATACTGGAAAACTTAAGTTTGTATTGAAAACAAAAGATTTCCTGTGACTTTTCAGAATTATTTGCTGTAATAAACATTTCAGGGTAAAAGAACAATTAGGTAACCTTCCTTTCAGTTCTTTCCCACTGCTAACTACACAGCTGACTTAAAGAATGACTTCAGGGAAACAGAAGCGTTGTCTAGGAAAAAAAGCAACTAGATTTTGATAATAGTAAAATTATAGAAATAATACCAGTGTGCAAGAACACCTCCCTAACCTCAGCACAACGAAGGGCCTTTGTTACCACTTTGATTTCTGTTTGCAACACTGATTTAATACAGTTGTAAGAAAGAGGAAGAGTTTGCACATTTTCAGCAGAATCATTAGTGAAATTTCATGCCGTCAAAATATATGCACCTGGTACATTTGCAGAAATAGAAAGGACTCTAAGTTTGTGATGACAGGGAAAGGAAGCATCTTATTCCCATAAAATGAATGGGTTTGGCCTAGAAGTGCAGGATTATATTCTATGACATTCATGAGTGATTTCTATTATTTATTGGTGGTACAATAATATTGCTGCTAGAGACCCTAATGTATGGATCTCTGTGATACGAGAACCGCTGTTCAGAGTGCAAACATTGCTAAGGCTCATGGTATTTGTAGCATTATATAATACTTTAAAAGCTGTAGAATGAGATATCAAAATACCAATTATAAATATGTTTTAATAACCTTTTTTATCTAGCTTTGACAAACTTAAGTTCACTGTCTAAGAGTTAATTATACAACATTCTGTACTCTAGGAATTCCATTGTTGTTTGCAAACAAAGTAGCTGCTAGAAGCTACTGCTATTTAATTTTCTACCTTAAAGAAAACTCGCTGTAACCAATTCCATCCTGTACAAAGAAAAACTCTCCCTTTCACAAAAATTTAGAACACAGAATTTATTTTTGCTTAAAATTTCTAAGCAGTAATTTTGTATTAAATGCTAAACACTTATTTAAGGAGTACATGATCAAAATCTACATTTGCTTTCATGTAATAACATCATATAATGTGCATTCTAATGCATGTTTGGAATAAGGTATATATATTACTGTGCAGTATTGTCATTAACATGCACTGAAATGTAGGGCCACAAAAAGAAAGATATGGAAAAAATGTTTAAATTTTAGTCTTCTGGACAGAGCAAATCCATGGAATTTCATACTTAAAGATTTTTCAGGCAAGACTAAACTCTGCAACAAAGCAGGAGTGATAACTTACATAATGAAGGGGTCAGAATATGAAAACAAGACAAAAAGATTTTGATGCGCAAAAGATCAATAGCCTTCCTTCTCATTAGTTGGACTATTTGCAGCGTGGAGTGTCATGCACGGCATCCTCTACACACGCACAACCATTTGTTTCAGCGGGCATTTTTTGAGATGCTCCCCACCTCCAGTTGGAGTCTAAACTTTGGGATAAGAATATATATACTACCCACTTGTCTTTATATGCTAAATAGAAGCCTGTGCTCAGTTTCAGCAAGGAAGCGTACACTGCTCTGGACGCAGGAGATATTGGCCCCTGTGCAGCTCCTTTCTGGGAAACTGTTTAGTAAGATGCTCTTGAGAGTGAAATTGAAACACAAACTACGTTAGGTGAGCAGTAGCTGGTAAAGGAAGCCACATGGCCCATTTGGCTTCTCTTTTTGGAACTGTCCCAATTCAGATATACTTAATGGCGTAAGCCAGAGTAAATCCTATTTTGTCTGAGAGGAATGCAGCCAAGTTCCGAAGGGGGAATATGGAGAGAAGCATGATTAAAAGCAGAGAGGCAGTTGGATAGGTGCATTCCAGACAGACTCACTGAAAAGTCACGTAAATCATCTATCTGATGCATCATGGCTTCTTGACTCTTTTGTGCTGGCACCCAGATGTTGTGCCCCAGAGTAACCCACAGGAGCCCCAAGAGGAGACGTACTGAACTAGGCGACATGTTGGACAACAAAAACTTCTCCAGAGAGCTCTTTCTCAAGGGACGCCTCAGGGGCAGCCCCAGCTACCGAAGGCTGAGGCTGTGTCAGAGGCTGGAAAACATGTGTGTGCACTGGGCTCTCAGCCACCATGGTACAAACGGCTGGGTGTCCCCCCACCTCAGGGACCTGTTGCATGGGTATAGGCTGGAGGGACCAGCCCCACAAGTTGGTTCCAAACACACTGTGTGAAATCCACATCACTCAGTACCCATTTCCTGAGAAATAATTGTATCGTTTTCAAATGTTCATTGAAAAGTTTATGGATAAATTGTGGGTTTTGTGGATATTTATTCTAAATTACAAATTGCACAATTAAACTTTGCACCATGTGACCAAGGTAAATGCAAGAAACAGGCAGGAGTTTACACATAATCTGCAAACATAAATACCCAGCATAATGCGTTTCTCCTCATTGCCTGTACTTCAAATGTAACTTAGTTACATTAAAACTGCATCACTCCATTTGTTTTATAGAAATCACATAAGAGGTGAAGTGCAACATTTTTTCAGCTTGATGGAACCTTATAAAGTGAATACAGTATAGTTCAAGACAGTAACCAAAAGGTCAGTGTAACCAAAACCACATGCAATTTGCATTTGGTTGTGGACTGTACATTTTGGGGTTTCTGTCCCAATTCTTGTTCCAGAGTGCAAGTAGAGATGCCATGCTGTGCCTTGGGGAATAATTCAAGGCTTGATATTGAGAGAAATACTTGTTCCCCCAGAATAATAGGTCTAAAAGTAATATAGCCTGCTGACCGGCAGGATTACCCAGACAGGTGGTAACGGCAGCTGCTCTGTATACCATTGGATCCACGTATGCAGCAGGGCACTTCCAGGCTCTGAGAGTTTAGTATTCCTCACTGAACCCCCAGAGGTTGAGATCCGGTGCTTTGATAAGCAGAGAGAGAGAGGCTCACACAGGCTATGTCTGTACTATCAAGATGTGCAGTGCAAGCAGCTGGTTCGGAGAACCTGACTATGGACATGTCAGGAGAGATTGCTTAGGAGTATCACCAGCCCCATCCACTGGACTGAGCATCCATTAATGATCAACACATTTGTTGTGATTCTGGAGCTCACCTTTCACTTTGGTTTCATCTGGAAAGAATTCAGTTTATGTGCTCTGAGACCATGCTGCAAGGCAAACCACAGCATATTAAGAAGGGATGACCAAGAGATGTTATCCAAACTGTATATTCAGTGACTTTCTCAAGGCTTGTTGTCTCAAATCTGTTCAACATTGCAAGCAGAGCCCTTCTCACCCCCAAGTGAAGGCTTGGTTTTTGCCTAATGAATGATTTCACTTTCTAGATGTCCTGAAATTAATCTTACAGTTTGTACATTTTCCAGTTTGGAAAATAATGTTGCAAGGTTTGAGAGTTATCAAAGATGATAGTTTAAGCTCTTAATATGCGGTCTGTGATGTTGTTCTCCAGGGAAAAAAGGAAAGAGGTGATTTGGGGGGACAGAATTTCACCTGGCTAAGGTTGGTGCTAGGTTGGTTGCAGATTTAGGTACGGCCAGTTAGCATTGCCTTCGAGACAGAGCCTGTGGGTAATAGAAAGGTTGGTCCCTGTCCTGCTCCCTGGCATGGGTGCTCTCCACAGGCTGTAAAACCCACCACAGTGACATGAAATGGCTTCCAGCAAAGATCTGAATCAACTGTGCTGTAAGCTGTGAACTCTCGTCTCACTTTCACTTTGTAACAGGATTAAGACATAGTAATAGGATGGTGGAAGAAAGCTATCACTTCTTTTGCATACATAGTGTCTGTTTTTCAAGGATTTCTGCCCTCTGACTTATGAGGGTGCCCCTTTAATTAGCTCCAATTTAAGTTAAGGGTTTAATATTTATCTGTTCTTAAAGAGAAACTACTTTACTAGCTGACAGAGTCTAAAAGCAACAGCAATATATAACAGCAGAAAAGTCAGTTTCTTCACACTAAACACTCTACTGCTGCTAACTTGCACAGTCTAAACATAAATCGAGATATCCAAGCTCTGAGAAAGCTTCATTTGATCCACGTGAGGCTCTTTGCTTTAGTCAAGGTTGAAACAAGAAAGGGTAAGACAGAATTGAGAAACTCAGATTAGCAACAATAATTTTGTAGCTTCATTTTCTACTCTAGTCATATGGTGAATATGCTAGAAAATGTGCTCTGGGTTTGCATTTCCTTCTAGTCTTGTCCAGCAGGACATTAAAGAATAGCATTTTCGGTCTAATCTGGACTTTAATACATTTTCTTCACTTGCTTAATTGTATTAATGGAAAGAGGAGCATGATCTTGTGGCGAGGACAGAGTACTGGAAGTCAGGTGACCTGGGTTATATTCAGAGTTCTGCCACAGGCTTCCTGTGCAGTCTGCTGTAATCAGGTTTGCTAATACATAAAACAAAGATAATGACATTTCCCCTCCTTACCAGGGTGTTGTGACACTTAATTCATTAATGTTTGTAAAGTGCCTTGTGCTCCTTGCTTCTAAATGTGCTTCTTACTGTAATAATGTCTTATGGATGGTATTAAATTTGAGAATAATGTTACTTTAGTGCCTGTGCACTTCAGTTGGCTGAAGTGTAGTATAGACCATTATTTTCATGTATTTTATGAGCTACTGGAATTTTTTAGATGACTTACTTGAAATTTAGCTAATATACTTACAGTTATAAAATATACTATGTCAGTACTGTGCCTGCTTCTCACTTTTTTCTGTCCTTTCACTATGATGAAATACTTAGCAATAAGCAAAACTGCCTTGTTCGGACTAAAAGGAGAAAGAAGGAGTTTCGCATAAATACTCTCGTTGCTTGACTTCCAGCTCTGCTACTGAGCCTGTTCTCTACCCTGGTAAATCACCAAACAGCTCTGTGTCCCAGTGCAAAACACACAGAAAAACTGAGAAAGAAATTAAGTAAAAAAGATCTGAGGATATGAAAATGGGGAGTTTTGCTATTTACCTAAATTCTAACAGCACTATAGGACCAAGCAACTGTATAATTTATGTAGTACAGTTAAAACAAAAAATAGTTAACTTACAAAATCTTGGAAGGTTCAGCAATACAAATGCCAATAAATTCACTACAAATCACACAGCTAAATTTCTATATTGCACAGGCAAATAACTCAGCTAAAACTCTCTTACTGTGCAATACAGTTTGTTAAAGCAAATGAAAGTTGTGCATAGAAGTGAAAGTAGAATAAACTGCTGAGTTTTTTAAAAACAAAAGCATGAGTACTATTAACGTTCATTGTGCATATCTGGATTTTTCAAAATGTGGTAGTTCACTGAAATTCTGCTTCGATATGAAATCAAATGCTTATCAGACATTTACAATACATAAAGCTATCTGTTTTTAATAGCCAGTGATAATCACATCAGGTGAAGAAAGGAATTACAAACTTACCATAAATAGAAGCAATTCATTCAAAGCTGTACAATGTTTGTCAGGCAGTAACCACACTGCTGGTACAGTACAAGAAAAAGCATACGTGTCCCCTTACAAGCACTGTCCAACATTAGATTAGTAGGAAGAAAGGAAAGCAGCTGACACTTACTATCAGTATAAAAGTTCCCAGGAATTCTGAGAGGGCTTCTTTAACCAAGCTGTTCTTCAAGGCAAATTTCTCCTTTAAACTCCTTTTGCTTTTCCGGCTCATTTTGGCTTCCTCTATTGCTCTGGTGCCCTAGTTACAAATACACACAAAATTTGTTCTGGATTCGTCCCTGCTTCAGCTGAACTTTGACACTTTTACTTATACATTGAAATATGAGATTTCATCTTGTACAGCCAGTGAAATCATCTGACTGCAGGCATTGACAGAACCAACTCAACATGCCCTAACAATTCATCATGAGTTTTCAGTCCTGTGCCTTCTCTGAGTACACTTCTATTTATACTGGTTAGATAACACCCGTAAGTTCACAATCAGAACTCTTCTTTTTTTCTTGCAGAATGGATTAATCATTACCTTTCCTGCTATGTTTCTTTTTTCTTTTTTTTCCTGGTAAAAATGAATAGTGTTCCTGATCAAGAAGAAAGGCAAACAGAAAAACCACAAACTAAGGCACCAAAATATGGTCGAAAATTTCTCTCTGACCTAGATTGGGATTTAAACCATGCTACTGTTGGCTGTCCAAAAACTTTTCAAGGGAAGGTTGTAAAAGAGAGTGAATGCTTGTGAGAATGCTGTGCTCTGTAAACAAAAGCTCCTATCTTGTCTGTTCTGAGCAACTCCAGTGGCTAATGAGGAATCTTACCTTGGTAGTGTGTTGAATTTGTATATTCACTCACAATACTCTTTTTGGACTAAATACCTTGCTCTCTAGTGACCCACCCTGTTTACAAAAGAGCAATGAGGCAGAATAAATTAGGAACACTTAATGAAATCTGCTTTGGTCCAGTGGCTCCCTATAATGCAGTATAGGCAAGTGAGGCACTGAGTGACTCTGCGTCTCCAATATGTTTAGCTTAAAAGTGCATAGGTGCTACAATACAAAGTATTATAATATTCTTTTCTATGGTCTTAAGACAAGAAGTTGCTAAATAGCTCAAAGAATTGGGCCTCTTAGAGAAAAATATCACATTCTTGATCTCTTAAGTGTCTTGAATAGTTTTATCAGATGTGTTACTGACTTGACTAACACGCCATTTGGTTGATTTAAAAGTATTTTCCGCCATTTGACTTGACACCAAAACCTTAGCCTAGTTCTGGTAGACTATTTTGGCATGTGTTGTAGATGCTTGGTACCTAGGTTTGTATCTGTCCTAAACCTTTTTCACCTTGGTGGTAAACATGTTTAGGTCTGTCCGTACTGTTGTCTGCTGTGAAGAGGACAGAGCTTTAAAAGATTGGGCAAATGGGCTACTTCTGTTATCCCATCAGTGCTCTTCCTTGCCTCAAGTTAGGTCCTGATGCATGTTGCCTGCAGCTGCAGTCACCTTACCGCCACTAGTTTCATCCCTTAACCATCCAGTTCACGCTCAACACCCAATTTTAATCCTTAACTCCTTTTCTATGTCCTTTTTCTTGCCTTTCTCTACATCTGCATTCAGATACTACTCTGCCTAGCTGATTCAGAAAATGCCAGCATATGGAATGCCATATAGGTGATGAATTATGAGATGACTGCATGTGCGCTGGTGCTGCACGAGCCAGGGTGAGCAACTATGCAGCAGCAGGCACACTCTGTTGTAGGAGTGCTACAGGACCTGCCTGCAGCACAGGTCCACACTTGCACTGCCAGCTGGGAGCTGCCTCTGGGAAGCCCCTGAAAGTAGTCTGCGTATCGCAGTTTGAAAACTTTTACCCTACACTACTGCAAAACAAAGATATTATTCAGGACTTTAATTATCACGGTATGCTAAAGTATATGTTTACATCTGTGAGAGAAGTCTTTCAGAACTATCTATACAGCAGAACTGAGGGAGGATGCTAGGGAGGCCGTTCATTACAGCAGGAATGAGATAAACCACTTCCTCTCTTCCAGGAAAATGAGAAATAAATATGTTTATGAAAGCAATTTTTAGTTGATGGTCCATAGCAGGTCTCCCTCGCAAAGTAGTATGCAGATACCTCTTAGTTTAGTCTCATAACAGGTGGGAAGGCATTAATGCTATTTTTCAACTAACAATAGGGCAATAACATGTCAAGAGAAAGAAACCCCTACTTATTTGTCCAGATCAGGTTGCCTGCCTTATAACAATTTTCTGCCTTTACAGGGTGGACAGCTGACACAAATATGTATATTTCACATTTGTTTTCTTCAGATTTCCTTCAATACTTTAAAGAAATCACATGATTTAAATCCATTAAAAAGAACTGTGATGTTAAGTTAGACCAAAGGTCCTCCTCAGCTCCATAACCAGATTCAAGCAGATGCTCCGAGAAAGTATAAAAGAAGAGTACATAGGGGTTGATTGCTCCCTTGGTAAATCCTTCCAGCTATTGACAATTGGCAATTTAAAGGCACTGCTACGCTTTGGAATAATTTCCAAATAGAAAAGGGGGCAACACAGAAAATTTGAGTTAAGTTTCTCATTGTATTCAGAAAGAGGTTCTAATGACATTTCCCAAATCTAACAAATATGTATGTAGCATTACAAGAAAGACAAGTAAAATGTAAAGATAAACACCATGAAAGCTTTGACCTTAATTACTAACCCATGTGATCCATGCTCTGTGTTACTGCCTTTTAGTCACATGTAATGGACCACCTGGTTGAACAATGGAAAGAAAATACACTGTGATTCCTGTTTTCTGCTGATCTCCCTCACCTGGGCCCTGCTCCCAGAGTCATAATAAGGATCCTGGCAGCGCCATCCATAAATATTGACAGCTGTGGCATCTGAGGGAAGAAAATGCAGATATCCTTCAAAAATGGAAGTTGTATATAAGCAAGGAGCATAGAAAGAGCATAAACTCTGTCATATTAAATGTAGAACCACAACAGCTGACCAAAAAGATTGTAAGATTTTGTGAAGAATTTGGAAGTAATAATATAAACTTTTTCAAATTCCGTCACCAGAGGAGTCCCGCGAGACAGTAAGTAAAGCTATAGAGGATGAAAGTGTAGAAGCAGCATTCAGGGTGGCTAACTCCACAGCTAAAAAGCTGAAAAAATTACTTGCCTTGCTAAAGAACCAAACGTTAGGTGGGCTGAGCATGAGGAACTATCCTAAAGGAAGTTGTCAGTAGGAAAGACTTCAAGAGAAACTGGTACGTTAAGCAGTAACTAATTGCTGTAGCTGTGCATTGTTCCACCAAGGGATTCAAAAGTTCAGCTACTGAAGTGCTAGCGCCAGTGGGTTGTTTTTCACTGAACCCGATCATAATGCCAGCAAAATGGAACATAGGAAACGTACCACTGATCCACTGCTCTTTCAAAAGAGTCCTCCAAGGGTGCTCATGGGTACTACAAAACTGTCAATGTGACTTTTATGCCAAGAAAATTAGATAAACTGTTGTAAAGAATAAAATCAATAGACACACAGATAAAGCTGATACTTTGTAGAAGCATCAAATGGATTCTGTTAAAGGAGGTTATGCCTCACAAATCTATTGGCATTCTTTAAAGACATCAAAAAGCACATTGATATTATTGTTCATGCTTGAACGTGTGATCAGTGTAACCTTAGATTGCAAAACTAAGACCCTTGGGACCCTTACCCCAAGGCAGGCTGGACCGAACTATTTCTTCTCTTCACCTGGATTCAAGCAGAGCAGGAATTCACACGGGGTATATAACCTAACCATTTTTACAATAATCTTCACTCCTATAGAAATAGCAAAGTAGAAAATAATACACATAGCTCCCACAGTTTAAATCCCATGGGTAACAGTGTATACTGTACTGAATTTTTAATAGCACTTTATTCAGAGTATCACATAAATTGTTATTATTGATGTAATAAAACCTAAACTAACACAGCTGGAGAGACCAAGGCCATAAATATACCATATATTTTTTTGTATTGTAATAATATGGGCCAAATTATTTTAAAGTCTAAATCTGCTGATTTTAGTTGAACTAGACAAAGTCTGAATGTGTACATCTGCTATAATTCATGTCCCTGGTCAAATACCTTTGCCTAATTTATGTTTATGTTTTCATACAGAAACTGCTCCATGGTCCTTAAAGGACATTCTCTGTTTTATGGATTGATCCTGCTGCTGGGGAACTCAAAGACAAAAATCCGGATGAGGAAGATCTGAACACACTATAATTCAGCATTCTAAGCTTTTTGAGTACATAAAAAACCTATTTCTTTAGTTCTTGCGTTTTCTGATCATCCCTCTGACTCTGCTGTGCTCACAGGGGCAACTGCACTGTGCAGCTCAGGTCTATCAGAGCCTACCTTGCAGGAGGGGCAGGGCACACAAGGTGACCCCTTGAGAATTTCTTTGTTCTTCCTTCTCTGCTTCTGTGATCTCACTGTCCAGACAAAACATTTCAGTCCAGGTCATGTATATGAGACCAAAACCACACCACATACGTGTGTTCCAAGCTTTCTGCCAGCAATCTTTAGGGCCCGATTCAAAGCTTGTTGAAGTCCACTTTTACTGACACTGATTTCAGGGAAAATTATATTAGATTTTGTCTAAAGCAGGACTCAAACCTTTTCTTTGTTCTTGACTGGCTGGGCACACCATCAGGCCTTGGTGCATAACTGATGGTAATACACACACATATATATATATATATATGTATATATTGCTATATTAAACATAGTTATGGAGTTGATGATGGTAAATTTTAAAATCTGTTGTACAGACATGTCTGTGTATAACATAGGTCCTGAGAGCTTCTAAGCTGGTTTAATCTCTGCGATAGCTGCGTGGCATAGTAGGGCACAGATAACATTCCACACCGAAGGGCTCCATGACAGTACTGTCAGTGCTGGCAAAACGTGCAAGTGTTAGGGAAATTCTGTACAGATGGTTACGTGCACTAGTGCTATCTGCTGTGCGAGTCTGTTCTTCCTTCTGAATGTGCTGAACACAATTCTACTATAAGTTTATCTGGTAGGTTTACAGTATGGGCAGGTCTGACTTTCTGAATGCATCCGGAAAAAGACTGTTTCAGCGCAAGAAGAATTTTGCTTTTAAGGAATAGATCAATTTAGTACAGACAAATGCTTTGTTGCAGCCAATTCCTTGGTCTTTTTTTCTGTGTATTCCCTTTTCTGTAAGTTAATGTACATGAGAAGTAAATGTAAGGGAAGATTATTGACAGCATGTTCTTTTGAAAATAACTCTTTCCTTTTCTGAACTATTTATTAAAAAACCACCTCAAAATGGAGATTAAAATTTACAATTCAGCTTTGCTATTAAAACTAAAACATATTTTGGCAAATATATCCATGCAGCGTGAATAAAACCTGAAAGTATATCCAATGGGCTTTGCAGTGAGCTAAGCCCTATGTTTTATTAACCCAAATGGGATATGTTGTCAAAACCTTTCATCTTTCTACAGGCACAGATTCCCTATAGCAATAGACACCCTAAGACTTATTATGGCTACCTGTAGGGTGGTGAAGAGCAGGAGATCGGAGCATACCTAATTAATAAAAGAGATTTAACATGAAAGCCAAAGATAATGGCAGATTTGGCTCCACTGACACACAAAAGCCAAGTAGTAGCGTGTTTGGCAAACAAATAGATGTAGCTAAATAGGACTTCATGGTTCTGAAGCCTAATTACCATCAGGAAAGTGACAGTGTTTCCTGCATCTGACTTGCCAACCCACCTACCTTCAGCTGTCCCCACTCCGTGTGGACCCCCAAGGGTGCCATCCAGCCACGTTTTGACTCTCTGTTGAAGAAGTATTTGCTGTAAGAGCTGCTGTTTCTGATGCTTTGTCCCCTCTCTCTCGCAACAAGAGTGTTTGTTTTGCCTGCATGCTCCAACGACTCATCCCTTGTCCTTTAATAGGTGAGGTGCCAGTCTGCCTGTTTTTTGATCTTTTAATTCCCTTTCATTCAGAATGATTCGCATTTGAATGTTTAAATCCTCTGTCTTTCCAGAAACATAAGCTTTGCTTCTGGGATTCTTTTTACATATTAAATATTAACAATACAGATAATAAATTTATCTCAGGCCCCTGTAGAGGAATATTGGATTGCCAGGCCCAGTTCCTTTAGAACTCCCCAATCAAGATTTTTTAATCGAAAAAAATTGTTCTGAGGATCATAGCAGACTCTTTATAGGGTGTACTTAGGAGTAGACCCAGGCAGCAATCTTACATTACTTCTGTGCAGTATCTATATTCATTAAGGTAATGAAGCTATTAATTGAATATGTAAGTTCAGGTAATTAAATATAAGACTTATTTCTTTAGTTTAAAGGGTAATAATAAAAAATTTAAACTTGCAAACTAGATCACACATTTAGTGATGATAAATGTGATCTGGAAAGTGCAATATTCCAATATGAATTAGTTAATTGCATCTATTCATTAGGTGAGACACATTAGCAGAAGGTCAATCCATTTGAGGTTTGATGTGTTTTACAAATAATAAATTCAAACAGGTAAATTGAAGAGAAATTAAAAATAGAAAGGTTTTGTATATATTTAAATTCAGAATAGAATCCTTAAAACCAAGAGCACATTGCCTATAACTTTAGAGCTAAGGGCATGCGTTCTTTTCAGCACTCTCCTGAGGCACTGCCACGCACTGCTGTGTGTACTGGGCAGGAGAAGATGGGTGTTATTTTGCAGAGACTGGGCTAACTCCCCCGTGGCTGTGTGTTGCTGTGCGTCGCTGTGCACGGGGTGGTGACCAGCTGAGGAGCAGTGGTGAGCTGGATGGTCTCAAGGAATCTTCAGACTGTAGGAGCGGTACCTCAGGCTCACTCCGTAACTGGCAAAACCACCCTTCTGCGCAACAGTCTAGTGAGGGACATGTTAAATTTCAACTGTCGACTTCAACTATAATACTCATTTTTGAAACTGACCCAATTATAAAGTGAGTCAAACACTGATAATCTTTCCAAGCATATTCTGCTTTATCACTGTCACTGAATTATTTGTGGCTTGCTTAAATCCCTAAATTCGAGTTTCAATTTAGGACTGAATTTACCATAGCAGTAATTTACAGTTCTATTGGGTATAAAATGGCCAATATCACAGGTAAGAAAACTGATCCGTTTGACTCATTTTTAGTAAAAATTATGTTAAATCAAGTTTTCTTCATTAGCCATTCCTGGATTTTCAGTAATAAAAATGATTGTTCTTGATATCAGTATTTATTTTATTTTTTTTACGTTAATCTGGAAACAAGGAAAATAAAAGTAAATTTTCTTTTGTTTCTTTAGAACTTAAAATATATCCAGACTCATTCTTAAACAATTATTAATAAGATTTATAATATTAAGACAATTCACTGAGACATTTGAAAAATTTCTGAAACAATATAGGATCATCACAGTATTGTGGGTGTTGCTTTACAGATAATACTGCTTTTGTGTATAACAATATTTTTACCGTGTATGTATAAAATATCTTTGTCTGGAGCAAAGACTGATACCATCCTGCTCACAATTCAAGGGCCATAATTCTTAAGAGACTTCAAACAGTGAGCCTCTTTCAAATGATCAGGCTTAGAGACGTTTAGAGAATTGATTCAATTAACCTAGAGGAAAAAAGTGCTATAATGTGTGATTTATGTTGCAGATAAATTAAAATACAAGTATCTCGTGAAGAGCATTTGCTGCCATCATGGTCAGTAATGAAAATAGCAGGCAATTAAAATAGGACACCTGAGGCTGAAGCTTTTACTGTATACATCAGAAAATGAAGTTCAGATTTCTGAAGTGGAAATTTGAGCTAAAAAATAACTTAGTGGAAGTTTCTTTTCAGTTCCTATGTTTCTTCCAAAAGTGATTTCTAAAGCATATAAGAAATAGCAAGGGCCATTTACTGAGGCAGGAGGCGAAGAGTACAGAGGAGTAGGGTCTCTCAATCAACACTGAATTTGTATGAGGAACCAGGGATACCCTTGCTAATGGCAGTGGGACAGCTGAGAGAAATGTGTATAAAAAAGAACTTATGGGTCACATTGAAATAATTTTGGGGCAGGTTTTGAAGCTGATCTTGAAACAAATCCGTGGAAGTGTCTGACAGAATGATGTGCTTCAGTTCCTTCATGTGTGTGACGAAGTGCTTAGAGTCTGGAGCTCACTAAGCATAAGAAGTATTCACAGACTTGAAGTAGAAAGAATGAAGAGCTCCGTGTTGCTGTAGCCGCTGTCCATTTCAGTGGTGTATCTAGTAGATGCTTTGGCGCAGCTACTCTGCCCAAAAAGGGGTATTTGAGATACACATAGTTTCACCCAGTCCTCTAGATTTATGACTTCCTTTAGGCAATGGGGACACAGTAGCACAGATAGAGCAGAAAAATACCAATACTCTGCCTGAGCAACCCAGGAATGCCTTAATTACATCTGTATTGTCTTCAACACCACAGCTCTGGCTTTTGCACCCTCTCTAGCTACCAAAGCTCTTATTTCCATCAGATGGTGTTTGTAGCAAGGTCTATGTCCTTGTCCACAAATTATACCACTTGCTGGGGGTGGGTGGAGAAATTGAAACTTGTAAATGAAACAAAAGTGTTTCTTCAAATTATACATTCAGATTGATCTAAATATAAAAATAAAATTCTTCAGGAACGATTTTGATCTTGGCTATATACTAGCCTAAATTCAAACACTGAAGTAAGAAGCAAAGTCACTTGGTTGTTCTTCATTTTTTTGACAGCCATTTCTTCACAAAGTGTGAAGACAGTAATATCTTTGTCATTACAATCTGAAACAGAACATATTTGCTTCCTGATTTGCTGTCTAAGTAGAAGTTTAACTAAAACCCATTCATGTGACAGAAAATAAGCCAGTTTGACTTAATTGCCAGTTGATTTAGTATTGCCAATTCACAAAAAAAAAAAAAAAACCAAACCAGAAACTACAGGACTGTAATAAGAATAAGTGGTTTCTCTGCGCTACGTAGGTGTTTTGGGACCACAGAACTTGGGCTGAACCTCAGGTATTGTTTCTCTTCTTTCTCTTCTCGGCAACAGAGGGACTCGCTTTTCTTTCTTTCACAAATTAATTAGTTTACTTCTGTATTCATTGTTATTACTGGATTATTGTCCTAATGCCCAAAGCAATAAGGGTAGTAATCCCTTTCACAAGGAAATTGCGTTAAATATTAAATATTCACTTGCATGATTTGAAGCCATGACTCAATTTGCTATCATAAAGTGGCCGGTGTCATGCTGAATCGCTGAAGCAGCTCACCACGCTGGATCCACCAGTGTGTCCAACATCCCATTATGGACCTTGCTCCTAATTCTGTTTGGCAAAGCTACTGTTGTACTTGATGAGAACGCACTTGTGGTCCTGGCGCTAAGGCATACATCGTTGTCTTCCCAGGTGGCAGAAGAGGAACTGCGGCTGGCCACTTGCTGTCAGGAAGAGCAATGGCACACGCCCACCGTGATCTTCTGGGGAGCCCTCTGAAGCTGGCTGCAGACCAGGAGCCTGCAGCGTGGTAAATGCAGTGCCATTCTCCGCTTGGGGAGTGCCAACGAGGCGTAGGGAGCAGTTAGTCTGGAGGTGGTTGGCTCCCAGTCCTTTTGCAAACTGAATTGATTTAGATGTAAGAAGAATGTGGTTTGTACAACAAATAGTTGACGGAGGTCTCTTAAGCAGCTCCAGCTTATGTGGGCTTGAACCGCATCTTCACATGCACTGGAAACCCTTCTCACCAAAATCTCCTGAACTTTACTGACTTGATTTAATAATGAAACTGTTTCCTCATTCCTGAAACTTGTTTAAATGTAGTCCCCCTTTGAAGGAGCACATCCCCACTCTGATTTATTTTAAAGCAGCTTTTAGAAGGTGTCATCCTTGTGATGAAGTGTTAGGTCTGTGTTGCCAGCGTGCCATTAAAAATTGAATTTCTGACGTTTAAAAGTCTCACTCATCCCAAGTGTCACAGTTTGACAGCTCTGCATGTCACATTACAGCACAGTATTATGGATCCATTTCCTCTGTCAGGGGGAAAAAAAGAGATGAAAAATGAGAGAAAGAAAAATCTGCAGTCTCCTTCTTCATTATTGAGTTGGAAATTTACAGAAATATGCATGTTAACCCTGAAAGGACTTAAACAGCACTCTGTATCTTGTGCTGCCTGTCTGTGCAGAAGCAACCTTTGTCTCATGCTCCTGCACAAACACTAAGCGAATGCTGGGACAGTCTTTTCAATTGTCCGTGAACTTGTAAAACACGGAGCAAGGAATATCCATGGAATCAACAAATGGATAATGTAACAAAATCAAAACATGGCCAGATCCCGTTGTTTATTCTTGTCTAGGTCAATAAAAAGGTCACACAGTATATTTCTTGCTGCTTTGTTTTGCCAGCTTCAGACAGCTGTAGGCTTTGGTGTCCTTTCTCTGTTTATCTATCTGCAATGTGATAACTTCAAAACATGACATCTGATAGGTTTCAAAATGTTGGGAGTGTTTGCATCAGTAAGCAGAACTTTATTGATTTGGCCTAAAGTAACAAAAATGGTCTGGGCTTCATAGGTTTTCTGCCTAGAAATTTTGACCAGAGAGAGTGTAGGGCTCTGACCATAGATTTCTGATGTCCATCAGCCAGTCAGGGTGCAAGCTCAAGCCGTCTGCTGTTTCATCCAGCAAGCTAGGACAGATGTCCACTGCACATGGGCTGCTTGCTGCAGACCTGATGAGTTTGAGACAGGGAGCAGTGGCACCGGGCGCTATTTGGTTGCTGACGTCCCAGTAACCCACTGTATGGTGTGTCTAACCTCCTGCATGATGTGGCCTCCCACTAAGAGAGCCCCTCAAAAAATAATAGCTGGGAACAGGTTGTTGCTTGAACAAATTATTCTGCCCTTTAGGCCTCTTCCTTTTGCAAAGCGCTTTCAAGAAAAGGGAGGGCCGCAGCTGGGCTGCGGGACTTGCATCGGCAGTGAGGACCTGCTTCTCCTGGTTGCTTTCTTTCCTGAGAGGAATTTGGAAACAGAGGCACACCTGGGTGCCCTTGCTGCTCGAGTTCCAAGCCTCCGGGCTTCCACACACGCTCGCAGCCATGCCCTGTCAGTGGGGGCTGTAGCTCCGGTGCTGGAGATGGGAGACTGCTGTTGAGGAAGGAGAAACAACAACCCCATGTGTGTTGGGTTACAACAAGCCCATGCAGCACTACAGGCTTAGGGAAGAGCGACTGGAAAGCTGCCCCGTGGAAAAGGGTCTGGGAGTGTTGGTCAACAGTTGGCTGAACATGAGCCAGCAGTGTGCCCAGGTGGCCAAGAAGGCCAATGGCATTCTGGCCTGTATCAGGAATAGTGTGGCCAGCAGGACTAGGGCAGTGATCATTCCCCTCTACTTGGCACTGGTGAGGCCCCACCTCGAATGCTGTGTTCAGTTTTGGGCCCCTCATTACAAGACAGACATGGAGGTCCTGCAGCGTGTCCAGAGAAGGGCAACGGAGCTGGTGAGGGGTCTGGAGCACAAGTCTTATGAGGAGCGGCTGAGGGAACTGGGGTTGTTTAGCCTGGAGAAAAGGAGGCTGAGGGGAGACCTTATTGCTCTCTACAACTACCTGAAAGGAGGTTGTAGCCAGGTGGGGGTCTGTCTCTTCTCCCAAGTAACGGGCAGTAGGACAAGAGGAAATGGCCTCAAGTTGCGCCAGGGGAGGTTTAGGATAGATGTTAGGAAAAATTTCTTCACCGAAAGGATTATCGAACATTGGAGCAGGCTGCCCAGGGAAGTGGTGGAATCGCCATCCCTGGAGGTATTTAAAAGCTGGGTAGACATGGTGCTGAGGGACATGGTTTGGTGGTAACTTGGCAGTGTTGGGTTAATGGTTGGACTTGATAATCTTAAAGGTCCCTTCCAACCTTGACGACTCTATGATTCTATGAAAGGCAGGACTGCACAGCCCCCAGCTAACCGTGGGACCTTGCAAGGGCAGCGGGGGAAGGCGTGGAGCGCTCTTCCACCAAGGCCGGAGGAGAAACCCTGGGTGAGCGAGAACCCCGCTTTGCGGAGACGGCCCCCCGCCCCAGGGGAAAGGCGCTCCCCGCCCTGCGGCTGTGCAGGCCCGCAGGACGCGGAGCGCAGCCCGCGCTGCCGGCCCGGAGGAGAGCGGGGGCCTCGGCGGAGACGGGGACCGAGCTCAGCTGCCGCGGGAGGAGGGGCCCAGCCCGGAGCCCTGTGCGGGGCCGCGGCGGCCATGTCGCGGGGGAGACGCCGTGGGACGTCGAAGGTGCGGGGCGCGCAGCAGCCAGCCCGCATGGCGGCGGGCGGCGGGGGCCCCCTGCCGTGGCGGCGGCGGGCGAGCGGCCGGCAGGGGGCAGTAGGCGGACGGGGATGGCGCCGCCGCGGCAGCAGGTAGGGTTAGGGTCGGGGCCGGGGGGGGGGGGGGGGCCGGGGGGGGGGGGTGTCCGGGCATCCGTCAGTGTCACCGGGGACGCGCAGCCACTTCTGTTGCCGCAGAACAATGAAAGCGCGGCGGTGCGGGGAGCAGCGGGCGCGCTGCGAGCGAAGCCGGCGGGGACGGGCCCTCCGCAGAGCGCCCGGTGGCTGCGGAGGAGCGCGGCCGGGCGGCAGCAGCGCAGCCGCCAGGTGCGGTGCGGGCGGCAGCGGCTGGCCGGGGAGCGGGGACAGACGCGCTGCCCCGGAGGCGGAGGCTTCGCCCGGCCTCACCGCGCCTCGACCCGCCACCCTCGAGGGGCCACTCCCGCCCCGTCGGCCGCCCTGTGAGGCAATGCCGCTGGTGGGTCGCCGTCCCCCGGCCCCGCCAGGGTCTCCCCCCCCGGCTCTGCCCCCCGCCGCGGCCGGGGCTGCCAGGGCTTCCCCCGAGATGCCCCGGGCGGGGGGCATCTCCCGGACGCGGCGCCCCTCCGCCCGGCACGGGGGAGACGGCGGGGGGGGACGACGACGACACACGACAGTTTCGGTGACCCCCCCGCTCCCCCGCCGGCGCCGATTGGGTTCCTCAGTCCCGCTCCGCGGGTGGGAGACAGCGACCCAGGGCCGGGAGCTCCGTTCCCCCGCGGGGTGGCAGGGGAATCCCCGGCGGCCGCGGGGAGGCCCGGCGGAGGCTGCGCTGTGCCGCTATCGCCCTAGGTAGGACGGACCTGCCCCCCTGCCTCTGCCCCCATGTCCAATAAGAAGAGACCCGGCTTGACACCTGCCTATATACAGAGGAGGGGAGCAACATCTTCAACGCTGGTCTTTGGAGGGGGGGGGAACCAACCCAAAACACAGCATCAGGTCAGAGCGGGGGCTCGGTGGTACTATAAACCACCACACCACCACCCCCCCCTCCTCCCCGAGACTATGACTTCCAGTAAAATTGAGATGCCAGGGGAGGTGAAGGCAGATCCTGCAGCTCTGATGGCATCTCTGCATCTGCTGCCTTCTCCCACTCTCAACCTTGAAATCAAATACACCAAGGTAAGTTGTATTTGTTTGTTCTGGCAGGGAAATTCACGGCTTTCCCTCCAAAGGAGGGATTTTGCTTAAAATCGGTTTCATTTTGCCCTAAAGAACTTGAGTGTAGAGATAAAAAACGACTAAAAGACTGCTTTGAATCTGAAATAAAGGAAAGAGATTTTTACCCTGTAATCATCTGAAAAACCACAGGATACAAGAAAAGCAAATTAGATCTGTTGGGACTGGCTGTGCCATTCTATTTCTCTTTAAACGTATTTTCTATAGAGCTGTTGGGGTTTATTTTCAGGGCAAAATCAGTAGTTCTCGAATACATTTCAGCTGCTTTTGATGTACTTCAGAGGAAGTTACTATACATACCTGTGTATCTCAATCAGAAAATAAAAATGTTTTCTTTCTTGAATTACCCTGTGTGCCCAAGGGACTCTTTTACAATTCCTGGAGGACTCTTAATACCACCAGGTTGTTACAGCACTGGAACAGGTCTCTCTACTAACTTCCGTGATACCTGAATACACCCCTGAACAATATTACAAGAGGGCATATTTATTCCTACTAACCTTTAGTTTTCATAAAGGGAGGCTTAAGAACAAACCCATTGGGTCAATGTAGAAAAATCTGCTGTTTTTCTATGGTGTATTATGGGATGAACTTGTTTTTGTCGATTAAAATGGGCTTTAAAAGCAGTCATTTGTTTGTAAATGCAATTTGAATTTTTAAATTCGTTTATATATCTTGAATGTTTGCATCTCTAGTATCTTTAGTTAAAGAATGTTTTGATTTCAGTTGGAGAAGTTTCAGATGTATTGTATAAACAGATTATAATGTGTCAGACTTTGTTTCTAATTACCAAGTAACTTAATAGGAAAATAAGCACATCAGCACTGGAAAAAGGTGATAACATTTTTATCTACTGGAAATACAACTTCAGGAGCTTTAAAGCTGATAGGAAACTCATTTTGGCTGATGTAGTGTAATTTTTTCCTCCATATCATCACTTTAGAAGCTTTTCATCTTTTCTCTTTTTTAAGCGGGTGCCAAAACTAATTTGTCCTTTAATTTGTTACAGCAATTCCATGTTCTAGAAGAATGTTTCAGAGGAAAGTCAACTATTTTAGATTTCATTGCATTTTAATGCAAAATGCAATATGCAAAGTAAAAGATGCATATGTTTTCTTGCATGTAATTTCTTTGAAAACAGTTTAAGTAACTAAGGAATGTAGTTATTTGATGTTCTATGGTGTTACACTTTGGGAGCAATCATACTGTGCAAATAGTATTTGGCATGAATTTTGTTTATTGCTGGTTTCTGTGTAAAATATGCTTCTGGAGTGTCTGGTGGATAATACTTGAGAGTAGTATCACAGTTTGCATAGTAAGTGTACTTCTGTTTCTCTGTTCTAAAACTAGAGAATTGGTTCTAAAAATCTTTGAAATAGGTAAGTCATCAGCAATCGTATCTTCCTGTCTGTGAGAACGTAAGCTGGATAGCAGCCTTTAATAATTCAGAATATATAGTGCCATCATCTCAGAAATATGTAAGATGTTACACATATTATACTAGTGGAACAAGTCAAAGTAAGTTATCTTATTTCAATATTAAGCCAAAAACAATGGCAACATGTTTCTTGTAAGCTTGGTTTTGAGATATCAGGTAACTCCTGGTTGCTTTTGAGAGAAATTTGGTTTAGGACAGGTATCGAATATTTCACTTGGCATATCCTCCATCTCTGTTTTTCTGTCTGTCTCGCTATTCCCTCCTTTTTCTCTTTCTCTGCAGGAAATATAAGTGATTTATAGATAATTGGAGTCTTCAGCTTGGAGTCTTGTCTTGGGCAGGACTTTTATCCAGGATCCACTTTCCCACCTATTACAAAGAAAAAACAATCAAAAATGAAATAATGGATTGTAACTTGATTCTTTCTTTTGGGGGAGTGGTCACTTCATGTCTGAAATGACAAACAACTTCCATAAACAATAAATAATATTAGACTAAAGCACTTTAGCAAAAAAAACCCCAACCACCCCAAACCTTGTAAAATCGGACATCTGTAAGCATTCCTAGCAGCCTCTCTCCAGCTTGTTAGTTGAGAATTTTAAATACACAACCAGGACACAGAATTCTTGAGCTTTTTATTACAGCTGTCTCTGAATGTAAAATCTTAACCATTTGGGAGTTAATTCTTTATGAAAAATAGAAGTACCTGTGAACATTTAAACTAAGTGAGGTAATTTTAAAATAGGTTTTGCCAATTAAATTTAATTTCTGGAATTCTAAAGTTGGGAGATAGTTTTGTTAGGATAGAACATGTTAAAATTCCAGGAATCCCAAACGAGATTTGTTAAAGATTTGTAATATGTACCAGAAAAAAGTAAATTTATTATTCATTACTCTTTAAAACACTACATTATCCTTGGAATTACTATGAAAGCTCCTTCCAAGAACATAGATAAAAGAAATACTACCAGTGTCATTTTAATGTATTCAATTATTTAGCAGAATTATTGAAACTTGTGAAATATTCCTCTGGTAGGTTTACTGAAGGGAGCAGAAAACTGTGTGTTAAGTCCTTCCGGTCTGTACACCTGATGTAGCACACAGAGGCAATGTAGTTTTTCATTGGTGAGAAAAAAATGTATTTAATTAGTGATGAAAATTACATGATGCCATGTTTTTAGGTAAGATGTGCAGCAGTATCTATTGCACCTTCAATACTGAGAGTCAGCCTACGCTTCCTTAAAAAAACAGCCATTAGAAATATACTTCCCAGCTTGTTAATACCTTGGCATGATCTCTGTGAAAAAGTGTTCTAGATATGCGTAATAAGAATTGGTGAATAGAATGTGAACCAGAGACGAAGATGAGTGTTCAAGCACACAGGGTTAAATTTTTCTGTGTGGCTGGCAAGTAGTAAAACTGCCACATGCAAGATTATTTCTCTCTTCATTGTGATGACTAATTCTCTACTTCTTAACATTAATATTTGGGGAGGGATTGCACCTGCAGAACAGTATTGCAGGGAATTAGGTTATTCTACAGCCCTGTGGCACAGCAAGCCCTCCTCAGGCTTGTCAGGAGCATGTTGGGAGTGCTGTGCCAAATACATAAGGGAGCACATAGGTAGGAAGGGGATCCAGCCCTCTCCCTGGCAACAAATCATACTTCTACATACGTCAACTTTATGCCAGAAACTCTCCCAGAATGGGCTGCTCCAGAAATATCAGATGTGTGAGATAAGCTGTAGCATGATGTCCAGTAAGGACACATTATTAGTGTGTGTTGTACAGGAAGCGCACCCCTGAGTTGATGGCTCTGGGAACCTGATGGCTTCTGAGGGTGATCAGAGGTTTCTCAGCTTCATATAATATTGATGCCTCCCTCTTTCGTGCTCTTAGGAAACTCCATTCTCCCTTCTGAGACTTAAGCGTCTCCCAGGTATTTGACAGTAGATGTGGAATCACTCCGATGGATTGAGCCCTTTGCGGCGTTCTCCTCCCACTGTCTCCATTTGAGGGGCTAAAGGTGCTTCTGCAGGATGTAGCTGTCCTTCCTTTTTTATGATATAATCAAATCTGCTTTACAAAGTACTTTCATAGTGGTTTTAGTAAGTCACGTTGACTTTAAAAGACAGCTTGGTATAAAATGAGGACCCGAGGGTTCTGTCCTGTCCTAGCTCTGTCACTACATCATGTAACTGAGTGAACAAACGTTCTCAGTTTGCATCATGTTGGGGACACTAATCCAGCTGGATGTTTTCAGTTTTGTTTCTTGCTTGCCAACTGATTTAAGTCTGAGAAAGAGCTGAAGAACTTTAGCATAAGGAAAAGTTGAAGAATTGTGGTTTTGAGAGCTTTTTATAAAGAGGTGCTCTAAAGGGGTGAAATTACAGCGGAGTGGCAGTGAAGAGGTACAGAAATGTTTCTGTAGTAGTAGCCTGTGAATTGGCTGACAACCATATTTTTTTGTCCTGTGTAAAAGGGTTTGCCTCTGCTCTTATACCATAGGCTAAAATCAGTTTCTAAATGAGTTTCTAAACACAGACCAGTTAAACCACCCAGCACTGCAACAGAAAACTGGATACAGCAGTTTGTATTAAGTGTAGACAAACTGCTTCTGGGTAGACAAGAACTAACAAATGCATTTCAAATTCTCATCTGATAAGCATTTGGGTTTGAAGTGTTTTGTTACTAAGTTTCTGTATTTTCATTCCCATTGTGTTTTCTTGGCATTGCCCAGAAATGAGTGCTGCAGAACACTATTATAAATTCTTTTCGCCAAACTTTCCAGCATGTGTTTTCCAGATAAAATTCTACACTGACATTAAGATAGGAGGCAGGAAATCTATTTTATTTACAATAATATGTAGAATCTTTGCCATTTTTTGAACTGAAGACAAGCTTTGGCAAAACTCAGGTAAGTGACGAATACATGCTATTTCCCACCTGTCTTTCTGTGAATGAGCTCACTACTTTAATGCCTTTTGAAGTCAGATTTGGTGACTGATAGTGGAAGAAATCAGCTAGCCTTTTGGGTCAGCTCAGTGGGCGCTGTCCAGTTACAAATGATGGGCCATAGAAGATTAGAGATGTTTGCATGAAGAGTAGGCAAATAGAACAGCTACTTTTCCCCTTTGTGGAACACTTCAGCATCTGATGCTGACACTAGATATGTCCCTCTGTATCATCATATATGAAGTTTTAGGGTATATGCTGGATGTAGATTTACTGTTGTTTAAAGCTACAGTTTGAACTGTCTTCTAGCATGTTCATACTTTGTGGTTAGTATTACAATCCATTAACCTCTATAGCAATTGCCAACTATTTATGTACTACTTGTCAATTAACAGGATTCTTTTCCTCCCAAATCTTTTAAGGTCTTCTGCAACCACGACACCCCTTTACCCAGGTTTTGCGTGAGGGATCAAGAAACAATTGTAGTCTTATGCATATCCAGTCCCCTCCCTTTGCTTACTCCAATACAGCTGCTATAACTGTGTTAATTCAAGAGCATTAAAAATATAGAAACTACCAGGCTGAAACTGGCAACAACTAGATAACTACTGCAGATAACTAGTATATTACTGAGTAACTGTGCTATCAGTGACCTCTCACTGTGCTGAATTTTTAGGGAAAGACTGAGTCTTTAGGGAAAATGCAAACTAGTTTAATGCATCAAGCTGTACAATACTATATTGCTGGCCAGAGGGAAATTTTCTTGTCTTTGTCAGATGATACACTGAAAGACAAGAGCTATGCAATTAGTGTTTTTCTCATCTTTGCAGAAATGTTTATGATTTCAAGTGTTCCAATACAAAAGATGCAAGTATTTATTTGCATACCAAAGCCAGAAGGTAATAATAATCAGAGCACTTGCCCGAGTTGAAGAGCACCCAATTTTATAACCCTGCTCTGAAGCAAACAGAGTGGAAACCTGAATATGGATCCCTACTTACTGATGGTGGAGAGGTCCCAATTTTGGATGCTATCCACCTTTGGCTGTCCTTGGAAAGACTCTCACAGTCTCTCCTGTTGCATAATTCACTTTTAAGTGTTAATGAGGCCTGAGAGATACCAACTTGATAGCCCAGTGGGCAGGACACTCATGGGGGGAAAAGCAGGATTCAGGTCTTTGCTCCAAGAATACTCAGGATGTCGGACAGAGCAAGAATTTGATCCAAGATTTACGGCTGTCTAGGCATTGACCCTAACTATTGGACTATTGAGTTGGGATAATATGTTTTGAACACACACTTTCATTCTGACAAAAAAACATCCCTCTGTAATTCTCCATTCCATTGTGTCCTTCAGAAGCATCTCCCACAGAAGTTCACCAATCCTGGTATGTTTCCATATGAAATTTCTGTCTTAATGTATCCACATATTCTAATAAAAAAAATCCCAACAGTCCAAAAATTCTTGATGATCCTGTGCTCAGCTTGTCCATCTGCCTGTCCATGCAGAATTGTTCCCCACAGACATTAATGGGATCTGCCAGTTTGAAGTTATTTGCTGCAATAAACTACTTTGTTCCTGGGAGCACCTCACAATGGAACCACTGTATCCATTTGTCTTCCCCTGTTTACAGAGCACATTAACAGTTGCCTCCAATAAGCTGTCCATAAACTTTGTAAGTCATTGGGAACATATCAGCATCTAAAAGTAATTCGAACCCTTCCTTCCAACAGGCTGTGCTTTAAGTTTACTACCTTTGGCAAATTTCATCTACTCTTGAGTTGCCCAAATGCCTTTTAACTTCAGCCCTAGTGATATTTTCTTCAGTACTGTGATTGGTCTGAATGTTTTTATCTGCAAACTATGTACCTTACTATTAATGATCTGCAAAAGCAGGTGAACCAAGATATCGATTGCTAGTCACAGTAATGAAGGGGCACCTTGCTATTAACCTCTTTCCAGGGAGAATTATCCATTTATTTCCAGTCTTTTAATCTTATCTCTTAACCACTTTTTAATCCATGGCAGGACTTTATCTTTCACCATATGGTTACTAACTTTCCTTAATAGCCTCTTGCTAAGGACTTTATCATCAAAAGCCTTTTTAAAGTCTAAATAAATTATATCCACTGATTCATCTCAGCTCTTCATTTAACTAACTATCTTCCAAGAAATCTCGCAGGTTTACAGAGATAAATGACAAAAGATGAGTTCAGTGGTCCATATCATAAATTCCTAGTCAGATCCTGCATAAAGTCACAGTTCTTCTTTTACAGTTTTGCAGTTATCTTTCCTAAGACTGAATTGTAACATTTCGCTATTTATTTTTTGCAAATTGTTTAATTCTCTCCACTTCCAAAAAACCACAAATTTTTATCTGTTTGTTTTTTTTAAAGAGTAGAACCCACTCTCTGAAACAAGTAACCAAAACATCAACTTTAGTTCAGCTGAAAGAAATGAGAGACAAAAAATGCAGTTATACAGAGGCAACATTATAAGGAAGCTATATAAATATAATATAAGCACAAATGTGTAAAGGTTTAAAAAAATCTTCAGAAAGTTGCACTTCTGTGCAGTCCTCTAGTGAGGGATCCTCAAACAAGTGTTGGCATCCCTACTCAAGCACAAATAAGTGTGTAAATAGCTATGTGAAGACTTACTACTAAGCAATGTATGGAGAAAGATGAAGTCTAAAAAACTATTGCCATCTAAGGGCCAAATTGTTCATTAATTCTGTACTTACTCAGATGAAGAGAGGAATTCCTGTTCAGACTGCATACACCTACTTGGTTTTTCCCTAAAATGCAAGTTCCGTATGTCAGCATTTGTGTAAAAACACCAGCTACCAACCATCATGTTCTGTTACTTTTAATAGCAATCTACCTTTGTGACATGAATGCAACACATCAATTTTAAGTTACACAGTGTAACTAAGCTTTAAATATAGGGGCAGTTCATTACTAGAAGTATGATACATGAAGCCACATCAAAGTGTCACTGCAATAGCATTGCTGAAATAGTCTCCAACTGACAAAAGAAAAAAAGGCCTTCATTCTTGTTCACTCGGAGTCAGTTCCTTTCCCAGAGAGCCTAGTGAACTAGATTTTTACCTTATGACTTGAAACATAATACATTCCAGCTTTGTTGGACTGAAGTGGGAAAATACTTCAGAGCAGAGAACCATCCACATCAAATTCTGTGACCCAAATGAAAATGTTTAAGGTCAGCTCAATTTCAGTTGACCTCAGCTGGAGGTTAAAACACAGGGACTGCACTGACCACTAGAGTATATAGACCTTAATCTGGGAGGGATTCATAGGTATTGAAGACTTTGAATTGAACTCCGAATCTAAAGGGATGCCAGAGGGACAGCTGTGGAGAGGCCTACAGCAGGTGGTGTGGTTACAGAAAGGATATACTGTGCTGATTTCCACATGGATTTCCAGTATGCCTCAATTTAAAGTAAGTGAGTTACAAAAAGCTATTTCGAAAGTCACAAAGACATAGGAAGCGTTGCACAGAAGAACAGGCTGCAGCCTCTTTGCTGAACTTGGATGGGAGGAGGACGCCAGGGAGACACTGTCCTCTTACCGTGTTCTGGTCATCTCACGATTACACAAAATCCCTCTGTTTTGACTCAGAAACTACCAGAAAGTGCCTTTCCATACAGAAATTCCAAACACATGTGTTTACACAGGTAAAGGCTTCACTCTAAAGTGAAACTGATTTATTTCCAAAGCACAGCCATTTACTATTTCAGGTAAATACAGGTATCATTTGACTGTCATATAAAAGCTGATCTTACCCTCTTGTGTGAATAGGTCAGCATGCCTTGAATCTGGCCTCAAGTGACTAGAGCTGGTCAGAACCTCAGGTCTATGTTTCATCTGAAATATGATCTCTCCAGTTGGAAGGTCCTTCAAGGTCTGTGCTGTGGCATTGTGTTCTCATGCTTCAGTGGGAAAAGCACCACTCAACACATCATCATCATCACCCCCACCACCAACCTGGATATCCTTAGTGGCTTTTGTACAATTCCTGATGCCTCAGCTTTTGAAAACTGGAAAAATTGAGATGCATTAGCATTTGGGATTTTTTTCAGGAACTTTATTTCAAGTCTTTGCAGTACAATTGGGACTGAAGCAACCTTGTCTTGGACATAGCCTTTAAATGATCCTTGGTGTGTTGGTGGTGTTAGATTTTTAGTGAAGGTGAGTCCCCAGAACAAGTATTTTACCTGTCACCTTCTACTGTTCAAACTATTGACTCTGCTTTTCTTCCCTTGGCCCTACAACACGCATTAAATTTTGGCCAGAAATATCATCTACTTCAGTACAGCTGAATTAAGATCTCCCCAAATGAGCAGCCACTTCTGGAAATATCTTTGGTCTCCCTTTTATACCTTTCATAGCCAGCTTGTTTCTGGAATCCACTGACCTCTCCCACAGCCTGTATTTGCTTATTTATTAAACTTAGGCTTCTCTTGGCTGATTTATTTGTGTTACCTTTTTGGTATTCTTCTTCAGAATACTTAGTAGTAATTTTTAATTTTCATTTTGTGTTTTGCAGCCTTTAAATTTAGCCCTTTGTTTCTTTTTTTTGGCCTACATTTCCTCTTGTATTTTCCTGCTTAGCCACCCCATTTATTTTCTTGCTTGTGCTTCCCAATTTTAGCCTTGGGAATGCAAATCTTCTTTGACTCTTTCACATTCTTAAGCCTCCATGCTGATTCTATGGATTTTAATTTCCTAGCTTCAAGCAGGGAGTTTCTAAGTTACTTCCTCTTTTAAAAAAAAAATCGCTTCTTGAAGTTTAGTATCCCAGAGAGTAGGGCTTCTTCATGTGTTTCTCTCCTGCAATGAAGCTGAAATTATTTATGTGATAACCATTTCTCAGGGGTTCAGACACAATTTTTAGTCCTTGACAGGACTATGTCAAATGTTGTTTAGATTAGGATACAGAAAACTGTATGTTCTCTAGAGACTCTCAGTGTAGCCCTCACTGAACTAATCTGCAGTTACTTGTTGCACCCGTCTTATTGCCTTCATATTCTTTTTCCCCTTCAGTACCACTTCAGCGTCACTTCGGCTGCTCTTATCCTGAAGTCAGTACTTCACTCCTGCTGTTATCCTTCATGATCTACACTCTCTCTATATCCGTGGGTCTAGTTGTGTGTTATGTTTCTCTTCCAAGAAACATCCACGCAATTCCTTGCACGCAGAGCTACTCCCCCCTCTCTGCAGCCTGACTTGTCCTCCCTATGTAGCTGATACCTAGAAGTCGTGGCATGCCTCTGATAATTCTCATCCCCTTATGCTCAAAAAATGTTAGTCTTTTTGCTCTCCGTGATACAGTCCAGATCACCCATTTTGACATTTAGATTTCTTATGCTGGTTTATAGGCACTTGCACTTTTATTTCCTAACTCTAAGATGACCTAGACGAAAATTGTGATGTAGTTGGTTGAAAAACCCTGTAAAGTTTTCTCAGCTGAACCACTAAAGCACTTCCCATGACATTGCACCTCACTCTCATTTACCACTCTGCTAGTGTAAAATGTCCTTAAAATAGAAATGTGATTTAAACTGGCTTTAATACTTCTTTGCACTGTCAAATTGATTTGAGAAAGCATTTATGTAACTGCCAGTTGGATACATAGATTTTTTATTTTTTTTTAAGGAACCATTTCATTTTGTTGTTTGAAACATATTTGGAGTTTATTTTAAATGTTGTTTGCATCTGGAGATAAAAGCACTGTCCTGATTCCACTGGGTATTTTCAAAACTTATCAGCATACTATAACATATGCATTTTACATTTACTTATGTGGGTTTTTTCAGCTGGAACAGAAATAGTTTAAGTTTATTCTTGAGTAGTTAGAAACTACCAAGAAATTACTACCTGCCTTTCCAAATCAAGGGGTATATTTTATTCTCTCCAGTTTCTTCTGTTGTGACGTATGGTTGCAGCAGTCCTGTGCGAGAATGGCCTGCACGGACCTTGAGAAACACGCACACATGTTTTTCAGGACATCTGGCTAAGCCTTCACCCCCTTTTCCATCAGTGCTTGGTGGTTTTTTGTTGATCTTCCTCTTTTTGTCTTTATCACACGTTACCACAGCTACTTAACGGCCTCTTCTGTCTTTTGTGATGTTTATGAGATGCTGATTTCCTTAGAGGTGAGAATCAAACTCTGCTTTTTCACTTGTCCATCTGAAATTGTGATACAAGACTAACACTAAACAGGTTAGCTCTGCTGCTGATGACCTAGTCTTGGTGGTCCAGCCCTTTGATAGTGATTTTAAAATTCATTTGTTACATTACTAAAGACATGTTTAGCTAGCATCACTCAACTGCAAGTGTTAATATTCTGCTCCTTCCATCAGAGCTTTTAGAAAGCATTAATTGATTCAGTCTCACTGTAAAACTGGTGACACGGCTCCTTCACAGATGGGGGAGTTTAAATTTGTGGGAGTGTAACCATGACTAACTCAGACAGTAGGTCAGTGTCAGAGGCAGGATCTCTTGCTAAACCAGCCAGACTACTAGAAGATAAAACCTCTTTTGCTGTACGTACTATTCCGGGAAATGGAAATACAGATGAATTTCAGAGCCAGTGTTTACATGTGGATGCGTGTCTACAATTCTGTACTGTGTTCATTGCACACTTTTCTGTGTGCTCACCTATACATGTGCACACAGTGTAGATGAAAAGACCCCTTTCTCTGTGCTCTTTGCTCTCTTTCTGTGTCACTTTATCAGGAGTTGTCTCTGTTATTCCCTTGAGTGTTGTCTGGGAGGCAGAGTCCTCCTTGCTGGAAGCTCTACATAATGAGTTAAACGACGCTGGAGCTTGTGGTGTTGCTTTTGTTTGCTCTGTACTTTTCTATTAGGAGGAAGAGTATTTCCATCAGTGCAATGCAGTGTCAGTACTGGAAGTCCAGGTTGTTGTCTCTGGTATTGTTTCTATTTGCTTTTCAAAGGTTTTGTCTTAGTAAAGTGCTCCAACATGGAGAGAGAAGGAAGGCCCTGCTATTTAGATGACAACTGGGAGCCCAGTGCAGAACATGCCCAGCAACTGGTGCAGCGCAGCTTTCTCCCATCAGCCAAGACAATTGCTTTTAATGTTTGGATTTCAACTGAAACACAAAGGTGTTCATGCTCTTGCTCTCTGTCTTAGTTCATTTCTCTCCTTGAGGGAGCAACAGGACAAATCCTTGATAACTTATTTCCTGGTTAGAAGCCTTTACCTGCTTTCCTAGAGTGGTTCCGTGTGACTGGGAACCTTTGTAGTCAGCTCTTCCAGCTGTTTGCCTAAATGGTCTTCAGGGAGACTGAAAGCAGTGAACCTGGAATAACAACATTTGACTTCAGCTAGGTCCCATGAGAATTTAGTTATTACTTAATGGATTGAATTGGCGACATACCTTGTACCAGTTAACTGCTAAAGGTTGCATGAAATTAACCTTCACAAACGGCTAGTTATTGGTATACTCCTTGCAGAAAGCTGGGCATTGGGTGACATATGTTCGCTGTAATTAATGCTGCTTTTCATACCTTTACATGCCAATAGTATTTGCAATGTCTGGGTGAAAAACTTCTCAGATTAAAGTCCTGATGGTGGTTTTAGCCATTTAGTGATCATGTGTCATTGTGTTCACTACACTGAGCATAAATCCTGTCTTGTAAACAGCAGGGAGACTAATGAGGTTTGCCCACATTCTGGTATCATTACAAGGGGTTCCAGCAGAGAAAAAGGGAATTTGGTTAGAAAGGGGAACAGAGACATGAATTTTAAAGGAAATGGGGGGAACAATTCTCAGGACTGCATATATGAACATTTGTTTTTAAGGAAGGCTTTTTATTGACAAGACTTTCAACCTACTTTGCTCATTTAAGGAAATCTCTGTATAGTTAGGTTTTGGTTTTGCCTTAGTCCATTTTTTTAATGTTGCATGTTTGGCAAAACATGGGGTCATGTTTTTAATTTACACACTCAAAGTTATTAGTCTGCTTCTATTTAAAGGTAAATAGAAGAGCTCATTTTTCATGCAGGTCTACATGTCTATACAGAATAGCTTGCCAGTCACATATAAAAACTCTATTAAATATTGGCATTATTTGCTGTACCCTGAAGTGTTTTATTTGCTTGGGACTGTAATCAGCTCTTGCAAGAACGCTTCACATCCAATTTTAGTCTTAGCACCACAGTGTACTTTGGGGTGTAAATTTGTCATGTATCCAAGCTCAGCAGGATACTTCGACAGCTTAAGCCCAGTTCTCCCCAATCAGCCTTATGAATAGTACAAAGTAGAACGACCTGTTCGAGTTTTGTATATGTAAAGTCAATGGTTTATCAACAGAAAGAACTGGAGGAGAAATCAGAACCAAACTCTCGAGGAAAGGGAATCTAGCTAAAGGTTTCTTCTCTCCAGAAGATTATTCTAAAGTAAATAAATCAGTATTTCCCAAGACTTCTTATTGAAAAGAATTTCCAGCCTGAGAGACTTCATTGCAGCATTGAATGAGAGGTGTTGGGTTCCTGTGCATCTTCTTGAAGAGCAAAAAGGGTTTATAAATCAGACTTCTGGGAATTGTTATGTCACAGCTTCTGCTAACAAACACAACAATTTGTTTTAAAGGCTTTCACCAAAGATGTCATAAGTGGTAATCCCTATGTTGTAAGTGGGTACTTAACGTGATTTAGCGTAATGCTGATGATGCAAAGCTATTCTCCCCCAAAGCCCATTAAGAACATCCAATTTTCTGGTAGACTAACACTCCTGTTTACTATCGTAGAGATAAGTGACTGTTTAAGCAGGACAATAAAGAATAGTTTGAAACCATGGCCGCAGAACTGAGTGGCCACAAAACTGGTCTTTGCGAAAGTCCAGACTTCAAAAGCAAATGTCACAAACTGCATTTATTATTTTTTTTTAGGAGTAGTTTGAATTTCTGTATGTACAGACATGTACATGCAGGCACTTTCAATCACCTTAATGAGCGTACTGGTGAATATCATTATTTATGATGTTAGTAAGAACAGTCTAGGTAGAAAAGGGCCAGTGCAAGCCATTTATGTAAATAAAATAGAGAAACTGATAAATACTGAATTTTATTTCATGTTGCCCTAAAGTGCAGATAATTCTAACAGTTTATGCAAGATAATGCTTCTCATACTGCATGCTTATTTGTTTGTTTGACTTTTTGTGGATTCTGTACATGCAGAATGACATGAAAGGAAATGTCACTGGCACCATTTAGCAAAACACGCTAACAGTAATATTTGAAAATACTCAGGATGCAAAGTAGAAGTGAAGGCAAACTTTCCAGGAGCTTATGGCTGCTCACTTGGGTCTAATATAGAGTTAGCACTTTGCAGGTCAGTGGCTCTGCTATTTGTCTCTGACCTAACAGATCTGGAGTTCTTCACATCAAAACCAAGTCTTGCTGAGCTGAGATCAAACGTGTTAAGGTAAGGATCTTGCCAGTGATTTATCGTGCCAGGGAGGGGTGATCAGGCCATAAGGGGCCACTGCAAATGAAGTTGACATTCCAGCAATTTCTCATGTGTAGTTATAAGGTAATTTTCTCAGACGGAGCTTTTAAGTCTAAATAAATTTGCCCGTTGTATTTTTCTGTGTTGCCTATAGTGTCTGAAATCCTAGTAGGAGTATTTATTTCTGCAGCATCGTTAATTTCTAAGTAAGAACTTGTTCTTTGGTGATGAACATTTAAAATGGCAGTTACCTACAAGTGATGATCTGCTAGATTCTTTTAAATGGGAGAACATGTTTCCCATGTACAAATAAATAGACCACGCTGTTTTATGTCACACATAATGAGCACAGAAGGCTTGCAATGCACAAACGATGCAAAACACAGGAAAACTATATAGACTAATACTAGTCTTGTTTGTACAAACCCCCTCCTCACTCCCACCGTTTCAAATGAGTGCTTGTGGAAGGGTTTCCAGGATCAAGTTCCTAACAGCCACAACTTCATGAAAGCCCAACAATTGATTCTGTAAACAAATACTCCCTCCTCTCCACTCCTGATTGAATGGATTTTTTAGAAATCTTTCATTATTTCATTTTTAAGTTGCAGTAAGTGACATCAAGGATCATACTCCATAAAAAACACTGCCATCCTTACCCACATCATTGAGTGATGGCTTTTCTTTGTCATTAGTGGAAATGTAGAGCATACTTAATTTTTCAGTCATCCTGGCTTCAGAAACAATGTTTTCTGATGCAGTGCTAAGCAAGACAGTAAATGTTCTTCTCCAGCAATTAGAGAGCTCCACAAGTGAAAGGATAAGTAAAGATTAAGGGCTTAGTTTCTTAGGAATATATGAAATACTACCTGAGCTATTGGAAAGTGTTATTGCTGCTGTATTGTGCTACTAACAGCAGATAAATTCTTCATTAACTGAAAAAAAGTAGAAATTACTTTGAGGAAGCCTTTATGTACTGTAAGTAAAGTTTCTTCCCACAGGTTTAATAAGGCAGCCAAAAGGAGTAAAATGTTTGTGGTGGGTATAGTTCAACAGACAATACAATCTAAGTTTCTTCTCTTTAGATTAATTTTCTTGACCAGCCAGGTGCAAAATAATCCCTTTAATGAGACTGAATGGTAATAGCGGATGCTATATCAGCATGTGGCGCAGTGAGAAACTAAAATAGAAAAGGGTATCATCACAGTTTGGCAGCCTGGGTTTTGTGCAGGAAATACCTTGGGGGGAGGGAGTAAGCATGCTACTGCATGTTGTTAAGACTATTTAATCTTCTTAACTAATTACTCAAACTTCCTAATTCAAAATCATACAAACAAAAACGTTTAGATAAGCTGGGAGTTTTTTCAAATGGGTGCCCCCTACAGCTTGGAAAATAAACATGACAGGTTTCCCCTGTCTGATGTGCTGCCATTTGCAAAAGAACAGACCCAGCTCCCAGAAAGGCAGAAGACTAATTAAGACAGGAAGACAGGCAGGTCAAACATTTGGTGTGAGGGATTTGGGACATAGGGGAGAAAAAATCATGTTACATTCCACTTTCACAGCAGATTGACAGGAGGCTTCAAGCCCTTTCTCCGATTCCATTTGCTGCTCAGAGACCCTGGATTCTCCTGGAGTTTCTCCTCCCAGTTGCACCCATTCCGCAGACCTATACTAACTGAGAGCTGGCTCAGCGGGGGACTCGCCATATCTACCTTTAAGCACCTAACCAAGATGTCGAGATGGGTGGGCAACAGCCACTGGAGACACAAGCCCTTCCAGGGGGGTGACTGAGCATGCCTGAGGCTCAGTCACCCCCCCTGAAAGGGCCTGCCCAGAGGGAGTGCTTCTCCCTCTCCTCCCACCCCACAGGGACTGGAAAGAGACTGATCTTCTGCATTACATGCCACCATTAGGTGCCAGATAGTATGAATCCTCCCCCAGCTTATATCTGCCACACTGAAGTCTGACTTCATTTACAAGCGCTGAAATGTCGCTGAGACCTTGAGATATTCACGTATTTTAAATACTTGGCTTCTGATCCAAAGTCCAGTGATGTTGAGGACATTTTTTTGATTTCAGTAGGCTTGGCTCAGGGCTTGCTACTTGGAAGTTGCATCCAGAGAAGCTAAACACTCTAGTCTTCTCATCCGGACATGTATCCTTGGTACAGGACTCAGGCTGCATAAACATAATTCTACTAGATTTTGGTGTACTGCTGCACTGACAACGAAACCAGAGCAGCCTCATTCACTTGTTGTGCGTTTTCTTTTTTATTCCACTTTTTTATCTTCCTGCTGTAGTATGTTTGTAAATATTTCAAATTCTCCAACCCTCTCAGTACACTCTGAAGTTTGGACTTTGAGACCTGTTGAGCCAACTTTCAAGCTTGGGTTTATGAAGGAAACTCCCATTTATGGCAGATCATGTCTAAAAGTCATGACATTATCCTTCTGGCTCTGAGGTCCAAATGAGTTTCAAAGAAAACCCCAAACACCCCAAAACACACGCATCTTTAGGAATGAGCTCTTCTTCCTCTTCAAATTTTTTTTTTTTTTTTGGGGGGGGATGATTTAAGGAGAGGGAAGGAGGCAGGACAGCTCAGCAGCTGAAGAAGAAAAATAAAAATCAACATGTTCTGGTTTTGTTTAGCCCTCACAGGCTCTAGAGCAGGTGTCAAGTTTCCAGTGAAACAGCTTTTTCTCCCAGTACAAACATCCCTCTGGAGGCTGTTGCCATTGCTTCCTTTTCATCAACTGGGCCTGATTCAGCTGCCACTGAAACCAGTTGGATTTTTCCTTATATTTTACTGTGGGTGGGACTGGACCTCTAGTGGCTGAAAACCAGCTATGTCCACAGGAGTTTGCTTGCCAGAATTAAATTTAGTGCAATGTTCAGTGTTACTCATGTACAGTTCATTGTTACTCTTCCTAAAACAATTACAGTTCCTCCACAGTTGAAAGTCATCTCATTACAAGAACCAAAATCTGGGTGACTTCTGCAGGACTGTCGTTGCTCTGTGAGAACGCTAATGAACGACATGATAACCGTTTCTGTTTGTAAGCTCAAGCCAGCCAGCCTGCCCTGACTTACGGAGGTGTATCATTTGAAAGCGATGCAGTCATTGGCCCTGCCCGAGGAAAGGCTCCACCATGGATTGCCTTGAGCAGCAGGATTCTGCACTACAAATGTTTGGGGAGGTTGGCCTGAAAGTCTGGGGCCCATTACTCACGATTTGTGAACTGCCAGCAAGGAGCAGTGACTCTTGCCGTTCACCTGAACAATCCCCTTCTTCAAAATAAAATAAAAGGGCACTGCTGATCAATTGCTGGCCAGTCAGCAATCGGTCTGCTGGGGTTGGCTTTTGCTTTCCTAGTGCCTACTTACAAACCAGGTTGTTGCTGATCCCATAGCCAGCTCTTGGTTTCCAGTCACTCCCAGGAGTGCCCCACAACATGCTCTGCCTAGAATGTAAGAGATTTGTTGTACCAAGGCAGCCATAAAAGTGAAGGAAAACAAAGCTTGAGAAAATAAACAAGCTGCATCTCTGACTGGCAATCCCTTCTACTTTATTCCCTTACAATTGTACTAACATTAGGACTCTTGAAATGTTTCCAAAGGAGAGGAAATGAAGTTGCTGAGATGGGAAAGGATATGAAATTTCCTGACCAGACTGAGGCACAGGTGCCCGGTATCTCTGATGTTATGCAGTATTTACCAAGGGATTTTTTGCATGCCTTTAAAATTATTGTATGTCCCCCCCACCAAAAAAAGTGCCATTATGTGTTTCTTGATGCCTCCAGCTATGAGAAGATGCTGAGGGCCGAACAGCTGTGATTCTTTTATAAAGTACTTTGGCATCTGATGCCCCCTCCCCCATACTTGCAGACTTCACGTCAAAGGCTCTCTAAGGAGAAATCACATATGAAAAAAAGATCTTTGATGGAATGAAACTATAACCAGCTACTAAATCAATTGAGTTAGGAAATTCTCATTCCTTCCTCCATTCATCCAGAACCGTATCTCCTGTGGGAAGCCATTATTATTTGGATGTTAAAATCCTCTTCCTGTACCAAAAAACATTTCTGGAGCTGCAACAGCACAAAAACATTGTTTATTAAATCCATGGGAAAATAATTCCACCTCCAAAGAGCTGAATGTAAGGCCACTGTCTGTCCACTGGCCAAAGTTCTTACTCACACAGCTGGGGAGCCTAAAGAAAATGTCTGATGACATCATCACTAAGCAATATCGAATTAAGAATGTAGATCATCATTTCATTCGCACATCATTTGAGAACATTTTCAAGAAAGGAAATGAAAAGTTACATTGTTGCCACCTGTGTTGATTACTCTTATGAATTAAAGGAGCCCAAATTACTTTTTTTCTCTCTGTCTTCAGAGAAGACAATACAAAAAAGAGAGGCAGTGAGCATGCAGGAATCCCCAGTGAATTTAAAAATCAGTTCTATTTTCCAAATCCAGGGCTAGCCCCTGGGTGAACATCAGAGGGAATCTGTAGTGCCATGAAACCAAATCTCATTCGACTAGGAGCTGCAAAGGAGGTATTAGTTCTGTGCTGCATTTTAATTGTTTATATTTATACACACACCCACAGACAGTCGTTTTGTACTTCCTCAGTGGTAAAGAGTGATGAAAACACAAAATCCTATCCATTTTCTCCCTGCTCTAAATTTTGCTACTACTGCATTGCAGATTAGATTGTTCAGCCTGATTTTGTACACATCCCTTTCTCTTTGAATACTTATCACTCCAATTACCTGCATGGTTTGAAATGAACATTAAGTTGCTAATTATTAGTAAGCCAACTGGGACAGATGGCTACTTAAACAAGATATTGTAGTTGTTTATTTGCAAAGCTTAATTTGCTTTGCTTTATGCTAAAAACATTTACTCTTGGCTTGATTTCAACACTGACAAGCATCCAAAAATGCTATTGAACTCAGTGCATAATGCTCTTGAAATGCAGGTCTTAGGCAGAACGCAATATATAATTTCCTTCCAACTACATGTCAGCAGAGTCTCAAAGTAACTTGAATTTTTACATGATAACTTGAATTTTAGTTTTCCTTTGTGTACTTTTTTGTATGAATATGGTATCGCAAAGGCTCTGAACAGTCATGTGCCCTGTAGAACAGGTCAGATTGCTGCCTTGATTAGTCCTATGGAACTCTGTCAGCAGTGGCTGTATGTAATTAACCACAGGCAGAATGTGAACCTAGCAAATATGTGATGGGACCATTATCTTGCAAAGTTCTATTGGAAGTTCTATCAGAACACGTGTGTGAGGAAGAGGTTATTGTCAGTACCAGGAGGGATATGCCTGTTCTTTTAGGGAAATGCCATGCCCTCTCCATCTTTCACTTGGAAAGGAACAGAAATTATCAAGAGACTTCTACGATGAGATTTCGTGAGAGTGATGACACTTCAAGGGCACGTTCACAGGAGCAACCGGGAGCTTACAACCCCACTTATTACGCTGTAAGGCCTGTTTGAAATGTCCCCATCCCACACACACATCCACACCTCACCCACCTGCTACCTCAGCTACTGCCCTCTTCTGCATGTTGCTTCAGGCAGCATTGCTGGGGAACAAATAGTATTTAGTGTCCTCCTTAGACCATTGTACATCAACTACTGCCAGATTTCTCACAAGAGGCATTGTCTGTTTTACCACTTGGGTTTGTTCCTGGCCAAATCACTGTTCTGATGGGGACACCTAAGAAAAACAGGAAGGTTTGCTGTTTCTCTTCCTGCTCTGACATTACTGCAGTTACTGGCTCTGCTGAGAGTAGATGGCAAACTAAAGGTTCATGTGTTCCAAAATTTTTCAAGTGTTCCCTTCTTCCCTTTCCATTTTGGCACAGTTTTGTTGATAGCACGCAACAGGCCAGATTATTTAACTACTCACAATACCGCATAGCAAATACATGACATACTCTATACTTTTTCTTTTCCTTACTGCAAATCACAGAAGGTAACACTAGGACTCAAACAAAAACAAATTACCTCAGTAACTCCTGGAAAACTCAAGTGGTTAATCAGTTACCTTTTATTTACATATATATGCTTAATGCTGAATTAAGTTGTAAAAACCAAAGGCTGATTTATAGCCCCAGTCAGCCTTAATTAACATTGATTCCAGGGGAATAGTAAATGTGAATAGGCTCCACAATTGAGGTTGAACAATGAACTCACTGGGTGTTGTCCAATTTGTAGCATGATTTACATGGAAGCAAGCCCTTCTTTTTCCTAGGGTTACCCCTTTTTCATCTGGTGTTTAGGATGGGTTATATATAATCCATAGATAGGAACATTTGCTGTCAAATATTCTCTCTGATTTAGAGTTAGCCTTTACCATGGTCACTATAAATAAGGCAGAAAAAAAACCCAATTTGAGGCTTTGCAGGGATTCCTTGTTCTTGCAATGTGTCATCGCTTGTCCATTTCATGGCATTTTTACGAAGTGGCCATAATGAAAGTCAGATTAAATGCACAGGATATATACGTTTAATCAACAGCCATTGGAGTCAGTAGTGCTGGAAGAGTTATAAAAGCCCCTATGAATGCAAATTTATTGCAAAAGAATCTGCGTCTTGGTGGTAGGAATATCTGCTGAATGGTACTACCTGACACAGAACACCTAAAACTTTCAAAAGTGAATTATTTAAGTGTAAGGTTTTGCTTGTAAAGCCGCCAGCTGCTGGATTTCAAGACTTGAAACTGTTCCAAAACATGGGACTAGGTACTTTATTTGTGCACTAGAGTAAATACTCTGATTTTACTGCCAATTTAAATGTGCTCAGTTTACAGTAATGAGCTTGTATAGGCAATACCTTGTTTATAGAAAGTGGAACAGGAAGAAACTAACATTAACCATTAACAGTAGCAATTTCTCTTGCCTTCAACTCTAACTTTATGCCACATAGATCCTTTCCATGTCCTATCTGAAATACTTGCTATTACTGGTCTTCTTCTAAATCTGTGGGATAAATGGAACATTCAATAAAATAATACACCTGATAGTTCCAGTCAACTTGAATTGCAACACTCCGTTGTAATTCCAAGGCACTATTTCTTATTCCTATGGTGAAATGTATTTTAAGAACAAATATGTGTCCTATGTACTAGCAAACCTGATGATAGGTGTTCATCCCAGAAGAATGTAGTTAATATTTTTTAATCTTTTTAAAAATGAACAGACCACTTATATAAGGGAAGAGTACTGAACTGTGGTTGCCTCCACTTCTCAGGTTCTTGTACTCAACCTAACTGTTTTGTTCTTTCAAGACAGATCACACGAGGAACCTATGTGTTTATGTACATAATGTAACCTTAAACAAACATCCTTACATTTCCTTTGGCCATCTGTTCCTGAAGCTGCAAGCTTTTCTCCCTTCTCCTCCCTCCTCAGCACACTCCCACAGACTTTGGGCATGGAGTTAACTCCACCGAACTGAATGGACAGGGTGACAGTAAAATCTTTCTTCCACACAGGTCACAGATCTCAGAGTTTCTTTGTTTCACTTACAGTCTAAAAAGTGACAATGATACACTGGAGGATTTTGACTTATGGTGTTAGTCACTAGAGATCATACTGGTGATTCTTTCATTACCTTATTTTGGCTGGGTTAAGCTCCAAAATGTCCTAATGTGGACCAATACTTTGGTTTGCAAAGCAATGTAATCACCAAAGCAGGAAACACCACCCACGGTCTGAGGAGCTTACAGTCCAAGAACACGAACGGGTTCAAGATAAATACAGTGTGCAAAGAAAGCGATAGATGTGTAATGGTGTGATAAGTCCTTAGTTCAGCTACCTCTGAAAACCAAACCAAAAAGGGGGGGAAGTAAAGAAAGGACAGACTCTGAAATGGATGGAAGGGCACACAGCAAACAGGCTGAGGCTAGAGGCACAGGGAAGATGAGGAAAGACAACGGAAACACATCTATAAAAGAAAAGCACATGTAATTGTTGGTGTCTATGCACAGTTGTTACATCGCTAGGGTCTTCCCCAGGCAGGCACAGGTTCCTTCTGCCCATGTCCTGAGTCAGCCAGACATGAGTCAGCTCTGAACGAGAAGCTGTGTCACTGCAGGTCGTGTGGCACTCAGCCTGAGCTAATAAGCCCTGCTGAGAAGAACATGGCTTCCATTTGGCTTGGAGAATAGGTTGAGCAAGCTCATGTCTGGTAACAGAAGACTCTACAGACGCATCTTTGCCTTCATGTGCAAATACGAGTGTGCAATTTCTTTACTTTCTTTAAAATGCACAGGCACACTGGTGTCCTCACCATGTTCTTCTCTTTTACGAACACTTTATACCTTTTGGTGTTGCAACTGTTCACCTTGAGCTTTCCAACTGTATTTTCTCTTGGCTGCTCTTTTGCTAGAATAGTGTTGGGTTTTTTTCCCAGCTCAGTTTATTCTCATCAATTTATGACTAGCTCTCTGCTTGTTTTCTTCCTTCCTTACAGATATATTAAACGTTGGTGATCCTCTTTCCTTCAACACCCAGCATTTTGGTGCTGATGCTTTTTTCTGCCATCAGACAAGCTGTAAACACTTAAGTTAGAGTAAGTTTTCAACTAGTTAGTTGGCACGCTGGTGTGGCTATCCTCATTGTGCTATTCCAAGCCTAAAAAATCAGCAGCTGATCAAAATTATATCATACTATTCTTTGACTAGAAAAGACAGGTATTACATTCCATTCATTTCCACATGAAAAACATGTAATTTTTTTGTTCTGGTTTTGCCACCTCAAACTTTGCTATAAAGAAAACAAACAAAAAAGGAACCAACAACCTGACACCATTTAAGCAAAGTCCTTACATATGAACTGTCTTCCATTGTCTCCCTGAGCTCATCTGGCTGACCCGAGCCATGTACCAGTACAAAGGTAACAGCTTCTTTATTGCGTGGTAGTAAGACAGCAGAAAGTGCAAGATTAAAGAGGTGGCAACGTACTACTCTGCACAAGTAATTTGTGATGTTTTGTCACCTGATCAGTGGGACAGGTTTTTGTCCCAGTGTCTGTGGTGGTTCTGTGAGGAAATTGGACCGATACTTAATGTATCACTCATTCTTGTTCCGTAGCCGTGATCTAAAAAGATAGGCCAGTTTCTACCACCTGAGTATCTCTGATTGGAACCGAGACTCCCAAATCTTTCAAAGGCTCCCTCGGCTTTCTACGCATCCACCATCGTAGGACCTGTATGGGGTATGGGGCTTTGCTTTGCTTTAACCAGAGAAAGGTCCCTGTCTCTACAAACACAGCTTAACCCCTCATGCAAAAAAGAGTGGTGAACATTCCTTCTATCTAGGGATGAACTCCTGCATCCAATGAAGTCAGTGGTAAAACTCCCATTGATTTCAGTGAGGCCAGAACGTCCCCTTACACATTTCAAGTTGTATTTCATGGAATACAATGAAAGAACATTGATATCTGAACTCCAAGGAGCCCATATGGTGCCTGGACTTTTTGAACAATGAAGTTCTTAGAAAGATTTCAAGGACAGAAGAGTCTGAATACCTGGAAAACCTTTCACTCAGTTGTTTTCCTAGAGTGACTTATTTCATATTTGCTAATAAATAATTGCATCCTGTTCTCGAGAGTCATTCAGTAGAAAATAGCTGGCATGTATGCAGCTACCAGTGAAAATCTGCTTTGAATAAACTCATTTGTCATTACCTCTCTCAAGACAGCTGTTGTCAGCACCATTAAAATTCAAGTTTGGTTTGCCCGTGACAATTAAAATGATGTCAACACTGAGAGAATGTAACAATTTCCATTGTTCCAAGCAGATAAGCACATTAATTCTGTGCGGCAAGCCATCACTGTAGCCATAATCAACGTCACCGTGTATTGAAGAACTGCGATGTTTGAGATTATTCAGCC
Source organism: Burhinus oedicnemus (assembly GCA_008921705.1). Taxonomy (NCBI): domain Eukaryota; kingdom Metazoa; phylum Chordata; class Aves; order Charadriiformes; family Burhinidae; genus Burhinus; species Burhinus oedicnemus. The sequence continues at coordinate 2,089,186 of VFFE01007253.1, read as the reverse complement.
TTGACTGGCTTGTGTCAGTGACCAAATGTTTACTTACTGAATTGAATGATTACTCCAAATCCTTGGCCTGTCTCCAGCAGTTTCAGGGCTTTTTCTCTGATACAGGTATTTCTTTTTTTAGTTTATTTGTTACAGTTTTTGAACCAAATTTGAATGTCAACCAAGTTATTTAGAGTTTGATGTTGCTTCTGTAGTGACGCTGCCACAGAGTACTGAAAGACATCAGGGGCTGACCCTTAGCTTGAAAACTGTAATCTTCACAGGCATAAATAAGTATCAGAATCTGCAGCCTTTCCCAGGAGTTTGTTGTTACATACATTACTGTTTTTTCATGCAGGAGGACTAATGACTTTCCTTCCTTTTCTAGATTTTCATCAATAATGAGTGGCAAAATTCTGAAAGTGGGAGAATATTCCCAGTATATAATCCAGCAACAGGAGAGCAGATCTGTGAGATTCAGGAAGCTGACAAGGTAATGCGTCCCATGAACGGCTAGAAGTGTATAAACAGATCAAAGCAATAGGCCCAGAATAGCACTGTTGGACAGCTATTTATCACAGTTCCAAAACCCACCATGTGACTAAGGCTGTACAACAGCAAATTTCACAAGCCTGGCAATGTTATTTACTCTAGTGCCTTTGGTTTTTTTCTTCCTTCTTGACAGGTTGATACGGACAAAGCTGTGAGGGCAGCTCGCCTTGCTTTTTCTCTAGGTTCAGTTTGGAGGAGAATGGATGCATCAGAAAGAGGCCATCTTTTGGATAAACTAGCAGACTTGGTCGAAAGAGACCGGGCAATTCTTGCTGTAAGTGGCACGTGAAAATCAACAGTCAAATCACCTGTCAGTTTTACATTCTGAAAGCAAATTAGTTTGTAAATGTGTTAATATGAATTATATTTGAAAACTACACTCAGCTTGATGGCTGAGATGGCTGACTGTCGACTTAAGACCTGATCCAAAGCTCATAGAAGTCAACAAGTCTTCCAGCTGACTCAAATGAGCTTTAAATTGGACATCAGACAAATGAAAGGGTATGTGCACATGTGTATGCCTGTTATGCGCACCTGTAACTTTTCTAAAATAAAAAAATAGAAGACTGAGTGATTTGTGCAGATATTGGTGAAATGCTTACTGACACTCAAGTGGTAACATGAATTCTGGGTATTGCACTATTTCGCTCACGTGTGAAGCCAATCTAAACGGTGGCATTGTTAATATTGTTTTCCGCATGTCAAGTGCTTTGAACTAAGCTCGTGAACATCTTAATTCCAGCTTTGTCAACTCTTAAATCATCTTACCACCAGTGTATACTGTAAAATCGCCACAGGGAGAAGGAAGTGCACAGCAAATCAAGTTTACTCTGCCTGTCATTTGATTTGTATTTCTAGAGCCAAGTTCTTTACTGAATTGCACTGCAGGCAATGCCATTAATTGCTCTTGGGGATATAAGTCAGTGCAGAATTAGGCCTCCATTCTTCTCTACAGAAACTCATTTGATGGTTGGTGTGTTACACATGGGCATACTTTGCCCATTCTTAACGATTTCTATTAGACAGCTATTGAGAATGAGTTAAGCTACTCAACATCTTAGGATATTTTATTGGATTGGTTTTGCTAAATGATCTTAGGAACCCCTAAGAGGATAGCTTATAAGATACTGTTAAAAATAGGAATATTAACTTAAAAATAAGGACATTAGCTTGTTAATTTATGAGCTTCCCTAGAGGAGAGTTTGTTTATTTGATGGCAATAAATAAACTGGCTGTACAGTATAGATATCTCAGACCTCAGCAGGAGTCTTGGCAGCCATATAGAGAAATTTTTATATTCACATCAATTATATAAAGAGGGATATGTCCATTCTTCTCTTTATGGATTCAGATCATTAATATGGGGTTACAAGGAGCCCCTTCTCAGCTGTTATCATTAACATAACAGAACCTAGTTTGACAGGCATTTTTACCTTGGCTCCTGATGAAAGCAATTTAGCATTTATATATCTGGACCAAACACAGCGGCTATTAGATCCAAAATACACACAGGCACATGTACATGCATGTGGATACACACACAAACCCACAAGACAGACAGACAGACACACAAACACACATCCGCACACGTTCTTAAAATCATAGTCATTCCAGAATACTCCAGAAGGAACCATATTTTATTTTAATGCTTTTGGTTCATATTTGCAAAAAGAAGTAACAAAGGGGATCAGATAGTTGTTCTGAACCTTGTGGGTTACGACTATGCCAAGGCATAGACTGGTTGGTCTTCAGTAAAATCTTTGTCATGACTGAAGAGCTGTTAAGACAATGAATACTTAAGTACAATAGTCTAAAAATGCTGCTGTGCTTATATCTCTTAACTTTTTCTTGTCCTCTAGACTATGGAATCACTGAACAGTGGCAAACCTTTCTTGCAAGCTTTCTATGTAGATCTTCAGGGAGTCATAAAAACCCTGAGGTATTATGCTGGTTGGGCAGACAAAATCCATGGAATGACCATTCCTGTAGGTAAGGGGGATTAAAGCACAGGTATGCACCTAAACCTTCTCATGGCCAAATGGCTTAATAAATTACAGCTTCATGAAAGGTAGAAGAGAACATTGTTCTGCTCTTACAGCGTGTAGCATGTTGCTGAAGCAGATGTTGAAAAGTCAACAAGGGCTGGAGTAGATGACCTGCTATTTTTTCTGCCCTACATGCACATCCCAAAGAGTGTTTTGTTTCTTTTGTGTGTGTCCATCTCAGAAGGAGATAGCTCGATACCTGCATTTAAATATTGTTACACCTATAAAAATGGATGCGGCATAAGCCTAAAAAATACCTCGGAAGATATGAAAATAGCATTAGCTGTCTGTTTAAGAAACAGTATGCTTACGTATATGTCTTGTTTATATATGTCTTCTACTGCCTATTCAAATCATTTTACTTAGGACTAACACTGGATCCAAATTCATTTATACTTTGGGAGAGTTTGTAATGTTACTATAGAGAACTGTACATACATATCAGATATATTTTGTTATATATGCTTCTTCAAATTATTCAGTGGAATGCGTTTTATATTGTATGTATGAGATAAATCTTTATGAGTGCCAGGAAATCAGTTATTCTACTCTTATTTTTGGCTAAAGAGATAAGAAAAAAATCCTTACCATTATTTTTACTTAACCACTCTCTTCCTCCTGCCCCTCCCTCACAGCTGTTTAACAAATATAGGCTGCATTTTCTGTTGCCAACATATTCATCTACAGTCTGAAATAGATGTACCAACTGCTATAATTATGCAAAATGGCACATGATAGCAAAAAATGATTTTATGCAGGTGCAGTCATTAAATGTACTCATCTTTTACCTGCATAAAATAAATCTTTGGAAAAACAGCAAGCAAAACCAACATTTATTCTGTGGATTCTTTTTGGCTTCATGGTGCACACTGTTCATTGCACATACATGTTTATTGCACTTTACTGAAGGAGACCAGGAAGGCACACTCACAAGTAAATGAATTTGGCTGTTGCCCATCTATTTCCATAAAATTACATTCTGTAACAGGATATCTGCAGTACCCTAGCTTGCCTCTGTACAGCAGAGCACAAAACTATCAAAGTTAGGCAAGCAGATAAATTGAAAATGTGGCCGCAAAATTTTCAGGAGGAAAACAGATCACGTAACTCTTATTGCAGCATTACTCATCATGGTGTTTCATCTTATTAAAATTGCAGTGTGTACTGACTGATGTTTAGCATCACTAGTATACTTTCATCAAAGAAATGACAATATTTCAGGTGTAGACTCTCCTGTAAGGACTCTTGAAGATTTCCACAATCATTTGGGATGAGATTCATAAATCCTGATTTTGCTGCTTGCACTTCACATTTAAACATGCAAAAGTGCAGGGCACACCATAAATTCATATATTCAGCAAATTTCCTGTTCCCTAATCCCTTTCTCCCTGGTGAGTGAATGCCTCCTTCTCACTTGTTAGCCCCGCAGGTACACGGAATTTAGGTCAGTCACCAAAAGGCATTGCCAGGTTAAGGAGAATAAATATTCTCTGCTTATTCTTGTCCTCAAGTAGTGTATCAGATGAAAACCCTGTTTTTTTTCAGTGAGGTGGGCTACACTGGGGGAGAGGAAGGCACATTTTCAGCAGGCTTTCCTAAATACAAACTTTAGTGCTAACAAACACAGTTATCAGTAGTGTAGAATTGTAAGTCCATTCGCAGATTTTCAGGGTATCAATTAGTTCTTCCTCTTGGTTTAACACTCCTCTGTATTCCTCTACTTTCACACCATAAATTTGTCATTCTCATAAAGCTATTTTAGAGCAAGGCCAGTGTTAAAACAATGGTGCTCTTTACATTCATCAAAGGAAACCAAACAAGACAAAAAAAACCAAAATAAAAACCCTATTAAATCTCCATCTCTTTCTGTTCAGTGTGCTAATAAATCTGAAACCTCCCAATCTTTCATATGTTCCTGTTGAGGTTTTCTTTTTCTCTAAAATAAAAATATGCAAGTGATAGACAAATAGAAGAAGAACAGTACATTTTGCAGTCATATTCCTTTTGGTCTCAGAGCTGCTAAAACCTTCAGACTGCCCTTTGCTTGCTCCCATGCGTAAAGCCTTGATGATTTAAATTAAAATAGAATGAGGCTAGACTATAAACTGTTAAACTAATAAACTGAATGCAAGCAAAAATGTATCTTTAAATCAATATATGATATGATACAATTCAGCTTAAAGAACCAACTCAGCTCTCCTCACTGACTTGTTTTCTGTGTCCTGCTATATGAGGCATGTGACAGTATTATGATTGTTATGCAAATAAAATATCTGGGACGGAGACTCCTAACCGAAATCTGAGCAAACACATCTGTGGAAAGTATTGCTGTCCCAAAGTGAGATCCCTGGATAAATGGGGCTTTCTTTCTGATTAAAAAATAAAAAACTTTGGGCCAGGTGCTAAGCAGCTGCAAATTGATCTGGCTTTATTAATATCAGCGAGGGCTAAAGAATGCCAGTTTGAATCAGCTGAGAGTATTAAAAAAAACTTTTAAGATAAATTTTTAGATTGAATGTAGGATCAGACTGTCAGATCCCTCTCAGGCAATGTTCTTCTGGCTGCCAGTGAGTAGAAGGGTAAGAGTAACAGTCAGAAGCAATAGTATCTTAGAATGTGTCATTAGCATGACTTGCATAAACTAACCAAAAACTCTAAACCGTTTTAAAAGTCTTCTATTTAATTTCTGAGCCCAGGGGAGCTTTCTGTGTTCACTGTTCAGAAAAAGTGATTCACTTCATCAATCTTGAGTTATTTTGCCTTGCTAACAGCTTATTTTGTGTTATGGACAAGGCAGCTTTCAGGTACATCTTTGGCCTGTCCAGAGTCATCTGAAGCTTCTGAATAACTTCAAGTCACATGTTCACAAAGATATTGTTAGAAAGCAACCTCAAAAATCCCATCTTAACAGTAAGTCTGTGGATGATGAACTTTGGAAGTAGGTGTCAAAAAGGGCAGCTGTCTATAGAGTCTAGTGGAAGAAAGCAGGGCAAGCAACTCTGCATGGGAGGTATTGCTCTGCAGAAAGAACATTCTGCCTACATTCAGTAGAATTAACCACCATTTGTCTGACTTGGCAAGCAGCTTCAGGTTATCTATAACTATGTTATGAAGCACGCAGACATGTGGCAATGATTATGCAGTGACAATCTAAAGTCAGACACTGCTAACGTAACTGTGTTACTGTTATGTTGTCACCATCCTTCTGGCTGAGAATCCACCTCTCACAGTACTACCAAGTACAAGCTGGTATTTTTAGCTGACTCCTCTATGTGCCTCTTGAGCACCTGGACAGTTTTGCCTGTATATAAGTCTCTGTATTTTGACTCCTACTTTACTTCTGTCTGGTCTGATAATTCTTCCTATGGTCTGTGAACCACTGCTAGCGTCTGGGAAGGATAACCTAGAAAATCAAACTGATCATCTTAATTTGTGAAACAAATATTCTCGTCTCCACTGAGAAGTTGTTAAGCATCTAGACATCAAAATGGATGGGGCCAGACTCTTTTCAGTGGTGCCCAGCGACAGGACAAGGGGCAACAGGCACAAACGAGAACACAGGAAATTCCATCTCAACATGAAGAAAAACTTCTTTACTTTGACAGTGCCAGAGCACTGGAACAGGCTGCCCAGAGGCTGTGGAGTCTCCTTCTCCGGAGGTATTCAAAACCCGCCTGGATGCATTTCTGTCCAGTCTGTTCTAGGTGAACCTGCTTTGGCAGGGGGTTGGACTAGATGATCTCTGAAGGTCCCTTCCAACCCCGACCATTCTGTGACTCTGATTCTGTGAAAATGGTGCAATGATGTTTTGTCAATGCAGAGCAAACCGACTGATCAACTATTTCCTTCCTCCTTTTCCTAATGTGAATCTCTTCTCTCTCTCTCCCTCCCTCCTTTTTTTCCTCTGTTCTGTCCTTTGTTCTTGGTTGCAGACTATTGTTACCTTTCTCATAATTATTCTGTATCTGGCCCCCAGCTGATGTATTAGTTACTCTAGCTCAGGTTTCTACTGAGCAAATCCTGTAAAGTAGATGTACAGAAATTGGCAGACCTGAAAATAAGTTATTTCTATTCAAATTCAAGTTGAAGTCTTTACTTAAACCCAAGAAGCTTTATGGATTAACCCATCTATTGTTACCAGATGTATAGTACAGGACATTGCAGTGGGTTCCCAAAATGTACTCTCTGTTGTGAAGTTAGGTCTTTCCCCAATATTGAACAAAGCTGGCTGCAGCTCTGGACTGAATGGGGTAGAGGCCCCAGCTGCCCGCATGCTCTCACACCATGTGAAGGAAAGCACATACCACTGGGTTGGACAGTGACAATGGGAGCAAAAGCACTGTAATCTCTCCTCCTCTTACTCCCTTCCTCTGTCTGCACATTTCCTGTCCTGGTAAATCACCTCCTGTGACTGAGCCTAGATAACCTTCTCATCATTCTCACATACTTAGTTGAAATGATTTTTCTCAGAGATTCATGTTTTTCTAGATGACCAAGCACATGAGTGATACTTGACCCCCAATGGCCAAGGGGCGCATTCAGTTCATGCTTTCAGTGTAGCCCTTTCCTCAGCTGTAGCCTCACTGAAAAACATTTGACCTAAATTCAGAGGTGGTTTGAGCCTGGGCTAGTTTATACAGGACTCAATTTGAGTACAGAAGTGCTGTAAATCTACCTTGCATAGATGCAGGCCAAGCACACTAACAAAGCTGAGGGTTAGACAATACCTTAACCGGTCCTCACACAGAGCAGGTCATTTTCCTGCTCTTTATCAATTGGGAAGAAACCTACATCATATCACAGCATGTATAACCTCAGCATGTCCTCCCAGACCACCAGCAAGTGCTGAAGCAGCAACAACTGTGCAGCTTTGTGAAAGAGCGTGAACTCTATCAGCCCCCATGACAGTCACTTATACCAGCTGTGCAAAGTGAGCCAGCACAGAGGTTGGCCGCTCTGAGCAGGCCAGGCCATGTGAAAGGTTCCCACAGACCACAGGCCTGACCCCAAATCACAGATCTGTTTATTTCATGACCTGACTCAGGCCGCCCTGAACTCAACAGTGCTTTAGTTAAGGACCACAGATCTAGCGGAGCACTCACTTTAACTAATGATACCGCTCATTCCTGGAGTTTTTTGCCATTTTTGTTCACCAGGACTTACCAGATCAAAAAGCTAATTAAGTAATTCCCTTTAGCCTCATACCATCCACACCTGCCATTTTTGAATGTGCAGTCTGCTTTTCCTGCATCATTGTTGTTAGGATCATTCTTAGTCCATATTCTTATTTCTGTCAAAAGTCCAGTGAGAAAAGCCCATCATTTCCAAGTTTCCAGTGACTTGGTCCCTTCATTTATTTATTCACCTGTACCTTTTCCAAAAGGTTTGTGAAAACTTTTCTTATTCTCTGTTGTCCTGTTTTCTAGTTGCATCCAACTTTTCCCTGTCAACTTACATTGCCTATTTAGCTTGAGGCCATTTCTGATATAGGCCTTGTTCTGCAAGTCAGCTACCAGAGCATGGCTATAAGATGACCCCTGTATTCTCCTTAGTGTTGTCCTCTGCAGTACGTTACGCTCAATTACACATCAGTCATAGGCTTCCTCTCTTCATTCCACATCTACAGATTGTGGTATATCATTCCATTACTTCAAACTGCCTGTGTCTTCAATGGAAGATGAGTGAGATGTATGTTACTCTGTTCTCACACATCTGCTTGTATAGAATACAATATATATCTTTATATTGCTGTGTTCCAGTCACGCCTTTCAGGAAATTGCCTTTGTGACTGTTTCTTCACTTGTCTCACCCTGAAATCAGCAGAGGCCAGTAAGTCGCTTCCTTGCTACTGCCCTTTTTTCTGTGGTAGAGTTTGTCCTCTTTCCCAAGGAACAAAGCAGGTTACTTTCTGATGGGATGCCTGCTTCCTTTGTTCTACAGAAAGAACAATTAGGTTGCTCCTGAACCTAGGTTTCCCATGCTGGCTCATGAAAAAACATTTCCAAGACTTCTTTATTTCTTTTACTGCCATCAAAGGCTGATCCTTAGAGCTCCCCCCCCCCCTTTTTTTTTTTGTTCTGCCAAGTCAAACTGCACTTGAGAGTAACCATGCTCATCTGTTTCAGATGGAGATTATTTTACGTTTACAAGACACGAACCCATCGGAGTGTGTGGACAGATCATCCCTGTGAGTATCTCTACTAGCACTTTGTATTTATTTTCATTTGAACCAGCTCTCTTTAAAGACACATAAAACATGGTCCTCAGCTATGTGTGTTTTCCATTACGAAAAAAGCTGAGCTCATATTGTTGACATATCTTTAACAGCCTCCCTGCAAATGCTTATTTGAACATGCTAATAGGGTTTAGGCTCTGTTATTAGGAGTTAAGTTCTCAAGTCATAGAATTCTCATGATTAAAACAAGCAAAGCAAAACACAGTGTTAATATGCTGTCAGTGGTTATGGATGTTCACACAACTTATGGAAAATTGATGCTTTGCTGTGGTAGTCTTTTTATTTATTTAGTTTTTACTGTGATTTAACAGGCTCCTCAGTTCCTGGGAGAATGTGATGCATTTTAATTCCATTCTTTCCTGCTATTTCTTTTACAAGACTGGAGGAGAAGAGGAAACTCCAGGAGACGTATCATTACAATTAACATTGTGTAGCTAATAAAAGACATGAAATGTTTGCTTTATTTGTTATGAGACTGAAACACAGCATTTCATCAAATCTAATACCCGCCTTACACCTCAGTATACAGCCTTAATATGCTCTCGCCGAACGCTGCATGGGAATTACACTGAGAAGCTAACTTTTTTGGAAGAACCAGTTCATAGGCTTTGGCAGAAATTTCAATGGGAGGCTCACATATAGCTATTAAAATATTGTGTGGAAGCTTTTTTCCTTGACAAAGCACTAGGGAACTAATCAGGACATTCTCTGAAATTTTTGTTGATATTGTTTATTATTTCGTTCATGTTAACCACAAAACCACTGAACAGCAATGTGCAGCAATTCCATTAAAAGAGGAGCAGCCAGAAAAGATTACTTTAACAATGTTAAGCCCTTTTTCCCTATTTACCTTTGTTGTTATTTCATGTCTTTGTTAAGGGGTGGCTATTGTGTTTTGCACTCCACAGAGACTCAGAGAAACATGCAAACAACTCAGAGTCTCTGTGGCTACACCCGTCCTGCAAACACCTACACACTCTCCTAACTTGACTCGCGAGTGGGCCTTATGAATGAATGATTCCACAGCTCTGTCCCCGTACTTCCGCCATGGATAAGCATTTGCAAAATGACAACCCCAACATCTAACCCCAAAGCTGCTGGCTTGTCTCATTGACCTTAACTGACAGATCTGTTGAAGAAACTTGGCCATGGGCTCAAGATCATGCCAAAAGCAGGATTTACTTAGTTTAGATTTTTAAAACTCTTTGTTCAGGGTTCCCAGCCATCTACGATACTTGTTCATTCTTCCCCCAGGTTTGTCCTCCAAAACTTCAACATGGCTGTCATACGCATCTAACACTGCTGCTAATCTGTTACATATTTCCTCCACAGCTACCAGTCATCAAGTACAGCCCCTGGGCCGCTGCATGCACTTAGCCGTTACACTAGCAAATATGTTATTACAAAAATAAAATTAAACAGCAAGCCTAACAGTAAACTCGTCATCCTCTTTCACATCCTAGCTTCCATCACAACATATGCTCTGTGGCAGCTTTGTAGCATAAACAGGGCTATATACTACCCTATAAAACTCAGCAGAGCTCTCCTTGCCATACCATTAGCAGTGCAGGCTGTCAGCACACTCTTGGCCCTATAGCTCCCCTCCCAGGTTTATATACTGGAGATGGAATTAAAACATCACTTTATCTCCAGAGTTTATAAACAACTGAGGGAGTAAAAAATTGGGTGTTCGGTGAAGGACAGACAGTTGTGTATTTTTTCAAGCTAGCCAGGGGCTAGAGAGATGTCCATGAGAGTGGCAGCTGATACGCATCAGGCAATAATATGTTCTGGCCAGTGGCTGACTCTTGTGACTGATATTTTCTATTTTCTTTCCAAAGGAGTTTATTATGTGCATTTATAAGAGTGATTGTGCAAACACAGTTATTTTATTACTCTGGCATTTCCACTGAAATCAGCAGGACTATCCACTCAACCTGTTAGGATCAGGCCTTGATGCAGAAAGGCTTGTTACTCTTATCTTTATCCACAACTTGTTTGTGCATCAAACTAATATAATTCACTACATCTGCTGCTGCAGTTAAATGAAGTTGAAATTAATGATGATATAAAATTTCATATCAGCAAAGAGTGCTTCTCAACTTGGTTTTTACTGTTCTTTTAACGTCTTCCATATAAATTGCTCAATAAGAAATTTCCAAGAGGATGAAATGCTTTGACTGAGCATTGACATTTATGGGCTTTTTCCTGTAACCCCGTCAATTAAGGATGATATAATTTTGAGTACAAATTTTATATCTTGAGATGTATTCAGGCATAGGAAATTTACATCCAGAAATGCTTCAGCATGAACAAACAGTTCTTTCCAAATGTATCAGAAGCAAGAACTATTTGTCATGGGGGAATTAAAAGTGCCAATTGCTAAACAGTAAATGAAATAAAAAGTTCTGACTAAAAAAATTAACAGATAACAGAAGATTCTGTTACAAAGACTGTAGGTGGGGGCTGTATTTCTTTGAACAGGCGAGAAAGAACTAAAAGGTCACTGTTGTCGCTTTCTTAATGGCAGTAATTAAAAAAAATCCTTGCTTTGTGCTGAGGAAGATTTATGTTGAGGATCAGCCTGAGAAATAAGTGAGGTAGCAGCTTGACATCTTGAAAACAAAACACCACGGCAATATTTTTCCATCTATCAACTTTTATTTTTTCCTACAGTGGAACTTCCCCCTGCTGATGTTTGCATGGAAGATTGCTCCAGCTCTGTGCTGTGGCAATACAGTAGTTATTAAACCAGCAGAACAAACACCACTCAGCGCTCTCTATATGGGAGCCCTCATCAAGGAGGTAAGAAAAATTGACAGGAATAATGTCTCTGTCTCTCCTTGTGGGGAAGGAACTACCAGCACATGCCTGGTTTAACGTGCTCTGTCAGTTTTCATAAATCATGCTTCATTTCATTCATTCCTATTTTGACAGGCTGGCTTTCCACCAGGAGTTATCAATATTTTGCCAGGATTTGGTCCAATTGTTGGTGCAGCCATAGCATCTCATGTCGGCATTGATAAAATTGCTTTTACTGGATCCACTGAGGTAAGAGGATTCACGGATATGTTACTGTAAAATGTGAGTAAATACTTAGGGAGATAGTATTAAGTCCTTGTGCCATATTTCTCACTGTCACTGAGTAAAAGAGCTACATCTAAATAACAGTGGTCTGTCCTTTCCAGCTAAACTTATGTACTGCAGTACTTCCAAAGCAGAAACGGCTCCCTTCCTCCAGCCCCTGCTGTGCTCGGCACCTCAGCACAGGACATATGCCTGGAAAAATATTGCTGGGATTTCCTGTGGGCTTATGAGGATGTGAATCACATGCAAGTAGGCAGAACATCCCATGTATATCACAGCACACATAAATGCTGCTTTAACATCCATAATTTGTGTATCTTGGCATACTTGGGGAAAAGGGGAGAGGAAGGGGGGCAAACTGGGGCAAATGTACTTCGACTTTGATGCTGCATTCATGTATATTGAGGAGGAGGAGGAGGTCTCAAAAGGAAGGAGTGCAGGGAGACAAAGAGATCGTCCAAGGTGCCTGTTCCCAAAGTGATGGAAAGAAGCTGGCCAGAAGATGAAGGGAGTCAGTTGTCTTCTGGGTGCCAAAATGTCTTGCTATGAGTCTATGATGCAGATGTAACAGAGGAGGTTCGGTCTGAAGACGAAGGCCGTAATCTACAGAAAGAGCAGCGAATCCCTCAAAGCTCAGATTGTGCCTTGCTCTCAAATATGTGCAAAGCCGGCTGTTATCAGGGTTGGGGTGGGGATGATAGAGGTACTCCAGACTGAAGTCACAGGAGAAGGGGCCTTATCTCATCGTCTGAAGGCAGACAGAAAGGAATCTCAGTGGGAGTTGCAGGGCTGGTTATATTTAGAGAGTGCTAAACCCAGCCCTTTTCAATTCAAAATCTGACAAACTATTGTATGGAGGGAGCTAAACCCCAGGGATCCAGTCTGTCTTTGATATGTTTGACTCCCACTCGTGGCAGTGAGAGGCTTTATGCATCCCAGGGATACTGCTCTTCACAGTGAGTCAATTTGGTTTTGATTTGAGCTGATAAATTCACTGACCAAGCAGCCCTACTAGGTATGTGTGGGTATCTCCCTAGTGGGCCCAGGGATTGCAGAGACCAGCTCAATTATTTCAAATAAATTATCCTGGTGGAAGTAGCCTGTAATTGAGTTTGGAAGTCACCCCATACAGGAGCCTAAATTACCAGTAAAAAGTAGCTGCAGTCATATGCCTAATTTGCACACACACAGTTGTTTTGGAATTACTATATGCCTGAACGTGATTCTTTTATGGCAATTTTATATTATAATATACACAGGTTCCATTCTAAGTCAATGGCAACATCAGATCTAAGATTATTCCACGGAATTACTGTAGTCATTACATCTCATGTAACCAATTTATATTAGCATCCTGGAATACTGAAAACCTTAATATGAGCTGATTACCCCCCATAAATTAAGTTGAAACAATTGTTTTCATAAAGATATGTGGTCTGTGTTTAAGATAAATATTCTATTATACAGGATGTTGCACTGTTTGGAGGAGGAAAAATACAGATGGGTTAGGTTTCAAAGTTGTCTTTTGTAGCCAAAATAAATTTTTATTGTAGTTCCAGACAGCTTTAGTTTTAATAGGCGTTTAAACTCAAAAGCTGTGGGTTTTAAACTAACTCAGTGCCTACCTTTAAAAGCCTTACTAATAGGAAGTGAAAAGCATTACAGAGATGAAAAAGCAGTTCTCTAAGAACCTAAAGCAAGAACAGATGGAACGTTTTAATGCAGAGTTAGTGTAAACTATTCCATATTGTTTCTGATTTCCTGTAACACTGAATTTTTGTAACAGCAAGTCAACATTGTAACATTTTAAACACAATGCTGTGATATGAGCTGTACTATAGGGTCTTTGACTTCTCCAAAACAGATTTCAGTTTTTAATGAAATAATAATAATGGAAATATTTTGTCTCTCTGGTCTTGTCTGAGGCATGTCAACTGTATACTCCAGTGATGTGGATTTCTGATAGCCATCAGATATATAAACGCCATGATATTAACTTCCATTCCCCCATTTCATCCAGGTGCTAGTTAAGGCAGTTAATACTTTCAACTTGAGCAAGTTAATGGTAAAACCTATCAGTACAAAAGCAGAGATCTTCAAGTTTAGATGTCTGAAGCACAGTTTTTCACAAATTTTCAACATGACGTTCTTTTGGAAAAAAATATAAATTCTTTACCTTTGAAGTATATGCTTATGGCTAGTGAAAACTCCCCATTTGCCTGTAAATATCACAAAACCCAGGCTATTGATTATCTATTTCCTGCAAAGTTTTTTAAAGGCAGAAAACAGGCTGCTCTTTCTACAAAAAATTCAATGCTAACATTTTCCAAAATTTGTAGAATCCAGTCCATACAAATATGACCCAAAAGGCCAAGTTCGTGACCTTAACTCAATAAAGCCTGACATAGCGACACCAAAGGTCCATCCAGCCTAGCACCTTATCTTGCAACATGACCAGTAACAGATGCTTATAGAAGAAGAGAGCATGTGTAGAGTGATCTTTCCTTGCTGTAGCCTCACAGCTTCTGGTAATCAACAATTTAAAGACTTCCTGAGCCCAAAGGTGCATGTGGACAATTGTATTTGATAGCAACCAATGGCTTTGTTGTCCATGCATGAGTCCAGTCCCTCTGGAAATTCCTGACTATTGTGAGGCCTCAAGCCCATGCCTATGCAATGACAACACATAAATGACTTCTAATTTATGATACTGATTTCTAATTTGTGATGCTGGTCCAGTTTGCACTCTCTATTTCTTTTCTGTATCTTAGATTCTCTAGTGTTTGAAAATTGTTTTAAGTACCATTATTTACTTTTCACACACACCCCCCTCAAATAATATGTGAAAAATCATACAGACCTCTTTTTCTGTGGTACCATCACTGTTTGATTCCACTTCTCTCCCTCTTCCCTTCTGACCCCTCCTTTTATGGGTTAGCTCATGCACATTAAAAGAGTAGTCTGCCAACTCTTTCATCCCTTAGCCTGCTTCTTATGAAACACCCTCCCATGGATCACCTCCTCTCCCAGTCCCCTAGTGCGTGGCTCTCAAAACTCTTCTCCCTACAGCTCATTAGGAAGGGTTCTGCAGACACCCAGCAGGCTATGAATTTCACTTTGACAACTGTCACACTGAAAGAAACAAAATCATACCGAGTACGAAAGCAAACCTAAAAATATCGTGCCTTCTTAGATTCCAGCAGCTTTCTTGACTTCTCTGCTTGCTTTGGTCCAGACTCTCCAGCAGCTTGTTCGATACGGGCATTTTAAAAAAAGTGTTTATTTTTACTGTGTTGTTTTTAGTGAAGCAGGGCTAATCCATGATCCTCCTTAATTACGGCAATCTCCTCTCAGGCTTCACTGACACGTTTTTTCCTCATTTTCCACAATCAGATGAAACTTAAACTGCCAAAATCAATCTTTCTTCCAGCCATTCTGACTATGTCAACACTTGCTCCTATCCGTTTCCTACCTTTCCTTGAAAGCCCAAAATCAAATTAAATATCTCATTATGTCTTACTGTATTTCTCCTTGATGTTTCTGGTCGCTAGCTGTATGGTGAAACTCGCTCACCAGGACCTTGGGAGTGGTTCTGTAAGGTTCAGCTATCTCCCACATTATCCCAGTTGTTCACTATACATGCCTTTGCATTTTACTCTGCCCCTCTCTGCTTCAGGTTCTTCACTGTTCCATGTACTCCTGTCTGTTTGATTTCCTTTTAAAAAATTACTAGCAACAATTTAATTAAAATAAAACTCAGTCATTTATATTTTCTGAACTTAAGAACAGATCCAAAGTCAGGATGTCTGGCTCACCCACGTGTCTGCTGTTGGCTTGCAGAGCTCAGAAGTACAGGAGAGGTTATACAAGTCTCTTCTCTTCCCCAGTTAAATGAACAGTGGACCTTATTTATTTCCAAGACAAGTGCTGCTGAGGGGACAATTTTTACACATATCAGAAATGCAGAGAGGTTCTTCATATTACCTTCTTATTTTCTGAAGTAACTTTTGCTAAGTAGCAAAGCTGAGAAGCCTTCAAATAGCAGAGAAAAGCAGCCATCAAAAGCTGTTTTACTCTTCATTTACCTTTATTTCCACTCAAATCTGTGAATTCAATTACAAGCTTTGCAAATACAGCCACTTTGACTGCTGTGAGCTGTCTGGCCATGTCTGTATATGTGTGCTCCATTTGAATGGGATCTGGGTACCCGTAAGTTCCTGGTGCACATGGAATAGTTGGGTGCAGGATGTTCTGGGCTTAAGATTAGAGATGATTATGGAGAGCAAGAAGTTATGTATTTAAAAATATGTGCATTTAAAGCACTGGCTGGATTAAAAATTGTATTTTGCTTGTTGCAAAAGTTTAACGAGTTCTAATAACTTCTGTTCAAAAACAAGTGTGTTACCTCCAAATCAGAGTGGCTTACAACTCTCTCCAGTTGTTAAAGTGCTCTCAAGATGAGAATTATAGATAGCACACAAAACATTTGAAACCCTGGCCAACAAGAAAAGTATCCTAAGTGGCTGGTTTCCACTTTGTTCAAACTATGTCCCATTAAAATGCAGACAGATTAAAGATAGGATTCAGGTCTGTGTTCATGCAGTTCTGTAGAGTAACACAAATAAATATCCAACAAATTGGTTTGGATGCCTGTGTAAACAAAAGGTCTATAAACAACTGCAATAAACTTCAGCAAAAGAGTCTGCATTTTACTTGGCAGAATGTTTTCTTTATGCACTTAGATTAACAAACCATGATCTCATCATTAGTCAACAAGATACTAGAGAGACCATCAAAGCAAACTACAGGAGAGTCGAGATTGATTCATGCCAAACAAATGTTTGTAGCTAACAGCTGTATTACCACTGATTCTAATTTACTCAGCAGGATTCTCCTTTCATTTCTGAAGTGAGATGAGTGTCACAATGCATGATGTAGACAGAATGTCTACCTACTGCATGAGCAAGGAGTTGTGTCAGCTCTCCTGGATCACACAATCTCTTGCTGGGTTTGGATATCATGAAGAATTACATCCTGGCATTTTCTACTTTGGCAACAAGAATGCTAAAGGTGATTTGACCTGTTCTGAGAAGTCTGTTAGCTTACCATGCCACACACATGCCCTGTTCAACGTAAGGAGGATTTAGGGAGGCTACATGATCGTTCATTCTTGCGTCTGCTGAATCATATCTTGGACAGCTTGTGTCTCCTGAATGAAAAGTAGTTGTTTTCCTTTCCTTCCTTGGTGTTTTTGGTAGAATTTAGAGAGCTGTCCTTGTACAACTGTTGTGCCTCTTTGCCTATAAAAGATACATGTCAAAAGGATTCACCTTCATAAAACTGAAACAAATAGGGTGGTGTATCAGCCCTGTCAAATGTTAACAGGAGTTTAGCCATGGACTTCCATGGGGCCAGGATTTAACCTAAGGAACAAATAAGCCATTTATAGTTTAGGATTCTCTCCAGGAATTTCTGTTTGGGATTGCCTTTTTACTTGTGCTGCGCTATTCACTATGCTCTTTTCAGGGCTGCTTCTCACACAGGGCATTGCACGGTCAAATAAAGCTGCTCTTCTTCATGTCAGTATTTCAGAATTCACTTGTCTTCACCAGAGACATGCCTTGAACATACCATGTGGTCCTAAAATGTTTCTCAGAAAGATTTTGCGTACAATCTGGAATTTAAAAAAAATCAGACAGACTAAGTAAGCAGCAGCATGGGTTTGAAGGTTTTGCCAAAACACTGACATCCAGTGCCCCAAGAGCTGGAGCGAGCAAAATTGCAATTCAGAAAACATAGAAAAAAACATAGAAATTTTCTGTCTGATCATACTATCTCCCCAAAACTTAATCTCTTGTAACTTAAAACACACTTACAGAACATCTTCAGATATTCTCGCAGTATCCCAAGAAAGGTATAATAGCAAAGATGGGCAGCTCAGTTACTTAAAATGCCTAAGTAACTGAAGATGTATGTCTCCTCTGTCAATTTTTGCACTGTTCATGCACAGTCTTGTCTGTGGCAGTGTGCAAGAAAATTACCTGCTGTTCAGCTAGACTGCTGTTCCTCTGCGTTCAGGTGTTCCCTAATGACTTAACGTGGATCTGTGATCAAAGGAAGGTTCAGAGCAGAGGAGAAGCCAGACATTCTGACAGAGCTGTAGAGGAAGTATCACAAACCTTGGAGGTTTGCTTATGACTTGTGAGACTTCCAGTGCTTTAAAAGTAACAGGCAAACCCACCTGTACCATTTAGAAACATTGATTTCTGTCTGAAAACAGAAAATTAAGAGAACACGAAAGGCAACAGACTTCTTTGAATTTCCGCACAAAGTATTTAAAATGTGACTGCATAAGCCTTCTCTTGAAAGAGATGTTAAACTTCCAAACACAGAAGGCATAAATAAGCAACAATCAAATGTTTTATATCCTGATACACTCTCAATGCCTAACGTCATACAGTTCACAGTCCAGAAACATCCTTCCAGGACTATTCTTCAAAGAGCTTTTTTTGCACAGGGGTGCTGCAAAATGCTTCTTTAATCTTTTTTGTTGTTGTTGTTCTGAATAACAAATTGTTGTCTTTAAGATGGGCCAAATTACATCTGCCTCACCCTCCATGCAGCTTACAAGGTTATGATGCTTCACAAGCTATCCAGGGATACTCCTGATATCAATCTTGAAGCCTATTCAAAACAAGGATGGGGAGTCAGGGCTTTCTCTGCCAACATTCCTGCTGAATAATCGCACAGCTCCATTATCTGTGGGGGAGTCCTCTCTTCCAGTGTTCCCTCACGAGGCTGGACTGCCTGTTGGGATCTCACAGATATAGCAGAGAGACACCACAGGAAGCATGTACTGAAAGACCATACAGATTGGAACACTATCACTTATCCTTTTCATGCTGTCTTTCTCCATAAAGAGAGGGTCAGTCACAAAAGGCTGCCTTTGTCGCTAAATAATCACAGTGCTGGTGCCTTCCTGAAGATTTTTCTCAACCTATAAGTGCATAGGGCACAATTGGAGCACAGTGCACAAAAATGCAGATCAGCATGAGTCCTACCATCCTGATGTCTACACTGTTTTCTAACAGGAAGGACACAGTGAATCTGTCTGTTAAGTTTATACTTGGAAACTTGACAACCTCCAATACTCTGGACCATACTCTTCCAAATTAACACCATTGTCTCCAAGCCATTTGGACTGTAATATTTGCCATATACATAATATTTGGACTTGCATATTTGCCAATCACTTGTTTGCATAGAATCCTTTCAAAATCTTTACTTCCGTGGACAAGAGTTTTGACATTAAAGTGGTAGAATGGAAGGCTGAGATGGTGGGCTGGACACATTGCTCTGGCTTCCTTGGTCTGTTCTGCTCTTCGTGAATTTTTGAGGGGAAATAGGTGGTTGTTGTTCTTTGAGAGAGGGAGGTTCAAGGCAGTGAGGGTGTGAATGGCATTAGCTGGCACTGGCTATAAACACAGCACTCTCACTGGTTTCCAGTGTACATTTTAAGCACAGTTTGAGAGACTGGAATTTCCAGATGACGTGCTCGATATATGTGGTGGGGGTGGAGGGCAGAAAGGTTCTTCTTTTTCATGTTAATTTCTGGCTGTCAGTCAAACATAGCAATAAAATCAGCTCCAATTAAGGGGATATGCAAGGAATTTCATGATAATGTCAACACTCCCTTGCATCAACAGAGGGATAAAGAAAAAAAACTATTTTTTTATTTTATTATTATTTTCTTTTGTTAAAGAAAAAACCTCAGTCACACTTGACTGTGGTATCACCAGATAAACAGTTAATCACAAAGGCACATGAAGCGGTTGACAATTCTTTCATTATCCTGTGGGGTTTTTGCTTTGTTTTTTCTGTGGGGGCCCTGGTTTCTGTTTCATTTGCTTTCTGATTACTCCAGTGCTGACTTAACTTTCTCCAGCAGACTGCCTCCAGTTTTCTAAGAGGTTCAGCTTCTCATCCATTAACCCCTTACTGCAGGGAATCTCACTCACCTGACCTTAGAAATAGAAAACAGCTAGAGAGGACGGAGTACTAGGTGGAGAAAAAAGTCAAGCTCTGGACTCACTGCCGTCTCTCTTCACATCTAACTTTCTGTGTGACCTTAAAACACATTCCAGTTAAAAGAAAGCACTTACCAAGGGTCTCAAGCTTCTCAATATTCAACAGATACTTTTAATCCTGTGTTTTACCATGTAGGGGCCTCAATCTATCTGTGATTACTTCCTTAGCTGGAAAATGGGCATAGTTACACTGCAACAATATAAAATCTGATCTATTTCGGATCATTGATCCAGGGAGGGGAGAATTTCCAGGGAGCATGGCTGCCTCTCCAACTGTACGTGGAAACATGTCAAATATGTAGCTGTCAGATTGCCACTCCATTTTATCTACCCTCATGTTCCTTGGCGAGATCTGCAATTTGCGGCTACTCCAGCCACAACGCTGCATTCTGCTTCAGCTGACCCCACAATCTACACAGACATTTTGGAGGTGTTTTTGACCTCCTCTACCCATATTATCTGTGGTGCAGCTGAGGGTCAGGTCTGGGATGGTGCTTTTGTGACTTCTTGCCCTACTTGTTGTTCTGCTGTTTGCTGTTAATCCTGCAGAAAAGGCTGATGATTTAATCAGAATTTGACATATTCTGGATCATGATTTCATGGTCAAATTACTTAAAGCTTTGCGCACTGAAAATTGTATTTTGAGAACAAATGCCCTCCTACCAACAGGCTGGCTAGCAGTTTAGTGACTATAAGTAGTAAAAGTGAAGTAAATTCTAAAAGCAGGGATCATCTGGGGTAACTAACACCTGGACTATTTCAAGCAGTACGACAGCAGTTACTACTAATGAATTATTAGGCTTAATACATGCTTAATACATACTCAGATATCAGATCTATTTTTTTCCACTAAAAATTATACACCTAAACCTCTTTAAAATGATATCTAAAACCTTGAGAAGATGCCACTAGTTTGGATGGAACGAATTCTAGTTACACCAATTTCAGATTTTTAATTCAGCCCTCCTAAAGCACCCTAAAAGAAAGCCCCAAGCTGTTTTAGCATAGATACAAACAGGTGAAGGGTACAAACACTTTGTGCTGTGCCTTCTCCCATCTCAATTTCTAGAAAAAAACCTGGAAAGCTGTCCACTGCTTGTGAGAATCTGTTTGGATTGAATAACCTGCTGGATTATTTAAAGCTCTGTTCCAGTGATAGCCAACATTGGCTGTTAAAGTGAACTGTATGACTACATTCCCTGTAAAATGTGTCTCCATTTCCTTTCAGGTTGGGAAGCTGATCCAAGAAGCAGCTGGAAGGAGTAATTTGAAGAGAGTTACACTGGAGCTGGGTGGGAAAAGCCCAAACATTATTTTTGCAGATGCTGATTGTAAGTCAGCACTTCCATATTTTTCTTAAAAACATGTTTGTGTGGTATCTTTTTTTTTTCATTTTAGGATATATGTTTCATACAAAGTGAAATGGACCAATATAGCTGTATGTAATTGCCCTTTTTAATCTTACAGAAGCAGCCTAAGGTGTGATATTTTTTCTAAAAAGACAGCATTTGAACCCACAGATTCATAGACAACAAGAAAACAGAAAAAAGTTATAACCAAGCGTATAGAATAACACCAAGTGGTGTTATTCACAGTCATGGTCCCATACACATTTGTCATCCTAAACTCTGCAGCAAGGTTGTTTAGTGCTTTAAATCTGGAAATTCTGTGATATTTTTGCTTCACAGCAATTATAAAAAGGGAGGGCTTTAATTTACACTGGAGTTGCTAACCTAGTCAGTGCAGTAGTCCCTTGTTAAGCTGTTTTGATACTAGCTATAAATGGAGATTATTCCATTTTTTAAATTTTTGCAGTTGAAGAATTGTCTATTGAAATATCCTCATTGCCACTGTCAGCAGGGAGCTGAAGATTCTGGCAGCTGGATGATGTTGTGCAGCTGAGATTTTGGCACCTGAGAAGGTACAGGACAGCCATTTAGGATAGGATAAAAACACAAGCTGGAAGTTTCTGCTTAAATGATCAGGAATGAAATAGTTAAAAATGTTGATATCTAAATTGTCTGCAGGAGGTTTTGAAGTTAACACCCCATTAAGATGAATGGGACAGTTCACACCTTGCTTTGAGCTGTTGTTTCAGGCTGTATGCAAGCACACTGTACTCAATGCATTTTCTGAGAACTTTGTAACCCAAATAAATAGACATATAAGGATTTCATCTTTTAATTTAAAAGGGGAAAGTGAATAGAAGAATGATTCTGAATAGCATGAATTACAAGAGTTGGTTACAATCCTATATTAGTTTTCAAAACTTATCAATAGCTGAAAGACTAGGGAAAGCTTGAGAACTTTCAGCAGCATTTCTACACAGAAATGTTTTACCAACTTGGGGGTCTAAATTACAGCCACAGTCATCCTGCTAAGCTAAAAAGGCTCCTGGAGCCAGATGCAGATATTACAGCCTTCTACCCCTGTTACTCATCTCCATCTCTCACCAGAAATCACCACATTTCAAACATCCATAACCTACTAAGTCAGACTGGATCACCTGAACACTTCCAGTAGAGTAATACATGCTGGGGGCAGGTATGTATTACGGCTTTCCACAGGGGAAGAAGAAATGCTCCTAGCTGCCCACACAGAGCTGTAGTTTATCTGTGACTTGCTGTTTCTGCCAAATAAGGTTGAGGACCTGCGGAGAAGTTGCAGGCAACAGGACAGTAACAGGGCACAGAGAAGAACAGAGTCTTCTTCAAGACTGTCAGTTCCACAGTGTATCATACTAAAGCTCTCTGGTCTTCCCATAATTACAACCACCAGCACTTGACCTGAGATTCAGACTTCAAAGCTCTGATTATTTAAGAACAGTAGACAATTTGCTCACCATTCCAAAGGAGCTGTTTGTTCTTTTTGAGGAACACTATGTGCCAAAAGTTAGCAGAAAGCATGGCAAAGCTGTTGAAAGTTTAGTGCACAAAAATACCCAGAGAAGAATGGTTAGAGCCCCTCATGGTGAAAAACTGTGTTAATAATAGAGTAAAAAACATCAGTTAATCAGTTCTATCCACTAGTGTTGTCAATCTCCATGGAGCTGCCTGGGAAAATTTAAATGTGGTCCAGGGAACGCCCTATATAATTTTTTTTCAAGATCACACTGAGGACAGAATAAGACATTTGTGTTAGATGGAGTTGTTTACGATGTGCTGAAAGTAAAGCACTGTTGCTTTGTTTATTCCATAAAAGATTATACTTTAAGCAATGTTCCAAAGTGCTATAGCTGATAACAGAGATATTACAGTGCTGTAGGGCATCACTGTTTAAGGATGAATTAAATATTCTTGTCTAGTCAGCTACTATACCCGATGAGAGAATTTAGCTCTGAATGTCTAAATAAACTGGATCCTCTCTCCTGCTTGGAGAGTGGACGTGTTAGTTGTACCTCCAAGGAAGTTAGAGTAGAAATCAAGGGTGGATTGTTCTATAATTGACCTATATTTTTAAAGCCTTACCCGGTCACCTGTATAGGCCAAGAAGATGTTTCTCTCTTGCAGAAAAATAATCTGGCTTTTTGGGAAGGATAGGTCTTGCCATTATCAAAGTCAAATTCTCTTGGTTGGCTGTAAGTCTGACATTGCAGTATTAAATCAAGTACAAACTTGGGATCACAGACGAATTTCTCCCCAGTCAGACAGACTTCTATAAGCACAATCTGCTTCCTAGGGTCTCTTAAGAGTTTTAGTTGATAAATTACACGTTGCTGGCATGTAAGACATTGGTGAAGTTGTTCTTGCATATCCTACTCCTATAGACTGTTAAAGCACTGTCTTGATTTAATTTTTGCAGTGGGATTTTAAGCAAAATTTTGTGGCCGGTGTCATGAGATGGCATGTGGAACGTATTACCTATGGACCCTTCTTTACCTAGACGATGCCTGAAGTCTCAAGCGGTCCCTTGCAATCTAGTATTTCTGAAACAGTTGTAATGCTCCTAATATCCCTCCCGTATAGCTGTGTACAGGGTGGAATAAATGGCGGAAAAATCAACTTCAGACATGTTTAAAAACTACATATTTTCACAGGGATTATGACACAAAATGAAATGAATCATCTTCATTTATGACCTGACACAACAATAGTATGTTTTGATTTGGTCATTGTTTCGGGTTTTTTAACCAAATTGTACTTTTGCTTTGAAGTTTTGGGAATGTGGCACTATGTAATACACATGACACTGGTGCAATAGCAGATGTGTCTATGACGTTTCAGAGCAACATATGCTATCTTGGTTTTTCAGTGGACTATGCTGTGGAACAAGCTCACCAAGGGGTCTTCTTCAATCAAGGTCAATGCTGCACTGCAGGCTCACGGATTTATGTGGAAGAATCAATCTATGAAGAGTTTGTTAGAAGAAGTGTAGAACGTGCAAAGAGGAGAGTTGTGGGGAGTCCTTTTGACCCAACTACGGAACAAGGTCCACAGGTAAAGGGATAGTGCTTCAGTTCTACAGCCCAGAATGTGCCTGGAAGCATTTAAACTCTACTAGGACAGAGGTCAGTCAATGCGTACACACTCAAAGTCCAAGGTAGCTGACATGATAAACATTTTAAAGATTAAAATTCTAAAGGAGTAGATAATCTGTGCAGCTCAGAGGTGTTTCTTCTTAAGTAAAAACTCGTATCTTAAATATCAGTAAGTTTGCCTCCCAGCTTTAACAGCAAGATTTTGATCTTCAGCCCCCAAGATAGAGCTGTAAACTGTGAGAAGTTCTCAAAAGTCTCTGTGGGCACTTATTTTCAAGATTTGTCTACAACCATAACTATGCTTGTAGATGACTAGAGAGACAGGAATTCTAAGCAAAAGATGGGCAGAATTAGAAATAGGTCTTTAGAAAATGTTCCTGCCACTAATAGCCAGCTGAGCTTATACCGTTTTCAGGAAGTTAAACTGGGCCAAAAAATAATGATCTTCTTTGCTTTGTGCTTATAAACCAGATTGCTTAGCAAGAATGTAGGTTAAGCCACATACATAAGGGGACGCATCCTTAAGAAGACTGAGCTCTAGGTTACAGTCAGCAGCTATTTGTAGATTTTTGGCATCTCCAGCTCAAAGAGCAGTGAATATAAGCGTGAATCTACTCGCTGGGACATGACTTGCCTAAAAAAACAATTTTGACTTGATTGTCAGGTGCGTGGTCTGCAAGTCAAATGGCTTCTTCTCTCTTTCAGATTGATAAAAAACAGTACAACAAGATCTTGGAACTGATTCAAAGCGGCATTACTGAAGGAGCAAAACTTGAATGTGGGGGTAAAGGGCTAGGACGAAAGGGCTTCTTCATTGAACCTACGGTGTTTTCCAATGTAACAGATGACATGCGGATTGCCAAGGAGGAGGTATTCACATACATGGGCAAGATCATTTTAGAATGTCCTAAAAATGATTTTTTTTTTCTTTTGTTTACTTTCTGAGACAAAAGCATTACAGTTAAAATTACCACTATATAAAAAAAAAAAAAAGAAGGGTAAAATCTTTTCAGACCTTCTTATGCAGACAGCAACTAATGACATCTGTTGGGTAAAGCAGCTCAATTTTTGTCATTGCCTGTAAAATCTCAGACCTCAAAGAAGAAATAAGGGAAGAATGGATGAATTCCACTAAGGCAACCGCTTTGGGAAATTCATGCAGTTTTACAGACAGCCGTTATCGCTATTAAATGTTGCTCTAGGAATTTGTAAAGAGTACAACAGGAGAGAGAAGACAATTAAAAAAGCAGAGTAAAAGAGGAATAAAATGCCTCTGAGTGGGCTGGTTTATTAATTAATGATTAATCTTTGTTGCAGATTTTTGGGCCTGTTCAAGAAATACTGAGATTTAAAACCATGGATGAAGTTATAGAGAGAGCCAACAATTCTGATTTTGGGCTGGTAGCTGCTGTCTTTACAAATGACATAAACAAGGCCCTGACAGTCTCTTCAGCAATGCAGGCTGGGACAGTCTGGTAAGGCAGAAGTTATCACATTCATGCTCTTGGAGATAAAGAGTTTGTCTCACTATCATTATGGCACCTCAGTTTTGCACCCTTTGTCTGAAAAATGTTTATCTAGACCATCCTAGTGGTGAATTACTAATCAAGATACGGAACAGCTGTAGGGAGGTGTTGTGACTCTGCTCACTGCAGGTGAATGCTATTGAAAACTGGAAAGCGCCTTGCTTTCTATTAGCATGGCAGCCACGCTGCTGAATGGCATTTCTGAAAACAAACAAAGCAGAGTATAAACGATCCGTTCTGTGGAGCACAGGAATCCTGACAGGTTTCTGCTAAAGGCACAAAGAATCATGTACCTTCTACAACATTAAGGAACTGAGAGGATGCCTCTTCTTGCTAGTCTTTAGGAACAGGTAATGCCACTTCTAGAGTTTAATAGCTTGCAATTTGGTATGTCAAGCCTGGGTAAACTAAAGATTCATGAGAAATCAGGGAGAAAAAGGACAAATTAAAATCTAATAGCTCTGTTTTATAAACTGGCACTGAGGTTTGTCAGCTGATTAACCGTTCATTACTGAAGCTGCATCCAAGCATTCAGTGCCCTCCTCCAGTCCTCACAGGCCAAATCCCATTTTCCTTATGAGTAAGGAGCAGAGTGTTGTTTTTGGGGCATAAATCCCTCATTTCTTTTCAACATGAGACAAATTTGTTATTACTAAGAGGTATACAGTGTCTTTAGCTCCACAAGTTTCAGCCTCTCCCTGACTTGTCCAAAGGTCGCACTGACAGCACAGTTGGATTTAATGCCTCTTCCTGTTACAGGATAAATTGCTACAATGCCTTAAATGCCCAAAGTCCTTTTGGAGGATTCAAAATGTCTGGCAATGGGAGAGAGATGTAAGTATTGCACTGCTGTCTTCTAAACAGTTTTTAGCTCTACAACTTAATAAATGTTAGTGAGTTCTTCCATGCAAATTAAGATCAGGAAATATTCCCATCTGAGGATCAGGGCATAATACAGGACGACTGATAATCATTGCCAGTTCTAAATGCAATTGATTTACATGGTAAGACCATTTTCTTTTTCTTTTGTTTTGGACATAGCAGAGTAAGTTACTGGAACTCCCTTCTTAGTCCAAAAGAAACTGAAAATTCCCTGAGTATTTTTCTGAACTTGTAACCTGTGTTTTCTGGGAATTCTTCTTAGCCGTATTAACCAGCACTTTTGCAGAAAGATTCCCTTTTCAGTACTGCTGTTGGTACCAGTGCTTGTTGACTGGTTTGGTGTACTTGTTTCAGAGATGTTTTGCCATGTATTTTGCCTCTTTTGCTACTTTTCTTTCTTTGTTTTTTCCTACATTTATAGGTGCATCTGAATTTTATTAAAATGTTATCTATCTCTTCCAGATTTATGAACAATATTAGATGAAATCAGGCCTAGAGAAGGATAGACAAATGTGTTTACATCCCTTTCAAAAAATCACCTTTCGTTACAAAGTTTTCTCTTTTCTTATTCCATTTAGAACTAAGTGCCAAATATTTTGAAATGGAGCTCCACGCTCAAATACTGTCCCATGTACCTAATTTAAAGTCTTACCAGTTTTTAATGCTCATTACAATCACAAGGAATTTTAGCAATTGCATCAGCCCCAGATTGGTTACGCATACATAGGATTCAATTAATTTCTGCGCAGGAGGCATGTACACCAGATATGTCTCACCTAAGCTTTCAAAATAGCTTATGGCTAGTGGCAAACTCAGCAGTAAAACTAAAGTAAGGTCAAACTCTTTAAAACTTTAAATATGTTGAAGTATACAAGTTGATCTATAAAATAAGCTCTATGTAGTCTGAAATATTTTCCCTCATTAGGGAGTACTTTGAATACACATTCATACTATTCTCCACATTCATGAGCTATGAGGTGATCTCGCACTGGCATAAATATGTCAGCTCATCTAACTCTTATCATTGTGAAAATATTCTAAAACTACTAAGCTTGATAGAGCACATGAGTAACTTGACACCCAAGAGTGACCCCATTGACTTCAGGGAGGTTAACCGCGCAAGCAAAATACTCACATATTGATATCATCGAGTTTTTGAAAGGGAGGGAAACCAGGGAGCACCCCAGCTCCCACGGAAAAATCTACAGTAGCTGTACACTTGATTGCCATCTACAGCTTTGAAAATAAACATAAACAATGAATATTGGGAATGGCAATAATCTCTATCTCACAAAGATGCCTGAAAACCGACTTAGAGTATTTATTCTACTCCTTTCAGAACCTCTTTGATCAGATATCACCTTCTAATTCACCTTCTCACCCCTGCATTAATATCGGCATACTTTTTATTAAAATGTCATGGTTTCTTAGATCCCTGGTTTTAAGGGATACATTTTACAGCATAAATAATGTTGAGTCAGGCAATTAAAGAACAAACAAAACAAAACAAAAAAAAAAAAAAGAGAAAGCGTCAATACATAGTGTGTCATTGCTAAGCTAGTACTATGTTACAGCCAGATCGTAATTGTGCCACTGTGCTGTCCGTGGTAGCACTGTAGTATCTGGGACCTGTTTTGTTCCTGCATTTAAGTTCACAGATATTTATCACACTTGGGGGAAAAAAATGAACCCAGAAAGTTGAGATCTGCTATACTCATTTTACACTCCCACAAAACGTAGCAGGGCATGTGCATACCAGTAGAGAACCAGAACTTGGGTACACAATACAACTGACTTCTGTTTACATTAAGGCTACTTACAATATTCTTGTATTCTTAAAGGAGTCTAAAAGAGGGATTTTTTTACAGTTACACCTCTTTAAAGCTTCTTATCACTACCTGAGTGGCGTAAAATTTGACTCGTGTAACTAAAAATCAGGTGACTCATCCCAGATAGCCACATGTGGCATTTTTATATGAGATAGTTCCCCAGAATGCTGGTCTCTGTCCAAATATCTTCAAGGGAAGGAGGTGCCATTCTACTTCAGAGCTATCCTTTAATGTCATAGGAATTATTACTATCTAGATAGCTCTGAGATACAGCAGTACATAGTTGCATTCCCCAAAAGAAGTGCAAGCAGGAGAATGGCTTGGAGTTATAATTCTTTTCCTTATCTTTTTTCTCTCGGACTGAGGGGGGGGGAAGAGAGTATGTAATATTTCTTTTTGAAGAGCAATTTGTTCCTCTTCCCTCATGCCTACACAACCAAGGGACAGCATCATGCAAACTTGACCCATGGGCTCCTTCCTTTTCACAGACACAACCCTTGTTCTCACCCTGATACCAAACTGCAACCCAAGACGACCCAAAGTGGCCACAGAATAGGATGTTACTGCTCCCTACTTCCCCGTATCAGGCTGTGGGGATAAGCAAGCCCTTTAACTGAACATGCACTGATTCTTCTGCTCTGAATGTCTGGAATAACCCATCTTCCTATTCAGCAAGAGAAACTTTTTAACTTTTGAAAAATACTTGCCCTAGAATTCATCACGGTTGTCCACTTCCAAACTTATGGCCAGAAAACAAATGTGTAAGGCCCTGAAGCCTTGAGCTGAAGAAACAGACAATAAATATATCTAATTTTGTTTGCGAGACCAAGATGATAAACCAACTGGCAGCTGGAGCATACATAAAGGTGCTGGATACTCTGTCGGCCAGGTTATCTATTGATTTGCAAAAATCTGTCTAACAGGTGTCTGGAGCCAAGCTGCAGCCCTACTGAATCAAGCAGAAACTTTCACACAGAGAAACTCACTACCATTAGTTATTGGGCTCCATGCAGCTCCTGGTGACAGCTTCCACTGAGCCATAAGGGAATGGTTCTGTGGCTCAGCTGATCTGATAAATAGCTGAAGTTTTTGGTCATTCTTTGGAGATGACTCTACCACTTTCTACTGAAAGCTGGGGGTGGGGTGGTCCAAATCAATGGGAACCTTTCACATGTCAAAAAATCTTTACTAATATATTTCCTTAGACTCTGGTAAATCTTAAAATGCCTACTGAATCATCAGTCCAAGTTAAATATCAACCACTATATCACATGTAAGGCTTACCAAGCCAACAGGCACATCAGAAAGTTTTCAAAACTGCAGGTGGAGTGAAATGGGCTGGTAAATACTTATATTTGTGCCCAAATGAATTAACTTTCCAAGGAAGGTTACAGGAGTTCCTCCCCTGATGTTATATTTTGTGTAAAATTTACAGTATAGAGGTAAATGCAGTAAGGTAAATAAGTAGGCTGTGCAACACCAGGGGCATACAGAGGGCTTTAATTGCTTTGAACAGTGGCCCCTCGCTCCATTCTGAAAGCAGCGCTTATTAGAAGGAGGTTCTGAGGAATTCCCCTGAAATATTCTTTATGATGCAGTTGGCATTAAATTGTGCACAGCTGGATCCAGAGGGAAGGCAGTGTCAAACAGTAAATGTGCTAAGATGACATGCACGTCAGCACTTTTAAGATTTTAATGAGGGAGCAGCATTGTCTGTATTTTAGGGGTGGGGATAAGAATTTAACCAAGAAAGAAATGTCTGTAAGAGCTTGTGCAAAGGAGTCCTCATATGAGTTCATAGAGAAGAGATACTCTACTTCTAGATTTGGACTGTATCTGTTTTGAGGTGGGGACATTGTTTTCTTTACATGCACAGCATCCAGCAGACATATTAGAACTGACTTGACTAGAACACACTTCCCCGTTACTCAAAATGTGCACCGCAAAATGCAAATACCTATACTTCAGAGAAGACAGGCATAACTTCCAAGGAGCCATGCAATATCCACTCTAAACCTCAGCAGAGTTGCCGAAGAGGTGAGCCAGGATGGACCTGACCACAACAAAATCTACATAGCATTCAGAAACACCCATTTTTTAAGCACAATTTACCCAAAGCGGAACATGTAGCCCTCAGAGCTATGTGTCGGATGATTGGGACCTAGTAAGTGGCTAGCTTCTAGCAGTATAGAGAATCTTATGTGAGATGGTGTGCCTGGACAGAAGAGGCATTCCACATAAATCTAGTGGGAATCGGAGCAGGCTGACTGCTCTTTCACAGTACACGCAAATATTGATTTCTGCTGCTGGATATTTTGTCAGGGAAAAAAGAGTCAAATTCATCTTTATCTAGGGTTGTGAGTAGTTCATTTTCCATAGTACTCAGTTTGGACCTTCTCTTCCTTGAGTACAAATATAAGCAGTAATTTCATCAACCAGTGGTGTAGGCCTTGGTGTTTGGACATTTTCAAGGTCTGGAAAGGACATCAATTCACTCCCAATAGTTCCATCAATGGACAGTGAGTATTTCTGGGTTTAGTGTTGTTCTGTATCTCCTTACGAAGTGCTGGAGCCATCCATTGTTCTTTTGACCTAAACTGAAACTCCATATTCAGGTTTTCTGAAAGATGGCATGAAAGAAAAACCTGTACAAAATCATAGTGCAAAAGAAACCTATGCTGAGAATTTTGGGTTATATCTTAACTTTATCAAGGAATCACTTTGCAGGTTTTTGCTTGATAAAGAATTAATGTCTGGTGTAAGCTGATGCTGCAATTTGTTTTTTAGGGGTGAATGTGGATTGAGAGAATATTCTGAAGTTAAAACTGTGACAATAAAGATCCCTCAGAAGAATTCCTAAAATGATGAAGGACCACATTGTGCAGAAGAGCACATGATGCCACCCTCTCTATTCCTTACGGAGACCAGCACTCAGGAATAAAAAGTGTTACACAATATATATTTAAGAAATTAAGTTGGAACATATATACTGGGCACATACCTGCATATGTAATGCAAACCAACTCTGCATGTTTTCATAGAACTCTCCTGAGAATTGTTAGATCTTTATAAAACTAATGATAACAAGAGATAAAATTGCTATTGGGCATCATTAATAACGGTTCTAACTACAAAACTGCTAAATGCAAATGCATGCACACACACCTTTATCTCTTCTTTAAATAAACAAAATAAGTCTTACTGCTTTCAGGTTGCCGTCTCAAACAGACCTGCCTTGTGCTGACAGTCTAGTTTCAATCGGGCTTTACAAGCCAGACTTTACTCAAAATGCTAGCAATGAGCAACATAAACAAGTATCATTGATGTTCTTAAAAAATAAAAGACTCTGAATGGTAATGAGCCGAAAGCTGGTATATTGGCAACTTTCCAATTAGCACGCTCGCATAAAGAGGTCAGACTGGGGAGGGAATTAAACCATTATATGGACAATGAAATCCAATGAGATGTGGCTTTCATGACCCACAGAAAATTGGTTTTCAACACTTATTTTCATAATTACTTTATGTCTTGCTATAAGCAAAAATCCTCCCTCACTTACAGGAACTTGAAAGGTTTTACCTGCCTTCCAAAAGAGCATGGCCAGACAGAGTGGGAGGGTGTTAAGGAGAGCAGGAACAGATCCCAAGGCTTCACAGAATATTTCAGCTTTCACTGCTTGCTTAGTTGTTGTTGTTACTGTTGCTGTTTTCACCTTTTTTCTTTTTTTAAACAAGTATATGCACACACAGACACCAGTTATTTGTCTGCTATTAAACTGCCTGTGATTACACTGGGAATCATTAAGTATTTGTTACAGCAGGAAGAATGCAGCAAAAGCCCTCCTGAGAAGAACTAAGCTTGACTGTATTTTCTTACTAAATGATGGCTTGCCATCCTCACCATGCTTGTGAGCCTCAGGTGAGCTTACTGGCTGGTACTGACTTACTTTTCAATTATGTCTGTTCTTTTTTTTGGCCTAGGACAAAAATATGAACAAGTTCTTTTAGAAGTGAGGTGTTTAAAACCTGTCACATTATTTTCTGCTGCCTACAGAATCTCTTCCAACTTGTAACTAACAAACTAAACACCATCTCTTTCTTCTTTCCAGCTGCAGAGCTCACCCATTCCCCAGACTTTTTTTAGAGAGGTTTCATTTTATGTCTTAACTTAGAATTAAGAAAATTTAGTTTAAAAGTACAGTAAATCATCTAGACTGTGTAGCTACATTATCTGCAGTGTAAGGACAGAATTATGGCCTCAGGTGTAACAGTTTTCCTAGCTGCAGAGTCTATACTACGAACTGTTGAAAACTCCAGACCTGATCATCAAATCATTTCTGCACATTCTTAACTTCCTTTACTCTCTGAGGAATTCCTCTTAGATTTGAAGTTGTGTATGTCCTTAAACATACTGCTGGATCAGGACAAGAGTATCCAGCACTTTGTAGTGTGGTAGCCCTCAATATTTTGTATTTCTAACTCATGTCAAACTGTGTATGTGTTTTTAAAGCAATATGTATACCTGATGTTATTCAGAAATGACAGTACATTCACAGACATAGAGATGAATCAAAATATTCCTGAGTTGTTAAATGCGAATGCCATTTACTTCCACTGTAGTGTATGCCAGAGTTAAGAAAAACAAAGTACAGCAAATAAGAGATTAGTTATCTTTTAAACTGCAATATAAAATGTGAAAAAGGAGATTTTACTTCCTTTCTCCTATTTACTTAAAAAAGAAACTTTCTGTGCTAACAGCATTTACACCATGTACTCTTTTGTATTCTTTTTGTGTATTTTGTATGTCTGTGCTTTATTCCCAGTACATTCAGGTAAATAATAGAGTTGCCATTTTTTTCCAACCGTGTCACTGCAGCTCCATTTGATGTACATGGATTTGTGAAATCCCTTTTTAAATGTACCATCTGCATGGATCCAACAAAACATTTCTCCAGTCCCTGCAGCTTTTTGTTAAGGTTTTTAATCATGTATATAGTTATATGTTATTAAAAAAGTAAAAGGATATTTTCTATGAAGTTTTTTCCATTAAAAAGGTTTAGAGAAAGACTTTAGACTGTGAGACTCCTTTATTGTTGACAGAGCTATAAAAATATTAAAAAAAATATTTTCTTAGCAAAAGATCTGCTCTCACAGTAGCTTTATTTTCATTTGCAAAAGTGGATGAAGTAAAAGGCCAATTACATTTTCTGGAATATTATTGCAGCTGTATGAAAAACACTTGCAAATTGCAGATCTAGGTCATAGCCAAAGTTCATCCTCACCCTCATGGTCATAAAGTTTAGCTATTGGGGAAGGTCTGAAATCATCAGAACCAGTGGGGCACCCTTGCAAACTGCTGCATCACAGCTTGAATTTTGGATAATGTTTTAAAAAAAATCATGATGCCTTTTCCTTCTCCAATAGATGAGTCACAGAGCTGATTAAATTAACACTCAGATCTTTTATGGACTGATAGTGTACTTGTCTTTAATTTCAAAATGCTAAAACATGGCAAAAGGACAGACTGAATGTTATTTGATAGCCAGTAAAATTCACATGGCCAGGTACTATACAACTCTCCCTCAAGCAATCCCTTTATTCCAGGGCTACTTCAGTTGCCAGGAACAGCATTCCTCTTTTGAAGTGGTGCCTATTTAGATAAGGTAACTACGCAATTAATAAGGCCAAGCTACGTCA
This sequence comes from Burhinus oedicnemus, assembly GCA_008921705.1. NCBI lineage: Eukaryota > Metazoa > Chordata > Aves > Charadriiformes > Burhinidae > Burhinus > Burhinus oedicnemus. The sequence continues at coordinate 2,054,791 of VFFE01007253.1, read as the reverse complement.
TTGTATGGCAGGCAATGGTTATACCTCAGTGTCACAGAATAATACTGTTGGTTTCATCAACACTCTACAGGCCATCACAATGGATAAAGTAACTTGACTAAAACAGAACAAAACTTAATAATAGGAGTGAAACTGCATTTTTTTAAAAGGAGTGCTGTTCCTGAAAGTTTGGGATACAAGGAATATATTAAGCAGAGTTTAATTTCTCTTTAACTAGCGGCATGGACAACACTGTCATGGGACTGTGAGTGGACTATTAGTACTTTCCATATTCCCCAACTCTCTGACCTTTTTGCAACCTGCCTCACCACTCCAAGCAGTCACACAGGCACAAGCAATGGAGTGCTTTTCTGAAAGCAAAATGAATGAATGAAGGTTATTCTGGAACCCACTGAAAACAAGGAGTGTTGTCATCTAATGAAATGAGCAAAGTTTAGTCCATAGTAAATAAGCACTCTGTCGAGCTCCAGCCAGCGAAAGTAAATGTATCAATAAAGCAGAGTTTGGAAATAATTATGCATTTCTTCTGGGAAAAGGGTGTGAAGAAAGGCAAAAAGAATTTCACTTCTGTGGCCTTCAGACAAAGCAATGGATATTGATACTACTTGAACACCATTCACCCATTTATTGGTGCCCTGTTACAAAGAATGGTTCTTCCCTTCCTCCCCATGGAGGCCAGGATGAAAAAGCTTGTCTTGCATATGCAGAGGCACTGTGTTACAGTGCCCTCATTTCTCAGTTCTGTCCTGGAAGAAAAAGAACCCATAATAAACCTAAATTCAGGGCACCAGTTTAGCTAGAGAGGAAGTCAAACATAAGCAATACACTGTACTGTTTACTTACGGCTCTCTGCATGGTCACACCTAGACCTCCAGAGAGCTGCATTTACAACCCCCTTACATTTGCATCTATATGTCTCCATTTACTGCATGCTAAGTCCATCAACACAGGAAGTTATTTTTCTCATAACAACTTCATACCACAATAACTGATATTCACAGTGCTATATCTATCAAGAAGCAGGAAAAGCCTCTGTGGCTATTAGATGCCATCAGCTTTCCCAACCCATTCAAACAGACTTCTCTCAGCACATTAGACTACAGCTGCATAAAACGCATCTCTCTTCCTTGTCCTTGTTAAACACACAGTTGATGAATTCTTCATGTATCTTCATTGTATCTTCTATGTCCACTGACAGCACACAGGCAGGTATCAGGGAGGGAACTATGTGTGGCTCTGCCAGAAAGCTCAGGAACTTCTGAAGCAAAGTGGGGGACTTTAGCATGAAGTTGGGCCATTTATAAGGATAGATTAGGCTGATGTGAGAGTAGTGGTATAATTTCATGTGACTAAAATGTGGCTAGAATATGCTACTACTAAGGCTTGGGGTCCCACTTTCTTCTTTCACACAGCACAATGTGGAGTGCTGGGATGCTGGTTTCAATAAGCACTTGCCTAATTTTTCTCAGAGGACCAGAACTGACACACTGGAATTCAAGGTTAACACAAGCAACAGATCATTACAGCTGGCTGCAGTGCAAGTTCAGTCATTTTAGTGGAGAAGAGCAGGTTAAGCTGTCTGCATAGCCACAGCTGCTACACTGGGGTAGCTAAGATTGAGGCCTAGAGACTGTGCTCACATGGATGACCGAGAGCCTGTCGCAAAGACAGTGAGTAGAGAAGGCACAAGGGTGATTTGCCTCTTGGTACAACTGGCATAAGTCACCAGAGCTGTTGCATAATGTCCCTAATCCCCTCAGTTTACTGTTAGAGGGAGAGAAAAAGCACATCTATATGCCCCTGGTTCATAAGAATGGTCAATTCTAAAACAGTTCAGCCAGCTGAGTTTAAATCCTGAACCCTCACTAAAAGCCAGCCGCATGCCCCTAGCACAGGTACTCTAGAGCCCAGTTGCACCATAAAGACTACAACTATTTTTTTCTGATGTCAGCAAATTTAAATCCACTCAAGCCACTACTGAAAAGAGGGACTGCACCCACGATCCACTGCTTCTTTATGGTGAGCATCTGCACTCATGTTACTTTTCATGCCTTTATAAGGATGAGTTTCATCAAACAGCAGAGGCTGTCCTGTACTGTGCACAGCACATATATTTTTGGCTGTGCCAGCAGTGCCAGGAAGCACTCCAGGGAACATTATTTCATCGGATTTCAGGTGACATTTATAAACATATCATGGAGGACCCTTGCCATTGGCTGTAATGCCCCAAAGTCTCCAATGCCCAGGAAGGCTGGGCCATCTGCCAGGACAATTTGCCTTAAGGATCAATGAAGTCTGCATTACAGATATGTTCCCCAGTGCATTACTGTAACCTGGTATTGTCATTTAATCCTAGTATCTAACGTCAAATTCTGCAGCTCCAGGCTGGGTTTGAGGTGTTTTTATCTGCCTGGAGTCTCTTGACGAGATCTGCTAAATAAACGTGGATTGTGCAACCACAACAGCAATAGACTGTAAGAAAAGCTCCAGCCAAGGAGGCTGTGCACACAGCAGGCTGAAGTAACCCAAAAGGGTGCTTGTGAAATGTTTGTGCTGCTGGCAGGCAGCACATTGCCAGGACAGATCACACATCATGCATTTGCACATCAAATGAAGCTGTACTGGTCTGAGAGCATGGGAAAGGCCTGTCTTGAACGGCATGTGTCCTACTTCCTAAACATGTATATTTTACACTTTACACTTGATTATTGGCCAGATTGAAAGTACCGCAAGTTCCCCAAAGCTTGTCGTTTTGCCTTTGAAGTAGAACTGTTTGGATAATGTTTCCTTTGGCAATTTATCTATGTAACAATGCAGGAACTTAGCTACACTGGCCTCTCAACAATCCACCACTAGTTTTTGTCAAACTATTCATGCATTTGTGTATATGCACCCACACACAATTTGATCATTTTTCATGACCTTGCTTAGCCTCTCTCCTTCTCCCTTATGGTTTCTCATGATGAGGTTGGTGTAACTTGTGCTAATATTAACTGGCTTCATTTTGCGGGTTTTCCCTGCTCTGTGTATGCCTGGCTGAGTTCCCATTTCCTACAGCAGCTTAATTAGCAAGACATTTGTGTGCAGCTCACTCCTGCTGCCGACCAAAAAGAAAATGTGTTTGCACTGCTTCCCCTGGCAAAAGGGCTCCAGCTTACAGCCTGCTGGTTTTCTCAGACTCTCCTGGGATCACAAGATGGGACATAGGGCAGGATCTGTTGTGAAGTTTCTGCTGTTTCCTGCTTTCTATTGGTCCAAAACCTCTCCCACAGTCTTTGGCACTTGGCATCTAATCTCAAAGCACAGTCAGTGCCCAGCAAGAGAGGCCTCCTTTCAGTTTTTAATTTTGAACTTCACAAACACTCAGGTTTCTGGGAAGGATGCTGAAAGGAAAGGTAACCCTTGCTCCCACCAAGAAATGGCAGATTAAGGATGATGGCTAAAGCATTCCCCTTGCATCTGATGGTCCTGCCACTAGTCAGAACTCCCAGCTCGTTCATTCATCATTAGAGTGTGGCTCTCGCTCAGAGCTGGCTAGTGAGATCCCCTATCCCCAGGCTGTACAGCTATGGGGACTGAGCAGCTAGCCTTTATTCAAATCAAACATTCCAAAAATCCAGAAAAGTCACTAAATACTCTTCAGTCTTATTCTTCCAGCATCATGTGCATATTCTCTTTTAGATACAACCTGGCTATGAAATAAGGGAGAAAATTACATTGTCTCCAATGAAATGGGCATTTGTAGAGCTACCAATCTGGTTCCTGAGTAGCGTGGAGCTCCTGAGCAGTACAAGGAAAGGTCCTACACTATGATGTTCCATTGCACCAGGATTGCCTGATCACAGGGGCCGCCACGTCTGATGTAGGCAAGGAGGCAATTCTAGTGAGGCTGCTGAGAGCACTATGCCCTTTCTGTCCTGGCATGAAACTAAACTGGAGCGATGGACTCCTTCCTGAGAACCTGTCCCACGTTTCTCCACAGCATGTATTGCACACCTTAAGACACAGGAAGCCATTGCTAGAGAGCTCCTGGGGACTGATAAGTTGGCAAAGCCTTTTATCACATCAATATATACAGAACCACCTACTCCTATAACTGAAACTGCAGCAAAACCCTGCTCCAGCAGTCTTCCCCTTGCCACATTTGCCTTCCAAGGACAAACACAATTTGCCAGACATTTACGGGAAAAAATGTCCAGGAAACACCACTGGTACAACAGACTTTTACAGGAGTTTCCGCAGGGAATGCAGAACATTTGACCCTCCCCACAATTACCATTAGATTCCCCTTTGTGAACCTCTGATGCCACCATTTCAGATTGCTCTAGTGGAAAAATGACAGCAGACTCCAGCTGCCCTTCAAAAAGACCCAGAAAGATGCGCTCATCTCCTGCATCCGTAGTGACTTTATAGCCAAGGCTCTGAGACAAATGTTTTAAGTTAATTTTGTATTCCACTAAAACAGACAAAAAAATACGATGACAAAATTACCGCAGATACTGTTCCCAGTGTTTCAAATCACCTTGCAGCTCTTTCCTATGAAAATGCCAAAGCTGTTTCCTTCCCTGTAGTGAACTGCACATGTATTATAGAAGGGCTGGTGTAAAGCTCTGCTAAGAGACAGGGCTGCTGCTTGATTTCTATTTTAAAAACACATAGAACATCCTGAGCTCTTTCTCAGGGTTTTGGCAAAGAGGCTCTTTCAACTAACTGTGTTCTTAGGTAGAACAGCAACAAATGGCTCAATGATTTGTTTTTACAATGTCCACTCTGGGAAGACTAATTACCAGCTCGCCTTCCAGTGTGCAGTTTCAAACATTTGGGGCCCCATTCTTTTTCAGGCAAAATTCATACTATGGACTGCAGAATCTGTCTGTGTGGGGGCATTTTGCTGAAAGTTTCTTAAAGCTTTAGGATTATGGGCTGGCCGAGATGATGCTTCTAGAATTTTGAAAAATTAATTAGGAAACAAACATGCTTTCCTCTGTATTACTACTTGTCTCTTTGGGGTAGTGATATAGTCACCAAACCAAGGTCACTGCAAATGCTGTCCGCAGCTGTTTTGTATGCAAAGCTCAGAAGAACAAAGGTAGATTTCATGCATTAGTTGTGAAAGCAAAAAACACATTGCACAGAGCAGTGCAGTGTGTTGAGCCACCAGCAGATTCTGCCTGACAGAGTGAAAAAAACTGATGGGCGTCTTCCAATTTGTCTTCTTTTTGTACAAAGTTTCAGGACAAGCAAGTTTTCTTCCTCATTATTCTCCCTAGTGAACTTCTTTCTCCCTTCTTAATTCCTGCTCCTCTTGGAGTAAATGGTACCTCTACAAGGTTCTGGCTGAGGCAAAGCACTAAATGTTTAACTTTACTGTGCATACAGTCTGTGCTAGTATTTTCCAGCTTTGCCCATTAAACACTGGGCAGGCTGGGCAGTAGCTCCTCATTATACTTGGTTCCTGGGTGATTTAGACTGCAGAACCAAGGCAGCAAACACAACTGACTTTCTGGACTCAGTCACAACAGCCAGTGTTCAGTAAGTCATCCGCACCAGCCGATCTTAAACAGCCCAACCATGCCTTTCATTAACCTTTACAGCAAATAATTTTGCAATCTACTTTTATCAGGAAATTAAGCAGCAGCAAAGGTACTATATGTTCAGAACTCATTGTTCAAACATGCTTTATAACCTTTAAAATAAAAAATAGACAATCACAAAGACTTGCTAGGTTTCTATCCATAGTTGAGTCTTTCCCTGCTTGGTAGGTTATTAAAGGTCTGGAAGACATGCTTGTTTACTTCAGCTTGAGTCACAAACCATGTCCCACTGCAATCACATGCAAATTAGTATCTCAGCAACTGGAGATGCTGCTGAGCAGAGAGAAAAATACATAAACCAGGATGAAACTTACAGAAGGGAAGGGGTAGTGGTAGTGGGTGGCTTAAATGGGCTTTCACTTACTCTTTCCCCTCCAGTCCTTAACACACCTCATACAGCCTCATGCCTCACTCCCAGTTGTGCACTTGATCGTGTCTCCTGCACAGCTCCTCTTCTACAACTTGCTGTAATTGTCCTTTAAGTGGCATTATTTTAGAAATCTAAATTGAAAGGTTCCTCTGTGTGTAAGAAATCAAGCTACATAAACCTCACACAATATTCAGAATTTCCAGAATCCATACAGAATCCAAACCCATGAATTTTGCTTCATCTGCTTATTTACATCAGGGATGTTTAAGAAGTTCAGACCTGGAAAGAAACTTGTCCTCTCTTCATGAGACTTATAGACATGGCCACTTCCTGTGGAATATATACACAACACAAATAGGCTTTGGATGGTCTACAAACCAAAGTTACAAGAACTGAGGCAGTTACTGTTACAAGGTAAGCATCCCTTTTGAAACTGTTCTAATAAAATCAAGTTACTTCAGCTGCAATGGCCTACAGGGACAAGAAGATTTGCTTTCTTTTGCATCATCTTTATCAATCCTCCTTCATGGCACAAAAAAAGAAAAAGGTGTTAATTGATCACCTGATTATTTGTATGCAGTCGATCCATGGCCCCACTGTCCTCTACAAACATCATAGACTTTGTCTACGCCATGGATGTTTTAAAAGTAAAATGAAAAGACATGAAAAAAAAAAAGAAAATAATTATTATTACCATTTCACAGACAAGGAGCTGATTGAGAGAAACAAATGCAGCAACTCATCCCATGATTACAGAGGTAAATCTGAAGCAAAGGCTGGGACCAAACACAGATCTCCTGACTCCCAGCACAGTGCGCTACTTGGTATTGGCTTTTTCCTGACACGTTTCTTGCATATAGACACTGTAATTATACTATCGCAAAGGAGAAATCAATACATGCAAACACATACACAGAAAACCGATGAGACTTTTACAGAAGAATTCTGTCTAAAGATCTGCAGGAGTAGAATTCAAATACGTTTTAATTCTGACAAACTGAGCTGGGGAAAGCCCTTGAAATTCTTTGGAACTATTGATCTTTTAACATCTTAGGTAGGGAGATCTGAGTTTTCTTGTTACAAATAGCCACACCAGCCATTCATTTCTACATATTTAGACTCAGTGCAGAATCTCTCAGCTAATAAATAATACCATCAACTTTCACCAGGGCTTGACCATAGACAAATGAGCTTTTCATCACTTCTATCAGTTTACTGCGGTTTTAGTGTGTTGTTTCCTGTTTCTCCACAGCCAAGTGGCAAGCTCCATACACAGATACGCCTGTTATTTATTTATTTGTTTGTTTGTTTTTACACACACAAAAGTTCAGGCTGCAGTTTTTTCATTTGGATGCATACAGTTCAATCCCTTGCATTTTCTTTCTCTCCCCATTCCTGCATTTGCTCCCCACAACAGGAGATGAGCTTGCAGAGGACCAAAGCACTGTTCACCCCTGCTGAGTTCACTGGGAACTGCCAGTGTTCAGCACCTCTGAAAACCTAGGATATATAGGTATTTAGGTATCTGTGCAGCTTTAACTCAAGGAAGCAATTAGGCATTAGTTTGTGGCTGGCTGTGCTTAACACCAATTTGTAGTTGCCTGACTAAAAAACTTTGGACCACTACATAAAATTTCTAAAAGCAGTCCAGCCAGCACAAGCAGTGGCATACAGGTTAGAGCTCTAGGTTGAGATGAACTGTTGTCTAGACTCTGTTGACCCTGTTGACTAGATGTCTTAGGACAGCAATGGGAGATCAGACCCATAGAGCAGGTGTCAGCACCTCCAGCATAGACATATCAACTTTGGGTGAGATTCATCTTGCCCAGATTCCTAATTTAGGAATCTTATTTGCAAATTACATCCTTATGTAGATTAAGTCAAATTCTATTCAATGCTTCATTTTTTAAACTCAAAACTATTGATGATTTGATGGCAAAGCTACATAACTATGTACACAACTTGCTGAGTTACCCTCAGGGAACCCTGATTAGAGCCTCTTACTAACTCTGTTGTTAAATCCTGAGGATTCAAAACATCAAGATGCCAATATACAACTGCACTGTAACACAGGCTTAACAATGCCTTGAGAATGTCAAAACCAAAAAAAAAATCCAAAAACTAAAAAATGCATGCTTTTAAGTAAGAGAGCTATAATTTCAGAAAATCATACATAGAAAACACTTAAGCAGAAACAGTAGTTCATTTCAAGTTCTTGATAATCACTATCCTAAATGCCAATGATTTTGTAAACTGATCAGGTAATTAATGAGTTTTCCTAAACTCTTGTCACTTATTCTTTTGGTTCCTTATTCACCTAAGCACTTACATAGTGTGATTTGTGCCAGCCTGTATGTTATTTTTCTCTGCTCTTTTATTACTAGTCTCAATACTCTTTTTTTCTGTCTAATAGTGAACAAACTGCATATAGTCACACTAGCTGCTTGCTCTTAGTTCCTGGTATTTTCTTTTTACAGTGCAATACCCTCTTAGATGGTACCAGGTATAACAGACAATTCAGCTGCCTTCACAACTACAATAACATGCTCAAGCCAGTGCAAACAAGTGATGCAATGCAAGCTGTGCTCTTCCCAAGGGTGGAGAGCATCACCCAGCCAGACTCTCAACTTGTTTCTTCCCAAGGAGAACAACTTGCAAGGTCACTTCTGAGCCCTTACTTCCCATGAGGTGGCCACAGTCCACCCAGCAGAGCTAAGGGAAAAGAAAATTATCCTCTGAACTATCTTTGCTCATGTACAGGGTACACGAACTAGCAAACAGTGATACTTAACACTAATTAATTGCAGCTTCACTTGCAAGGATTGAAAAATTCTTCTAAATAATCTGAAAAGGTACATGAGTAGTACTGAATTCTTGTGACTTTGTTTAGAAGCTTAAATTAGATGGTAGCATATTAATGTATAATTTCCAAATGCACAAGCCTCAAGTATTTTATGATTCTACAAGAGTTGCTGGTGATTACCATCTAAATCTATAATTCAGAAACTGGTTTAACTAGAAGAAAAACACCATCTAAATAGATTAGAACTTTCATAATTTTTTATTTTTAAAGCAGTGTGGAAATACAGAACACTATTAACTAGTGTAACAAAGGATTTGACAGGATTAGCACTATAACAATTCTTTAGTTATTAATCAAGTTTCTTTATATGACCATCATTGTTTGACCACCTAATATCTATATTTGTTATCCTGGTGTATATAAGTAGCATTTTTTTCATTATTATTCTCTTCTTTAAGCAGCCAAAATATGTATCTCTGAGTTGGCCCCTAATGGGATTTGGACTTTTAGCTGTTTTTCAAAATAGTGAGGATTTTAGTAATAGATTACACAAATAAAAGTCAATCCATATTTCAAACATATAACTAGACATGAGCAGAAAAGCATTTAAAAGAAGGCATATGTCAGATGCATTAAGAAATAGTTTGAACTTTTGCAAAATTATGAACATCTCTGAACTCTCATCAAGGCTTAATATCCAAGTACACCTCTTTTCCTGTTCATTCCCCTGCTTCATTTCCATTCTGAATCTGTTTCATAGTTCAGAGCACCTGATAATTTTTTCTTGTCATGACTGTCTCAGTCCAGGTGACTCTGGTTAGAAATCTGTTCTTGTGGCAGCCCAACCCGTTCTCCACACCAAAGAATGGTGATAAGCAGCCAGACTTCTTAGAGGCCAGACCAATGTTCTTTCTGATCTTTTCAGACATTGCTTGCTTGTAACATAGAACAAAACACTTTAATACCAGCCTTTTGCAATTAAATCAGGATTCCTACCTAACAGCCTAAAGAACCTCAAAAACCTTATCATTTTTTGCCTTAACTGTGTACACACGGCTGTAAAGAAAAAAAAAATTTCAAACTGGAATACATCACTGCACGTAGAAATAGACATGAGAATACACACACAACAGATGCTAGTTATTCTGTACTACCGGAAGGTTCTCAGACTGTACATGGTCTAGAATAGTCTGCAGGGAGACTTTTATACCACCTACAAAATATCACTGCTGGGAGATTTTCTAGCATCTTTGAAGCAGATAAACAGCTTCTGCAGTGTTATAAAAGGCCATGCTTGGGGCAACTTGTACTGGATTGGACTGAAATTGTGCAGCTACTATGCACAAGAAAAATAAGTTTTCTTGTACAGTGTAATATGACCTACTTAAAATTTAGTCTTAATGCCCATGGCATTCCATAGCATCCATAGGAATTATAAACCAAAGGTCAGACTTTCCAGTAGGTGACATCTGCTGTCCCAGTGATGCGTTCCATAACAAAAAAGGACGTAACACTAAAGAAAACATGTGACATTGGTAAAGAAGGGGGGGGGGGGGGGG
>VFFE01007253.1:2032457-2044445 GCA_008921705.1 Burhinus oedicnemus | reverse complement strand
GAAGTACAGGAGGGAGAAAAGACAAGAAAAGACTCAAATTTTTTTGAGCAGGGCAGAACAAATGTTTGACTGAAAAGCTTCAGGTCCAGCTGGGAGAAGGCCAAGACTAATTTAACCTTTGGTCAAATGGTTGGGAGTTAGCTAGTTTCCTTTTTCCTCTTACATCACTCCCAGAGATTTCGACAAAAATAATACGGCCCCGATTACATGACATTACAGGCTCTCATAATGCACTGGGGAGGATAGTGTTGAAACCCCTTGGAGACAAATTAATCCTAGCAAAGCAACAGCTGTAAGATTGCTATAAACAGGGAAAACAACTACAATGTTTGTATCATGTACTTATATGATTTTAATATAACTTATTAAGGGAATTAGATTATCGGATTTTTTAACAAGTCTGACAGCCTTGTATCATTATGAAAGTATCAGTTGTCTGGCTGTGTGTCGTTGCTATTAAGACATGTAACCACTCAGTACATTCTTTTAAAAAGCTAAAGCAGACCCAGGTATAAGATGATTTATCTTGCTTCCAGAAAACATATGCAGTCAGAGAATACATGATCTACAGGGTTTTTTTAAATATGCTGGAACAGATCACCACTTCTGTCACCATCTGCCTCATAGAGCCCCTGTGACTGCTCAGGTGTCAAGCACCTGCTCAGCCTGCCTGCCCTGCTGACTCCCAGCCCCCTGCACCCTGGTACACTGTTCCAGGAACACCCGCCCCCGGGAGAAGCCTGCTGGGGGCCTCATGCAGAAAGCTTCTTCAGCATATGCACTTTAAAAAAAAAAACACCAAACAGTTCCCTAGTCGAAGAAAACACAACCCTCCTGTCCGCTGATTTCCAGTTACTCAATGTACATACCCCTTTTCTAGTACTCCTATCAATGCTGACAAGGTACCAAACACATGCTGTTCTCCTCTGCTATAAAAACACTGGTTGTAACCCACACGCTTATTTTGGAAAAAGACAAACTGACCTGAAGGCAGGTTCCAGTTTCAGGCCCCTCTCTGTAACCACTCCTGTGCCCAATCCTCACACCCTCCCAGGTCTCACAGGCCCAGGCCCATGTGCTGCCAGCGAGCTGAGGGCAAAGCTCACTCATCTGCACCCAGCCTGGTGGAGGCCCTCCTCTGCCATGGCGCAGCCACCCCTGAGGCCACATATGCTCCAGGCCCACTAATAGGGCCTCTGGAGAGCAGCAAAGTGGCCCTTCAGTTTGGCCAGATTGCAAAGGGTAGGCTTAACACTCGCCATGTTCCTCACCCACCCACACCTCCTGCTTCCAGAGCATTGCACTAAACCCCAGGTATGAGCCCCATGCACCAAGGCAATGGCACCAGGCAGGGATGCACAGGCACAGGAAGGATGCAGGACAGGTGAAAGGCAGGTCTACCTGGGCCGGTTCCGGACACAGGGTGAAAAGAAGTGCTGCAAGGCCACCCTGGCCAGGAGCTGTCCCCAGCGATGCTGCTGGTGAGCCGGGGCACACTGCCCACAGGGTGGCCGACGTGACCCTTGCTGCCACAGGGGTCTCCCAGAGCCCGCCTGAGCCAGGCTGGCCCAATCCCACCACCTGTGGAGGAGGGAGGAGTGGGGCAGCCCCTCACTGCCAGGGAGATGGGAACCTTCCGGAACCTTCTGGGCCCCTCACCGCTGGGGCCTCATCGTCAGCTGCACCAAGAACTGTTCCCCATCCTTGCACCCGCACCATGGTGGCGGAAATCCCTGGCATAGCCCTGCCGTCCTGGTGTCACTTCTCCCGCAGCCTGGCCTGAGGCACCTGAGCCATATCTGCTCTCGCCTGAGCAGCTGAACAGTGTCCATGCGGGAAAGACTTCAATGAAATACAGTGCTTTCTTGGGATAAAGCAGCAAAAACTACCTCCCTAAGTTTACAGCAGCCAGTGGAAAGCTGTGCAGTAAGCGAGAAGTACGGAGACCTCTACATGTGCTATGAGGAGAGAGGGAGATGATTTTTTTCCAAACTGAGAAAATACACTCATATGGAGGAGTATTTTTAGGTGCTTTGTGTTGCTACTTTGAGAACAGGAGCTAGTTGGGTTTTATTTTCCCTTATTTGGTGTGGATTGCATTTCTGCTTTCCAGTTTGGAGGAGTAAAGAGAGATGTTCATGGTAACTGTGAAATATGACAGCACATTCATTTTTAAGAACTGTTTTTATATATGGTGAGCTTAATTTTATCAGATTAAATTTAACTTGTAATTGCAATTTGTAATGCTTCATTTAATATATTGTAGCTAACAATGCCATAACTATAACAAATAGTATATATTACAAATACTGCTGTGAAATTCACTGCATATTGCAACTTAGAAATTTCATGAAAGGCATAAAGTGGTTTCATGAAAATTTGCATCACTTCTGAATAAACACCATTTTTCACTTAATTTATTCAGGTGAGAGAAGATGTGACTGGATATGCGGTTATGTTCCCATACCTGTTTATCCATTTCATATGTATACTTCATGAAAATGTATGGATTTCTTGACAGATTTTAGGAATACATTACAGGAACCATACCTTGATAAATGCTGTATCATTACATTGTAGGTAGCCCATAGGGGTTTGAAAAATGTAAAAATCTACAGGGGTTTAAATAACATACTTTCTTCTTACAGAAATTTTAACATAATATAATAAAATGTGCAAACTTGAGAACAAGTAATTAATAAAAGCAGTGAAAGTTTGCACACTGTGTTGAAAGCTTAACACTACCCACAAACTTAAAAACCGTGAATGCATATGCCTCTTCACTTCAGGTTTGGGCTGGGCTGCTGCCCATCTGAGGGCTGCGACGTCGTGCCAGAGGCCAGAGTTTTCCCCCGATAGCTCAGGCAGGTTCCTAAACCCTGCAGCCTCCAATGACCTGCGTTGGTCATGACCAGTGTTGGAGGGGCAGAGGAGGCTGCAGGATGGCACGTGGAGCCCCACTGCCCGCACAGTACCTGAGACGCGTCCAGCTCTCTTTGTGGAGAGGACGAAGAGGACTGAAAGAGTATGTTATCTGTTGCTGTATAATTCCTGTTCACACTGTTCACAAAGTCATGGTGCTGGTCTACCATGAAAACAGGTAGAAGGGTGCTTCCAGGCCACATACACTGCCACGTGTGCAGTGAACATGGAGGTACCTGCTGTGCCTTGCTGGGAACGGGGCTCTGGCAGTCAGGTGCTGCCCAGGGGCCACTGCTGTGGCCCAGCAGGCAGGGCCTCCCAATATTTAGTGAAGACAGGACAGTGAGCCTGTTGGGGGGACACGTTGTTAACAGGAGGTCAGATAAGCAATTCTGTGTGTTCTTGTGGAGAGCATAGCTGTCACTTCTTAGGAGATGCAAAGTACGTCTCAAAGACAAGGGTCTCCACTGCTATGCAAGGTATGCTTTGATGTTATTCCTCCGAACGATCTTTCAAGATCTACTGAATTGGAAAGGCATCTCTACATATGGTGGAAGGAACAATAAGAAGATCTGTCAAGTAACAAGGCTATCACAGAGCCATTGCCTTGAAATGTAATTGTTCTGCATGTATGCAAAAGATATACAAGTCTGCTGGGAAATAAACGAGGTTTTACAAGGATCATTCCAAACCTCAAAAGGAAGAACACTCTTGATTCATAGATGCCTTATTAACTCTATATATTTTCATGTATTTTCTAAAGAAAGTTTACAGTCTCTTTAAAGTGTATGGCCTGTGCCAGGAAAAAAAACCAAACAAAAAACCAAAGGACAAAAAATCTAAATAGAACAATATTGCATTCTCCTTCATTGCTATGAGCAATACTGTAGAATACGCATCTAGGAACTACACATATGCCCTGCAGAGTTATGCCATCTTTTCAGTCCTACATGTTGAGAGCTCATTTAAATGTGGCCCACAGTGCAATAATTACAGCTTTTTTTGCTCTGAAACTGGCCATAGTACCATGCTACTGTGACCTTGGCTAGCCATCAGCATCTAAACGGGTAAGTACCATTTGATGAGCTTTGCTCTAGAATGGCAAATAAAGAGACTGGCCTGTTTTGGTAAAGCAATAAGGTAAAGGAATGCAGGATGGTAGCAAGGAGGCTGCTAAACTAACCTGCAGCACAACAGGTGGTCTACCTGAATGTCAACCCACACTAACATCATTCTGAAAATTCACTGTTTTCAAACAGGACAATAGAATACGCACACTGTCCCACCCATTAGCATGCAAAGCTAATTACTTGAAGAAAACCAGGGATCAGTAACCCAGGGCACCTGTGACCAAAAAAAGTCAGCACGTGGATCAATTCTGAATACCATGTAAGAAAGCTAGTGTGTGACTGAGAGCTGAAAGTTACAAAAGCTGAAGAGAAGTATCCATGGAAAGTAGCAGCTTCCACTGCACATGGAGTCACCATACCACCCATCAGCTGGCCCATCTGGAAATCAACAGGAGCTGGAAGTGCTGCCTTGCCAGAAGAAAGGTGTTGCGCTTAGCTCTGATCTACCTAGATACTTCACCTCTAACTTTAGAACGAAATATCCAGTTTGGCACTGGACACCAAAATAGGGTACTGGCCACTCATAAAATGTTGCTGACCCTAGCAATATAACACATTGGTAAGCCACTTCGTAAACCAAATGGAGTAATTTTGGTAAAGTTGCTTGTTAAAAATATTGGGACCATACTTTTCTAGTAATTGCACGAAGAAACTCTTAGTGCTATTTAGAGGATAGCCTGGTAAGGGGAAACTAACGAACATAGCCAATTTAGAGGAGCAATGAGATTAGAGTTTGTGGCATTGTTATATTTCTGCATTATTAACGATTACAATATGGAAAAAAATTCCTTTCTGGGACTGACTAGTAAAGATCTGTTGGGTGAAGGAAGGGGGAGATAGCTGAGGTTGCTCTCTCGAGTCTCTGCATTAAAAAGCCCTTTGCATGATCTTGCTTTTAACATTCTAAAAAATTAAGAATAACAGTTTACAAAAGTCAGTATGCAGCCGTACTGCATATAAATGCACACACACATATACATGCATATTACTGAAAGACATATTTTTACTTAACCTCTGAATATGAGAGCCATGCTGGTAGGCAGACTTCTCAAATGTCTTCCATTTCATGGTACACTTTATGGTGGGAAGTTATTGACATCAGAAAGGAAGAATAATGAAACTGAGGTCACAGAGTTATTTACACTGGCGGGTGGATCCCACAGCATTCCTGTATGATTCGATTGTTTTGATGACCCTTTTTTTGGGATTCTGTCACACATTACATCTGATATTTGGATCTTGGTAAGTTGAAAGGGACACTGAGAGGTTTGTTTGGTTACTGTTACCAGTGGGTTAACACAAGGTTAAAAAGCCTGTCCCTATTCAAGCCAATGGCACAATTCCCAATGACTTCTGGAAGTTTCCAAACTCCCTGCCCCAAAGTGCTACCAAGCCGAACAGAAGAAGGAGCCCTGTAGATACCAAGCTGAGCAGGGGACCAAGGAACACTCAGAGAAATCTGATTAAATTATTGATGAGGGAAGGAGAAGTAATAGTCAGTAGTATGCAAGTTCCTTTAAAAGGCAAGCTTTATTTTTAATTTTGTTGTTGAAATGGAAATTTGGGAATTAGTGCCTTAAAGGCTTTTGTTTAGAGTTGGGAACTGACAGTCTATTGCTACATAAACCAATGAAAGAAATAGAGAGCAAAAAGATGTGTTTAGATCGTAAGCAGAAATCTCATAAACGCCCCAGTCCTGAGATAAGCCTTCCCTCTGTTTTCAGACCATTACTGAAAAGCTGTTAACCTTCACAGATACTGTACCACAGGCTGGCCAGAAGGAATTAAAAACACAGGACACAGTGACTGGAAAAAACAGGCTAGTGACACATTAGCAACAAGGACATGTAAGTACGGCTGTGAATAACATGGCTCTGATCCTAGTGCAGAAGCTAAGGGCTTCATTACATTTAATTACTTCCGGCTTTAAATCAAGGCCTGCTTCAAAATGAGGGTGGCTTCTATTAAACTAAATTACTTTCCCCTCAAGCTCGTATGGAAAAGTACAGTACCAAAGGAAGACAGCTTCTATTAAAAGCAGTATGGAAAAGGTGCTGCTGCCAATCTAGAGATGGTTTGTAACTGGGAGCAGCTCATAAATGAAGTTTTATATGGTATCTGTCTTTAATACTTTATGAGGGAGAAACCTTTGTATTTGGCTCGGTTCCTTTCTGCCTGTTTCTTTTTGCTGCTCTTTGTGCCACTCTGAATTGCTATAATGCAGAAGTTACACATCAGCACACTGATTCCTTTTCCTGTGGGTTTCCCCCCTCGCAGGGTGGGTATAGGGAGTGACGGTACAATACTCAACAAGACAAGTCTTTCCAGAAACAGAGTGTACTCTGAGATGCAGGCAGGTTTGGATGACCGTGTGTTTGGGCATAGATTTCAAACATAAACACATTAAGTGATAGAAGAAACTCTCTCCCACAAAGGTCACAACACTTATATCCTGGACCTACCCGGATGACAGGCTCAATTACTACTCATTAAAAAAGCAGTAAGAAGCAAAACACCAGCAACAGCCCTCGATAAAATAATCTGCTGTGGGATACACCAGATTCCTAGTGGACAAGCTGAAATGAAAACGAGGATGGGTTACTCAAATCAAACCAAATACGAACTGAACGAGAATTTACCCAAATCTTCGACAGGTTTTTTTAATCCCTGTTGTGTTTCTGGCTCTCACTCATACTCAGCATCTGCTCTTTATCCTTGATCACTGTCTGAATATTTGTTCCATGCACTTAATTTCATTCTCTTTCATTTTACAGCCTACATGGTTCATTTGTTCATTCTTTGATTTACCCTCACATTTTCTCAGCTTTTCATCTCTTTCTGCTTCTTTTTTCCTCTCTCCTGGCTTTATTGTCTCTTTCTCTGTCTTTTTTAGCCCATACAGCCCTAAATTTCCCTTCCCTATTTCCCTGTTGCCTTCCTGTCACCATTTGTTTTCTATCACCCTGCTTTTCTGCTGGCTGATGTTGGAAATATTTCAGGAATTTCTAATTCACAGTGCCATGAGAAATGTTATCTTCACATTTTCACTGGTGAAAGTGCTTTTGAACGGTGAGGACGATGACGGAGCAAGTCTGGGACAGAGAGGCTTCAGATGGACTCTTCCCTGAGCCCACTTCGCCTCCAGAGTGGTACGCTCCAGTGTGGAATGTGTGAGAGGAAGCTAGGTCCACGGGGAGTGTGCAGGCTGGGGGCAGGGAATGTGTATTAAGAAACCTCAAATTCCACACAACAGAAATGAGTACAGCAGAAATTGAAATACGAGAGAAAAGCAGGATGAGGGACCAGCTGGAGAAGGGGGTGGGGGGTGGGGCGGGAAAAAAAGATATACCCACCGACACCACACCCTAGCCTTCAAGTTTTTCTTCCATGCAGGTGCAGATGAGCAGCAGTACCAGCCCTTGCTATTATTCGCTTGCGCTGAGCAGTAATACTAAGAAAGCCTCAGACCTCAATCTATCCATTATTTCTTTCCCTGAGCAGGGTTAGGGGTCACCTTTAAAATAACAACTGCAAACGAAAGGCAATTACATGGAATAAAAAATGATCAGTGACTGAAAGAACCAGACAATACATGGACTGCTGGTGACTTGTCATTGTAGTATGACAATATGCCAACTCAAAGTCACCACAGAGAGAAAAACAAATAAATGGATAAGCGACTGTATTCCAGTATCTAGAGACGCCTCATAAAAAGATCATCAAAGGTTAAACCACCTACTTTGTTATTGCTTCTACTGCTCCTGCTATTGTTATTTGTATTCTGGTATCACCAAGAGGCCTCAACCAAGATCAAGACCGTTGTGTTAGGCACAAGATAAATATGTACAGGAAGAGAAAGTTCCTGTTTTAAAAATGTAAATCTTAATGGATAAGATGAGCGAGAAGTTGAGGAAAAACAGAGATAAAGAGAAGTAAAATGACTCAAACTGAGCCACAGCAGGTCAGTCAGACAGCTGCTATCCTATGCTTTATAGTTGCAAGGAGTTGAATAGGAAGAAACTGAGAATATTGTGTATACTATTATGTTTATTGTTTAGAAATATAAGAATTCCACAGGCTTTTCCATCCACAGTGATGGAAGCATTCTCTGTATATGCAGATAAAAGTTAGCTCATGTTTGCTGCTTTCTAGGTTGGTCCTTCACATGCCCACCATACCGTCTCACCATGATAAACATACATGATATTCATTACCATTTACAGATCATGTGTAGATGGTGATGAGATCAGGATATGTTCAACTAATACAGCGTATCTTTGTCTTGTCTAGTTCTCTTCCTTCTTCTATTCAATTTCTGCACTGGCTTTAATTAAGCTCTCACAGTCTCAAGAGCTGCCAGAACGGACCTGCTGTTACAGAAAAGGCAACCTCAGTCACCAGGTAGGACTCAAGAGCTCCTTGCACTCTGAGGTCATCTCTGCTTTAACTTCACGTTCTACAAATATTACTGCAAACAGTTTGCTAAAATGCTACCTTCAAGTGTGTACAACCTCATTAACTCATAATAGGCCTTCCAGACAAAACTGTGCACAAAAATCTGATTTATGCCTGCTTTTTTAACCACTTTCTAATACAGATGCAAAAAAGTTGCTCTGCAGCTGAAATTCAAACAGTAAAGTAAGCTAGTAGCTAGTAAAGGGAAGCCACATATCTACAAAATGCAACAGCAGTCATTGTGCCAAACAGCAGCAGCACAGCATAATGCTCAAAAACATTGTTTTAAAAACTTCAGAAACATTTTACTGAAGTGCTACAGTAAGATAGTGCAAAGATGTCCCTAACTGCTAATTGCAGATTGCAGACATACCAGGATGGGGCTCATGGAAGAAGTACTGCCTATCACCACCATCTATGTTTTCCAGAACTTCAAGAACTTCAGACCTTCAAAAAATTGCAGAATCACCCCAGTGCTAATCCAGTGACAGCAGCTACTCCCAAGACTTCAGGATGGATGCACTGTAGCAGGTAACGGTGCAAGAAGATAAGCAACCATAAGGTTTGTTCATACAGGGTCAACAGGACACAATGGTACCATGTCTGAGAGATGGCTATCCATTAAACTGACAAGTATTGAAGAGACTTTCAGCACTATTCACTACTATCAAACAACATTTTCTCCCTAAATAACAGAGAAAAGTAAGCAAGAGAATGTCTTTCTCTACTAAAAGGCTCTTCCTTGTCAAAGTCACAGAGGAGTACTCCTGAGCTGACCAGCTGCCAGTTCCAGTCACGCAGTCTTCCAAACACCATGCAAGCTCCAGGCAGAAGACCTGTGACTATGGCAGAGGACACATCAGTCTTTGTCCTCGTGATTTCCCCTGAAGTCCTATTAACTGGTTAGCAATGACTGACAGTTACTGCAGCACTGATTGACTCCTGCCTTCGAAGCATAAAGCAAAGTAGCATGTTTATAAAAAGTTGTTGCACGTTTTAAGATGGCCAATTGGAAATTAAACAAGGAGTTACAAAACCCTGACATGGGGAATGAGGTGTTTTCTGAAACCATGACAGAAACAAGCAAGGGGAGGTACTTCCATCAAGTGTGCCTCTCTCAGAATGACACATTCCTGAGCACCTATTTCAAAACTATTTGGGTCCAACCTATAAAGATCAAAAACCAATAATAACCCAGCAGCAATCAGCTGAGAAAACAATTAGGACAAGACAGAGTAGGTTAATCATTGTGGCCTATTTAAAGCACTTAGAAAACAGAGGTGGTCCTTTATTCTCAGTAGTCCTCAGGCATGTCACCATAAAATCCCTTAAGGAGAATGATCAAATTCAAGGTACTTAATAAGCCTCTTCTCAGGTTCTGTTCCAAATATTTTAACTTCATTTGTAATCATTAAGTACTGGTGGCCTCAGGGCACAAAAAATAGAGAAGGAAAGTCAGGAAAGGAGTCAGATATGAATCAAGATATGCCTGACCACAAAAATACTTCATTACTCTCTAAGCTTTTGAAAAAATTAACCAACTCTGTTGTAAATATCAGAATGGAACTGCTACTTCAGATGGTGTTCAAAATATGGCATAGCTAAGGCAGATGTGGACACACCAGACAAATGGAAACCTACAGAAAAGTATCTGTGGTTTATTGTGGATCACAAAGTGAATATGCATCAGCCATGTCATGCTGTTGCAAAAAACCGTAAATACAAGAGTGCAGAAACAGAAGCACAAACAAGAAGACATGTTTACAAAGTACAGTAACAGGTTGGAGATAGTGAGGAGAAAACAATGAGGCTGACCAACAATTCTGAAAGCATGATCACAGAAAGACTCAATGAACTAGAGGTATACAGCCCAGTGAAAACACTTCAGAAAGTGATGGGGAGTGGGAAGGTTAGGAATGGTAACAACCTCTGAACATGCAAAAGGCTATACAAAAAGGACTGGAAGAGCCTGACCTCCATAAATTTAAACTGTGGCAACAGAAATTCAGATTATGCATTAGGAAAAATCCTTATAATGTTAAATATTATACTGGACTAGATCACCTGAAAAACTGTGGTGTCTTCATCACTGGACACCTTTAAGAACAGTTAAACAAACACCTGTTGGGAATGGCTGAGGTAGACTGCATCACTCCTTTGGGCAAGGACATAGACTGGATGCTTGCTCAGCATAATGATTTTTCACATTTTTCATTGTAATTGGTCGGTCACCTGGTATGTCTTATATAGAACTCCCTTCTCTGGACAGAGAAACAACACTAGACTTCTGGTAATGTTCATATTGAACCCCCCCAGTTGTTAGATCTCCAAATTAGAGAATGGGTTTGGAATAGCAAAAAAAAGAAGTTATTAACATGTCCTGAATGGTAATCTGGAGTCTAAAAAAAACAGAAAATCAATTCAACAGTGAAGGACAGATTGCATTTGAGGGTGTCCCCAAATCCCTCCCCATATTGAGAAATTGCAGCCATAATTTTCTGTGCAACTGACAGAGTTTTGAAATAGTGAGGCCACCTTCATGTTAGCTCAGGTATTATCTCTTTTCATGTTGTCTGATGCAAAATTACTCTTGACTTTTCCTGTGGAGAAGAGAGGGAAAGGTCTCTCCCCACAAGGCTTATGGGCAAAAACAAGAAAAGAGGTTGACAGGATTTTTAAACTAATGCTCTTGATTACCTATCATGTTAGGTTCAAAACATTATCTTCCTTGTTCAACATGTCAATCTGTTTGACTTTCGTAACAAAAATATAGCCAGACCTGTGCATATTGCATTTCAGAAAAGTCATTTTTTTGAAACATCTGTTTGGAAGTGTTAAGGTTCTGCTGAAAAACCTCACACAGATGTGGGCAGCATGCCATATTCTGAACAACAACAGAATCTCCAAACATCCTCCCAGGACATCCTTAAATAAAATTCCCAAAGAAGAATGAAATCAAAGGTTTTTAACCAAAAATTTGTTTTGCTAAGCTGCACATGATACCATATCTGTGCTAAGCTGCACACGGTACCATATCTGTACAGCTGAATGGAAGACCAAGTCAGCTGCCACTTTCTGGCTGTGTCATGTCTTGCACTATTGCATTTAGTGCCATTAACATGGTCCCACAGTATGTCTTCCACTACCCCATGTCCACTGATCTCTAGCACATTAGGTACAGGAGAGGAAAAAAGGGGAAAAACACCACAGAACTCAGAGCAGTATGTTTTTCATATTTCTTCCCTTTTTGCCATTACAGTACCCTGTATGTGCTGAATATTTGCCAGGATTCTCCACCCAAACTTATTGCTCTCAATTCTCCCATATTTTTCAACACTTCTCTCGGGATTCTCACCCCATTGTTCCTTTCAAATTTCATTTTCTTTTCTCTTTTTCTCTCTAGCTTTCTTTACTTCTCCCCCTATTTTCCACAGTCCCTCTCACCCCTGCAGGAGAAAAAAAAAAAAAAGAAAAAAAAAAA
>VFFE01007253.1:1791736-2021397 GCA_008921705.1 Burhinus oedicnemus | reverse complement strand
CCAGGTCACGCTGGATGGCAGCACGGCCCTCTGGAGTGTCAGCCACCCCTCCCAGTTTGGTATCATCAGCGAACTTGCTGAGGATACACTCTGTCCCCTCATCCAGGTCATTGATGAATATATTGAACAAGACTGGACCGAGTATTGACCCCTGGGGGACATCACTGGTTACAGGCCTCCAACTTGACACTGCTCCATTAATCACAACCCTCGGAGTTCTGTCACACAGCCAGCTCTCAATCCACCTCACTGTCTCCTCATCTAGCCCACACTTCCTCAGCTTCCTAATGAGGATGTTATGGGAGACAGCGTCTAAAGCCTTGCTTAAGTCAAGGTAGATGACATCTACTGCTCTGCCCTCATCCAGCCAACCAGTTATATCATCACAGAAGGCTATCAGATTGGTCAGGCATGATTTACCCTTGGTAAATCCGTGTTGACCACTTCCAATAACTTCCTGTTCTTCAGCATGTTTGGAGATGACATCCAGAACAAGTCGCTCCATAACCTTCCCAGGGACAGAGGTGAGACTAACTGGCCTGTAGTTCCCTGGGTCCTCTTTCTGGCCCTTCTTGAATATTGGAGCGATGTCAGCCTTCTTCTAGTCCTCAGGCACCTCTCCTGTTCCCCATGACGTTCCAAAGATGATGGAGAGTGGTCTAGCAATAACATCCACCAGCTCTCTCAGCACTCGTGGGTGTATCCCATCAGGGCCCATGGACTTATGGGTGTCCAGGTTGGCCAAGTGGTCCCTGACCCAGTCCTCCTCAACTGAGGGAAAGTCTTCCTCTCTCCAGACCTTCCCCCTTGCCTCCAGGGTCTCGGATTCATGAGGGACAGCTTTAGCAGTGAAGACCGAAGAAAAGAAGGCATTCAGTAACTCCGCCTTCTCTGCGTCTTCCACCACTAGGGTGCCCATCTCATTCATCAGTGGGCCTACGTTTTTCCCTAGTCTTCCTTTTTCTATTGATATACTGATTGATATATTGATATATCTTATCTCATCCTGAGCCATTGGTAGGAAGAGGGATGCACAGTATCAGCAGAAGTAGGGGAAAAGGGAACAGAGTACACTTCCCACTTCTACTGTCTTCCCATTGCCAGAGCATGGCAGCCATGAAAGGCTGGGCAGAGAGATAGCAGAGATACAATGGGGCTTCACTCTGCTGAGCAGGACTAGTCTGGGTGCCACACACAGCATAGCACCTGGCTGGGCACAAAACAAGTATCACAGAATCAGCACCTCGTAACCGATTTTTCTTTGATTCTGTTTCTGTTAGGAATCACTACATTATCCTATTGGTCTGTTTCAGTCACTATTTCTGTGCTAATGGCCAACAGACCATGCTAATAATTTGCTGCTCAGAGAAATTATTTACAGGAAGGTAGCACTGGCATGGAGCACAAAGCTCTCTAAGCAGGAGAGATGTCAAGCTGAAATGTTGCATTTCTAGTGTATTTACATTGCCATTGTCTGTGTTTTCAAGCAGTATAATGAAGTTTGTGCATTTTATGAGAGTGAGAAGAATTCATCACAGCATCTCTCCCAAATTAATAAATGTTTTTATTTGCTTTGAAAATAAAAACATTGGTGTACTCCATTCAATAGTTTACTCGAAAGCATTTCATGTTTTATATCACAATGTTAAGGAAAATAAGAGGTTTCTTGAAGAGTCCCATTTGGGACAGGTCTCTGTCCTTTGCTCTCCAGTTCTCAGAGCACAATAAACTCTTCAGCAACACCTTCCAAGTTCTTTCTACTTCTTACTCTCCATATTTCCTGTAACTGGAACTTCTTCAGGAACTCTCTTTTTACTATGCCAGAACTGATTGTACACTACTTGGTTTCTTCCTAATAAATGCCACCTCTCCTGTTAGACAGTCTAAGCTTCTCATTTCTCCCTGTTCTTTACCACGCACAAAACCAACTACGTCTCCTCCAGTCCACTGTCAAGACTGACAAGCCATTGCTTCAGGCTAGAGATCTTCAAATCCACTTTCCTCAGAGCCAAAGATATCCTCCCTAGCAAAAAAAGTAAAAGTACAACAAAATCTCTTGCAAAACACTTCACAAATAGTCTCTCATTCACATCCGCCTTTTATTAAAACACAAAATCCAGCATTGTCAAATTGACTTCTACTCCACAGCCCTACTTCTGGCCAAGTCTCAAGTAGTTATTTTTCCTTCCTAGCTAATATTTATGAAGGAAAACACTGATTTCTTTGTAGCTTTATTAGAAGTTGCTGAATTCACCCCTTTCCTATAAATTCAAAGTAAATAAATGTGAGAGTTGGCATACCCTTCTAATGCTGCTATAATTTGAAATACCCTCCACTTATCACCCATCTCACATCTTACAACACTAAGCACTAAATGTGGTGGCAGTTTTTTCCATTTCTTGTTTGTTTTGTAGTTAAACACAGAATTTTATGAAAGATCAATTTTACTGATCTTTTCATCTAAATAGGGCATTTAAAAATCTATTTTAAAGGTAAGCCCCAGTTCCAGAGAGCACCTTAACCTTATATAAAATACAGTTTACATGCATGATAAGGTCCTTAAACAACAAGCGCCTTTCTTGGATGGGGGCTAAAATTTGTTAGGCGTAACTGAACTTTAGCTCTAATACACTTTTGTTATCCAGAGGCCTAATTCATTATTATTATTATTATTATTATTATTATGTACAAAAACAGCATTAGAGCTTTTATATGAATAGTTTGGGAATACTTATTAGAACCAGAAACAGTGCATCCTACAAATTTCTGCAGAGAGTACGTTTGCTGTAGCACAAGTGATAAAGCTATTACCAACAGCCAAGTTTCCTTCCAACTTTTCATTTCTGAGTAATTTCTGCAATGAAGACAGAAGTGTAATAGACATGAAGGAATGTGGCAATCCATTTGTTTTATTTCTATGAAATCATTGCTGATTGCAGGTTTGGAGGATGTGTGGGTGAAGTTTGCTGATTTATTTCAGTTTGGTCAGGAATGCTTTTTTAAAACACCTTTAACCTTCTCCTTCCAAACAGTTAATTTGGGTCACTACTTTTGCACTGAAGTTTTGATTGTTAGAGGAAATACTTCTGCATACTTTTGCTCTGCTGTAAGAGAGGCAATATGTTGTGGGCCATATGCCAACAGATTTTAACCACAAACTTAGGGAAAGGAGACAGATTAGATTGTGGTGGTCTTATAATCAGGGTTTCTCAGTATTCTTTTCTTGCTAAGAGCAAGTATTCACCGCTAAAGTGGTTCTGTGTCATACAGATGGCGTATCCATAGTAATAGGGCAAACTAAATCCCCTCAGCTGCATTCCTCTATTCTCTGATAAGCATTCCATAATAATTTTATCACAGAACTTCTTTAAAGTGTCCAGCCAAATAATATACTTTAAGATGTCCACTGAGTTCTGAACTACTTTTCAGCTGTCTGCATGCAAGAATCTTATTCAACAGAAGGAGGTATTAAACAAAGACCTGGAGGTTTATGATGATGAGGAAAAGCCAAACTTCTATTCAAATATCATGGAATCACGGCATTTTCAGAGTTGGAAGGGACCTCCAGAGATCATCTAGCCCAACTCCCCTGCTGACGCAGGAATGCCTAGAGCACATTACTCAGGACTGCATCCAGGCGGGTCTTGAAATCTCCAGAGAAGGGGACTCCACAACCTCCCTGGGCAGCCTCTTCCAGTGCTCTGTCACCCTCACCATAAAGAAGTTTTTTCTTAGGTTTGAATGGAACTTCCTATGTTCCAGCTTGTGCCCGTTGCCCCTCATCTTGTTACTGGGAACCACTGAAAAGAGTCTGCCTCCATCCTCCTTCAACCCACCCTTTCGATACTTACAAGCAAGAATAAGGTCTCCCCTCAGCCTTCTCTTCTCCAGGCTAAAGAGTCCCAGCCCTCTCAGCCCTTCCTCATAAGGGAGGTGCTCCAATCCCCCAGTCATCTTCGTTGCCCTACGCTGGACTCTCTCCAGAAGTTCCCTGTCCCACTTGAGCTGGGGAGCCCAGAACTGGACACAGCATTCCAGTTGTGGCCTCACCAGTGCCGAGTAGAGGGGTAGAACGACCTCCCTCGACCTACTGGCCACACTCTTCCCTATGCAGCCCAGGATTCCATTGGCCTTCCTGGCGACAAGGGCACATTGCTGGCTCATGGGTAATTTACTGTCTACCAGGACCCCCAGATCCTTCTCCTCAGAACTGCTTTCCAGCAGGTCCACCCCGAGACTATACTGGTGCCTAGCATTCTTCCTCCCCAGGTGCAGGGGAGGTGCTCTTGTTGAACCTCGTTAGGTTCTTCTCTGCCCAGCACTCCAGTCTGCCCAGGTCACGCTGGACAAACAGCGTTCCTTTTAAAAGCTGGTGGTCGAGGAACAAAGAGAAACAAGATCTATTTGGTCACAGTATCACTCTGTCTGTCATTGCACATTTGCCTCCAGTAGCAAACTTTCTAGTTATTTGGGCAATCTAGCTTTAACCACCTAAGACATAGATCAAAGATCCTCCACCAACTCTCTAGGGAGACTACTCAACCATTTAACAGATCTACATGATACTTTCCTGATGCTACTGTTTAAAGGCTTCCCTTTCTTGAAGTCTTCCCTTTCTGTGAAACAGTCAGCAACTGTGTGCTTTTATGCAGTGCATTCTTGTATTCCATCCCTTACTCCTTAGCAACTGCTGGTGTCAGAGCAGGATCAGTTGATGTGGTGACTCACCCAGTTAGCATCTGGGCCTGTCCACATCTAAGAGTGTGTGAATGCCCTGGTCAAGAAAATGTATTAACACAGTGGGTGTTCCAGGGAGCTGTGAAGGAAGGGTGAACTGTACACCCCATAGGTGGGAACTGAAACGTTTTTTAAAATATGTAGCAGACTATCCAGATGCACAGTTTTTGTGATACAACAGCTGGGGAGGGACATTCCTCTCCTGTGTTGACACTGTGACACAAACATACTGCAAAACCTGACTGCTTCCATATTCCATCTTTACGTGAAACATGAACGTGCAAGTGAAAACAGTTTGCTGTCAGACTGCTGCAGTTAGGAGCACAAAGCAAGTTATTTCTTAGGCAATGCAATAAACAACAGGTAGAGCATGAACCCACAAAACCGTTGATGCACCTTTAGATAGAGTGTTAGTAAACACTGACTTCCATTTTATATCTAATAAGGATGCTGCTTATTTCAATGTTGGTCTGGGTTGTTTTTTTTTTAAAACATTCTTCAAGTTTATAGAGACTTGACTTTGTAATTTTTAGTTACTTGGAGAATCTTAAATGAATGCACAGAAGCAGCAGCAGGAGCACACTAAAGGCTTTAACATTTAAATAACTTTCTATATAAATGAAACTTTTAGAGTTTACACTCTTATTTCCCAAAGCCACGTTAGTGCAGTGCTGAGCTCACGCTGAAAATCCCCCAATTAAGCCTGAAACTGATTTTCAGAACAGGAATCCATGCAGAGTGTTTTTTCTCAGATCTCATCACCTCTTCAGTGCCTCTGCTGTGTAGAAAACTGGAATTTGTTACTAAGGAATGATTCTCAGGAACTTGCAGAAGGAACCTCTTTCTCCTGAGGAAGAATGAGTAAATGATGGGCACCCACATGAGACAGTAACCTCAGCTTTTGCTGAACGTGCCCATAACAAATGCACGCAGGACTAACTGAGGAGGCAGCTTGCTGTGGGGCAGGCACGGAGGGAAATGCAGAGCTAGCAAGACAAATAATTTAAGTCATCTTCCCACCTTAAAAAAACCATCAGGTCACAATTTAAGTTTCTATGTGAAAAGTAGCCCTGTAATGCCGGCACATGAAAAAGGAGGTTGGAGAGCTTTGTCCTGCAAATTAAGTCATTTTCTACCCAATTCATGATCTCAAAGGTTGCCTCAGGAGCAGAAGCAAAAATCAATGTCAGTTTCTTGCCCCACTTAAGAGGACCTGAAGTATGAACTTCTGACGGTTGCTTCTCTTTCTCTAATTACTCCGATTCAGACACCCTCATTTGACAATACATATACATAATACAGATGGTGCACAGATTATATACAACTATATGTAATACAAATAAGTATAGATGTAACTAAGTATGAACAAGCAGTCTCAAACTAACGAAGGTAGTAGCTAATTAGGTTACAGTCTCCTCAAGAGGTACTACCATTAATAATGCATTTAGGTTGGCTTCAAGTATATGGAACTCAACTGAACACACTGGATCCCACACTCAAAGGGATCCCCAGAGATCAGCTTTCCATAGGATCAGACACACTGCTTTACATTTAAATCTCTATGATTCTGTCTCCATCCTGTCCTTGTTTACGTCTCTTGAAAGTCACCCTTGCATAGATTCTCTTCAGGAGAGGAGGCATAATGGAGAGACATCTCATCAAGTACTAAAGTCGTATTGCTGGTCAACTTTTTAAAAAGGTAGAGGATATATCTGAATAGCTATGGATTAGCTATCACTGCACAAGTGATTTGACACTGTAAGAGACAACAGAATGGTATGCACAGATAAAAATGATAGAAGGAAGAACAAGATGATTCCTGTAAATAGAAATCAAATCAAGACCTTTTCACAAGACACTGGAAAAGACTCTTCCGGACTCTCAGCTGCCATGTGAAAAGAGAAAAGATCCTTTCCTTTAAAAAAGAGGAAGCAAAAAGTAGAGATTAAATGGTTATTTTGCACCACAAGTTGCAGCAGAAGTTGGTCCCAAACCACTGAGACCAGTAACATTCAACCTGTTACAAATTATGCAGAAAATGGAGAGAATGGTAAGAAGGCACAGATGACTGATGGCACAGAATTCAGGATAAACAAAATTAAAAATAACTATGAAGAGCTGAAAAAAGTGTTTGTGACATGACACTGAATGATTGAGCAAATAAAGTAACAGGAGAAATTCAGTGCTGCTAAGTGCAAGGAAATGCAGAAAAGTTAAAACCAACCTTAAGTATACATGTTACTCAATAGGATCTATATTAGCTATTACCTCTCAGTAAAGAGATCTCTCAGTCACTGTTTTTCAAAATCTGTTC
The DNA here is from genome assembly GCA_008921705.1 of Burhinus oedicnemus. Taxonomy (NCBI): domain Eukaryota; kingdom Metazoa; phylum Chordata; class Aves; order Charadriiformes; family Burhinidae; genus Burhinus; species Burhinus oedicnemus. The sequence goes on along the minus strand of VFFE01007253.1, from coordinate 2,014,346 downwards.
AGATCAGCTCAATGCTCAATAAGAATTAAAGAAAATGGATTAGTAATAGTCATCAGGAACAAAAGTGAGAACAAAAAAAAAAAAGGATCATCATACCTCAGAAAGTATTACATGTGCAGCCTAAATGAACAATGTTGAGAACAGGCTAGCTATCTGTTAATTAGTTACACAGATTATGGTAGAAATGTGCCATAATTTACTCTTATGAAGATAACAGATTATGATGGAGAAAGAAATAATTGGTCTGTAATGATGGAAATTATCCATGCTGGCAAAATAACATCCTTGACTATTTTACCACTTTGTCCTTTTAGGCACAACACTAACACTAAACAGAGTCCTGGCAAAGTATTCTGTATCACCTTTACCCCAAACGAGAGCTACTGCATAAACTTGTAGGTTTATTAAGCCATTCAGAGCAAGAAGTGATTATGAAAAAAACAGGTAAGAGTAGTAGATTTATTTTATTGTGTTCCAATTCATTTTATTGTGTATCCAAACAGGATAATTTCAATCACCATTTCAGTGCAAAAATGAAGAACAACAGCTATTCTTGTCTGCTTGCTTTACTGAACTGTGGTACAGACATTTGAAAATGTCAATGCGGATGTGCTTTTCTGCAGTCATCACTATTTTGTATCTCCTGCCCTTAAAGCAAAGATATAAATATATTTTCAGCTTCTTACTCCTTCCATCCCTTCCACAGATAATTTTTCCCTTGACAAAGCTTTGCTGTGGACAAATGGTGCCTCCCAGACCTCCTCAGAACATCAGTCTAAGTGAGTGTATTTTGCTATCAGTGTTTAGCATATTGATTAACTTGTTTTTAGATAAAAGCTGTGAAGGAGAAGATGCTTCTGTCTTCTGTTCCTCAGCAGGGATCTCAGCAGTTTCTCATCACCTCCAGACTACATGCTGAATAAAGGTGTGGGGCCAAGTTGTCTGCAAACATCAACAGCTGTGCTTGGTGTAGCCAGCAGCCCAAGCACATGTCATCTCAGCACTGCCCTCCAGGTATGTTATTTACTTTTAGTGGGGTAAACACCAGAAGGAAAAAGCTTATGGGAGAAGTTCCATACAGCACTGTAGGAAATATCCTATTAGTTCATTGTTCTTCAGCTATCCTGTAGAGTTGATACTAATAATATTCCACCTAGACTATTTACCAAAACACATACATAACCTACAAGGAGAAATGAGGTACAACCTGTCATTCTCTGGTACATGTAGTTGTTCAAGAGTCCTTTTTAGAGAAATGTATAAATTTTATGCCTACCCTATTCTAAAGGCTCTTCAGAAAGGAATAGGAAATCCAGGATTCAGATTAATTCAAAATATCATTCAGGAATAACAATTTCTAGTTTCATTTCTCATTTTGGTGATAGGCATGGCCCCACTTTCCAGTCTTTACCACAGTTACAGTTCTGGTAACCCAATCCCCAAGAGTTTTTGAAGGATTAGGCAACTTAACAGCCTTATGAATAGGGACTCGCAGTATTTCATATTCTTCAGCATCAAACACTTCCAGCATTTTTAACATAAAACACAAAAATTTCTTTTTCTCTGTGGAAAAAGTCTCTACCTTGCTACTCACATGAATCCTTGAAACAGTTTTGTAGTGTCATTTATTAGCCGTGTACTGTTTGAGGTCAAAGAGCACATAGGTATTCACACAGCCACTGCTGGACTTCAAGATCACCCTGGAGCACTTTCTATACTGACCCAACCGTGATGTGTCTGCCCTGCAACAGTAATGCATGACTACAGTTCTTGGTGACTTGCCAAGATCAGCTCTCATTAAACTAGTCTGGCACAACAGCTGTGAAACCATGAGAAGAGAGACCATCAAGCTTGATGCTAGGTGGGGGCCCAGAGCATTATGCAGGCTTTCTCAGGCTTAGTCAAAATTTTCATGGAGCTCCAGTTCATGCTGTTGGCTATGACAGATTGTATCCTGTTGGGGAAAGACTGCAATGACAGGGAAGGACATACCAGAAAACAAATTACAGAAGCTGCAGATCACTACATTGTGAAAGCTCTCCAGCCAGCAGGAGTATTCAGTACACAGTTAGTAATGCAGCAGAGTGCTTCAGAACTCAACTCTCCAGTCCTTCCCTGACACACTGAGATATGGCAGTGCATATTCTAATTGGATTATAAGAAGTAAAGCAACAAAGCAAACCCAAGTTGCCTCCCGCAATTCAAAGGCTGGGGTTTGTTTCATAAGAGGATGCAAAACCAGAAGCAAAAGTGTTCTCTTTAAAAGCTAGGATGCAGCTGAGCAGCACCTTCTGTCAAATTCATGTACCATGGGAACAAGACCATGAAGTACGTGATGCAGATCCATATGGTCTAACACTTTCATTTCTTTTCATGACAGAAGTGATCTTTTTAATGTCATTGGAATAATGAAGAATAGTTGCAATCTCAGGGTTGACAACTTCTCTTCAGTGTCATGCTGCTTTTAAGTTAACATCTTTAGAAGAAATGCAGGCATAATCATGTACTCAGCAAACACATGAAAGAATATCACCAGAGAACCAGAAGTTCACTAACTAAACACATGGTTCAGAAGCTGACCATTTGCTTGCAAGCATATGCAACATTTGTTTAAATTCCCATGCTATTGAGATGATTAACAAATAGCTTATTTACCCTGGTTTTTTCCCATGTCCTAATAGCTTATGTAATAAATAATCCTTTACAAAGGTTAAAAAAAAAATATTCCCCAAACTCTTGTAGATATCTGTTGAATCCCAATAATTGGAGACTACTAATTTGAGAGGCATCATATCTAAATAGGACATGTTGTATTGAGTATAGTTGCTTGAAAGGTATATGCCCAGAAATAGCCATTTTGGAAACTAGCCCACATTTTTCTTCAGCTTTTTACATCTGGTGTCATAATGAAAATTCCAAAAAATTGACTCCATACCGACAGTCCAGAATGTGGTCAAGCAGCATATGAACACACAAAATGTCATCCAACATCATCACATCACATATTAAAAAAAGTTAAAACCAAATGTACTGGGTCTTTTTCTGGTAGCCTAATATTCATTTCATCCAAGTTAACCACTGAAACATACTGATGGGCAATTGTTTCCCTTTACTGTTTCATATTTATACAAAATTAAGTATTTTTGGACTCGGGAGATATAATCTACTAGAGATTCTTCCTCATTTGCCCATCAAAACACTAGCTCCTTGATGTAGCAGAAGTTATCTATTACTATTGCACTTTTTAAAGAAAAAAGAAACCCATGAAACTGCAGCTGGCATATGCAATCCAACCTGCTACAGGCAAAACAGCAGTGTTTACCTACCCTGTATTTGAATTTTGCTTGTATATCTGCACCTGCATGAATTCTATCCATATATATACTAAGTGCTTTTTATGAAACTTTTGTTTTTCTTTTGAATTCTCTGTATTATCCAACTCAGATCTATCTGTCCACAAGAATATCTCATGCTATTAATCAGAGGCTGTATCAGGATCTTTGTACTATAAGCAGGTTTTACAGGCATCAGTACTTTGGAAAGCATGTTGCCTTTGGATCTGCCAGTGTTCTGCTAAACCACAATAACCTTTAATCAAAAATATCTCAAGAGAAAGAAGGCCTGAAAATTGAATTATTGTTTTCCTTTGCAATTTACATGGCTAGTAAGTGGAATGTATGGATTATCTTCAGGCATTTCAAATATACTGAGAATTAACATCAGTGAAGCTCCTCCAGCAGGAGCTGACGTCCTGATCAAAATTTTTATCTTTTCAGGTCAAGTTTTCATCCATGACCACTGAAACAAATTGGATTCTTAGGAAATGTGCATTATACATTTTCTGAAAAGTCAGGAGCCCGCAAGACATTTTGAAATAGTCACTCAAGAACTGAACCACAGAAAGCCATAATCATTTCTGGAAGGCCTGATCATGAGTTATCCCACCTGATGTGAAATCATAAAAGAACATAGAATAACTTGACACTCATTCTAGTCACTTAGGAGCTTGGAATGGCTTTAAAGGACATAGATAAAGATCAGTTTAAGAATGACTGAAAAACATAAGAAATACTTCAAACGGTTTTTGAAATTTTCAAAATTACTTTGATGTCAAAGCAAATCACTTTTCATTTACTTTTAATCACTTATTTAAAATTTGTGTTAAAAATTATTCTGACATTTGGGTTTTATACTCCTATTTCTCTCTTTCCTTTCTCTTTTCACTTTTGAAAAAAAGGAAGAGAAAAGCAGGGAGGACAAAATGTGGAGAGTGCTTTTGTCTGTTGGTATTGTTCTACAGAAGAGAAAATACCTACATGCAATTCACTGAAAAAGGGAGAGAAAGAGAGAAAGAAATGTGTATGCACACACCTGTCCCAACAGTTACACTTTATATGCACAGTTGTCTGATGGAAAATCTCTAGTCAAAACACTTGTACTTCTTTAAACCTTCGAGATCTACATTGGCTATGCAGATAATTATCCCATGCGATGAATTTATCTATTTGTCTGTAGACCTTGTACCTACCTAGCTGAAAATCAAGGTTCTGCCTAAGGTTTATTTAATTTCATTAGCCGTGCAATTAGGGTATGGTACTTTGTGAAGGCAACAGTTTACAGTTTGGCTAGTGTCATATCCAGCTGCCTTAACTTGCCCAGTCTATGCGAGGAGGTACACATTTCCCTCTGGTTTGGGGAGGGTCAGCTTTCAGAACAGACTAATCCTAGACCAAAACAACCCCATCCTTTCTGCTACTTTATACAATTTACCTTCCAAAACATGAAATCACATGGTACCCACATGCAACTTTAGTATTGCTTGAGAAATTTTTATTCCCAAAGTAACTCATACTGATGTCTCACTTCCTGTTAAGATTAGAAAGTACATAAAGCCAATTGTGGCCCTATACAACTCACAATCATGAGCACTGCTATGTCATTGCCAAGAGATATTGTATCTTAAGTAGTACTTAGACATTACAAACGCTTCATAGAAATGCTCCTTAGAAGACTTCAAGCATTTGAATTGTCCCAGCAGCACTGCTTTTTCTGTCGTGAGTTTTTTGTTTAGGAGCAACTCTGCAATATATTTTCTCATGTGCTACAAGAAAACAATTTTCTTAAGTTTATTTTTTGCATCAGTAATTTGGACCTAATCTTCCAAAATCTTCCTCAGATATATACAAAACAGAATAGATTCTGTCCAGAGAGGCACTTGTCAACGGGAATACTTGTGAGTAAAGGACCTCAGGTCCTTTAATAAAGTCATCCAGTTGAACACTAGATACCACAAGTACCATGTATTTGAATTTCCTCCATATTTCATATTTAAAAAAAAATAAATATCTGAAGAACAGAGGCTTCTCTTTCACAAGGCTAAGAGATTCTATCATTGGACAGGTCTGGTTGTTGAGAAGAAACTGCAGAACTCAGCTCATGCATTACTATCTAAGCCATTTGTTTTGTTAACTACCTGTCAATGTTGCAAAGTGATAATCTAGCTGAGGTACATAGATTCACAGCTTTCTTGAATAAACACTGTACTTCCCCACCCTGAACTTCTAACGACAGAGTTCAAAAGAAAAAGCCAAGTTCATTTTCATATGCTGAAACAGGCAGTAATTAACGACCCTTAGTTAAATAGAAAGGGGTTTATTCCTGACTTGTCAGTTTACTTGTCAATATATGTGAGCAACTAAATAATTGAACTGATGTGTCTGTCCATAATGCTAAATATGAAACTCCACATTAAAATAGAAGTTATGCCTTTAAATGGAATGTGGTGTGAAACACATTTCACCATCCCTATTAGTATTCTCCAAAACGTTATTCAAAAAGGGAAAGGTATGTCTAAATACCAAAGCAGCTAAATTATTACAATGGAGAACACAATTGATAAATTCAGTGTTCTGTTGAGCCTTTAATAAATTTTATCATTTTATGCGGTACTGTAGCACATTTACTAACTCAGACAGCAAAGATGTCCCCTCCTTACTACGTGTTGCAAAAGCAACAGCATAACATTCTTGCATCTTCAAATTTGAGCCCAAAGGTAATGATGTGTGTATCAAGCCTTCCATCATCCTAATGGCAGACCACCAGGAATTAGGATAATTTAAAAATGCTTTGCTTTATAAGCAATCACAGTTTCTCTGATGTGTTTGCCCAAGAATTAACACAAAGTATTCCCAAAGTACTTTTTTTGAGGTGTAGCATCTATTGGAATACTCCAGCTAGCATTGGAGAAGATCTTATAACCCTGTCAAAGTAGATATATTTCAAGCTGCAGCAGCAACATTGCTGTTGACTGTGGTGAGCAAGGCAGCGCTGCTGGAATTAAGCAGTACCGTTTACCAGATGAAATGATAGAGCTGGGAAGGACAGACAAAATTTCAAGCATGTAGGTCAATCTATTGATGTGATATCTGACTACCTCACTGATATTTTTCAGCTGAGTGCCAATGGAATTAAACATCCCTTTTAGCTACAAAAAAGATGACTCAAAAAATTTGCTGTTTTACCAAATAGGTGTGCCTAAGGCAAATCTTTGAAGTAAGAAAGCTTTCACTTCTTGGTAGAGAGGGTGTGTCATTTAGGCTCCTTATCTGTCAGATGTGCTACACTTCTGGTATTTCACCGTGCTTTCTGTTTGATTAACCCTTCTTTGTCTCGTCTCTGTATTAATTTTTTTCCACATATCTTAAGTGACTTTTGTGTTCTAAAGAGGCTATTTTTGCATCTTCTTAGGACGAATGGCATTCCTTATGGAGCCCTTTAAGAAGCAGAACTCTAGGCAATAACATTGCTTGCTGCTTTCAGAGAGGCAATGCAATTGTAGAAATGCAATTTTAGGATTGAGAATGCTAGTTCTTTACTCAAATGGCCTTGAAAGACGTTTCGTATCTGATCTCACAGACATGATGAACAGGATGAGAGTTCAAGGGTAGAAAAAGTCAACCTGAGTACTGTTACTCCAGTGCCAAGAGATACAGAAGTCAGCAGTCTTGTTCTGGCTGCAGTTGATTCAAGTGAAGAAGTTACTGGTCCCAGCTGCTTCCCAGCATATCCAAAATCACTGTCCCACTACTTGTTTCCTAATCTAGTTCAATTAAAATGACTATTAAACACTTTAAAAATATACACATAAGTTTTTTCTCAGATAGTCTAGAGAGCATTTACACACAAAGTTATCGTGGCAGTTCTCTAGGGAGTGGGAAAAGAAACAGAAGAGCGCCTGTGGGCAGTAACCTGTTCATCCTGCAAAGCTGCAATCAGAACAGAATGTGTGACTTTATTGTATCTTCACATTATGGTTCCCTAGACAGTACTGAGCATTGTCTCCTTTGTCTATAGAAACAATGGCATGTATAACTCCACATGAAAAAGTTATTTGCAGAAGTTACTTGGCAGTATTGTATTAATCTGACAGAGTTGGGGGTAGCAATTAAATTGTGGAATCAACAGAAAAGCACAATGAGTGCATGTAATGCACATAATGAAGGAAGTGGATATGACAAACAAGCTAATGGAAGGTCAAGTTGTAATAGGTACCAAAGGACACCAGAGGGATTGTAATGGAGCTTCTCCAGAGAGAACTGAGCTGGCATGAGACTGACAATACCTGGTAATTCCCTAAGAGAAGAACCTTACACAAGCCAGCAAAGCTGGTAAGTCCTCAGGAGAGATTGCCTTCTTGCATCAGAGTATTCACTACAAGAAATATTTGGTCAATGCCACCAACATCTGAATGCCTGTACTACAGGAAGAATACTTGCAGAAAGCACAGTCTCTTGTTTAAAGAAATGTGGGAATAAAGAAACTGCAAAGCATGAACAGGTAAACAAAGTTGAGGAAGAATTCAGGGAGCAGTTTTAATTTCTTTTCAGTGCAACAGTTCAACAAGCACTGAAGATCCTGCATCATTAGTACTGCGTAAGTGGTGTCATCCATTCACATGCCAAGGGACGACAGCATCTGATCTAGAAAGAGACAGTGCTGTCATTGTGCCAAATATTTGTTTCTGCAGTTATAACTAGAAGTTTGAAGAGACCCCAGATTAAGTCCCTCTGTGTAGTCAACGCTGTGAAGTAACACTTTAAAGCCCAAAAGGCCGCCTGCTGGGTAGTGCAGGATAGGCCTGCTGGAGGAGCCAAGGAGAGGGGTCATATAACACAAGAGCCAGCACAATCTGTAGCAGCCCAGAATACAAGATGCTCTGGAAGAACGCTCTCTGCCCCCAGTCCGCCTCCAGCTTATTATAGAATCCATGAAGATGACTGCTTTGAGCCCTTTTTTGCTGTCCCCACTAGTTATTTGCTTTGAAAAGTAACAAATACTTCCCCACCCCCCATTTTAAATTAAGAACAAAATAAAACAGCATAATCAAGTTAGAAATAAATTCTGACTTACTCTGTGACTCTAGCCATACAAACCCTCTGCAGGATATTGAATTACACAATAGCCTCAACCAACAAAAAGTAACTTACAGGCATTACATCATCCGATCAGACCCAGAGGCAACAGCATTGTTACCTAACAACTTCAGACAGCTGATTAACCACTTTTTGTAGGGTGTCAATTACACCACACCCTGCCTGTTCATAACTGTGTTGTTGACAGCACAACACAGCAAGAGAAAAGCATACTACCCCCCACATACACACACTAATGCTACTGCCAGAATGATGTGTTTGTCATGAACTCAGCTAGAAGTACTCGGAAACCTTCAGTAAATACATAAAATAAACAAGCACAGCAACATAATGGCACATCTGGGCTTGTTATGAGATGGTATAGTGAAATTTTAAATTTCTTCATGTTATATCACTTGTTCAGGGGAACAGAGAGTTTTAGGAAGGGCAATGAAGACCTTTATGAAGGGAGCCATTCACCCTTGACAATGCCGCCCTGAGATTCAAGAATCGCGCTATGGAAAAGGGTCTTTAAAAAAATCTTGTTTTATTCAATTTCCTTCACATTCTTTCTGCTCATCTTTAAGGTACATTTCATCATTATGTACATTACTGGTGCTGAAGAATTTAAAGTGATCTTTTCAGTTTGACACAGAACTGATAATACAAACTTTCCTTATACCCTCTCCTTTCCATGTGCCTGCTGGAAATTGTTTTTCATTGTTCATAAATCCAAAGGCGTGTTTACACTGGAATACAGGAAAAGCTAAAGAAGAATGCTAGTGTGTAAGCCATAGTGACTTTTTTGGCTTTTGCTGTGAAGTGATAAATGATTCTTGGTCCCCCATGGGTTAGAGGGCACCAAACTTCAAATAACTACAACATCCGATAACAAAGTTTTTCTCCATCATTTGCAATCAAAACACCAAGAACACAGCCCTCTGGACCTCTCATCCTTCATGTTCAATTGTAAATCCTGATTAAATAGCTTGCAGGTGTCAGGATTAGAGTATATTCATTGGGAGCCTAAACATAGCACCAGCTGGGTTCCTCATTTGCCAGTTGTAGTTGCTTCTTTGTTTTGAAACTGTTGACAGTACAACTAAAAATATTCCTTTGGGTAGAGACTGAGTTAAATAACAAGCAGGATGAGTAAGGGAACAGCTGTAGATATTTTTCTGTGTTTAACATACCTGCCTTGTTGATTTATAGTAAGCCCTCTATATAATGTACATTCTGTGTAATCCAAAACATTTAACCTTTCGAGCCGGGGCTGTGATAAAGTTATCAAACACAGGAAAGGGTCTTGACAAGTCCTGTATTACCAGCCTTTTTCTCAAAGGAAAAGTGAAATATAGTTTCACCTCACTTTTAGTATACAACAACAAGCAGCATTATGCCTTATCAGTTGCTACTAACTAAACCGTATGCCAGACATCTACATAGATGGAGAGGAAAAGACATAACTTTGGCAAGTTCTCAAAATCTTGCTCTAGTGAGTGTTCAGTTGGTTTGAGCATGGCTTCCTTGAAGGGAACAGAAGGTCAGCTCTTCTTTCAAAAACAGAACTAAAGTGAGTAAGTGCTTAAAGAACAGAGGGGCCATTTTCACAATTAGCCTTTTGCACAAAAGCAAGCAGCAGCTGCCAGCATGCAAGGCCAGTTCAAATTCAAATCCCTTTTATTATGATTTTATACTGCAAGGGTACTCCACTGCCAGTACTCTTGTCTTAAGAGGTAACCAGGGTTACAACTCATTTCTATCATTAAAAAATTTCTATTGTATTTGTTATTTTGTCCAAAGCCATGTTCTCTTTGGAATTAAGTTCTGACTACTTAAAAGTCCCTAAAGTTTTCAAATAGTTATTCATTCTGACTTCCTGTCCCAAACTCTTGAGTAAAACATTACTGTGTTGTAATCCCAAAGGCCACTTCATTTCAGTGGGCAGTGAACCAAGTCATACGGAATAGACGTAAAGAGAGAGACATCATTACTTTCCCTATAAAAGAGCAGAGGGAAAAATCTGAAAAATTTAATAGTCTTTTTATTACATGGCACTGAAGCAAAAAAAAATTTTTGAGGGTTTCAGATAATCAGTCCAAGATAAGCTTAAACAAAATATTGACTACTTTACACATCTGTATTTATAAGGGGGGAGGATCATGAGTAGACATGGGCCAAATGGTCCCAAAGCAATTTGCACAGTAGTGAGGCACTCACCTCACTCATGACTAATTGAACTCACTTTTCCCAACATCAGATCTCAGGAGAAATTCAAAGCACGCTATAGCGTCTATCTTTAATAGTGAGATTTTAACAAGTTAACTTGCAATGCTGCTACAGTTTTAAAAGCAAGTTCTTCCCAGTAAATAATATAATGAGAAAACATCGGCACTTAAGAGGATGCCACAGGGTTAATGCCAGGTTTTAAAAGACTTCAAAATGGATTTTACCCAGTTCACATGTCAGGAGGCACAGCACGGAATCAATTTACAGCAGGAGCCAAAGATCACAAATTTTAGGGGAGCCTGGGGACTGATTCCCCCAATTGGTGCCGTGGGGTGCACAGATGAAAGAGCAAACTTGTTTTTTTTCTTTAATGGTGACAGCATATTCTGAAATTACGCACAGCAGGCAGGAGAAACCTGCCTAGATTTCAAAAGATACTGCAGGTTTGTGTGCTGAAGCACACATTTAAGTTCCTAGTTAATGTGCTAGCCTTTCACCTCTGGAGGCCTGAGCTCAGATTTATCTAAGGTAAAATGAAGCAGAATTTGGGACTTCTATCTTCTTAACCCTTATGGGCCTTCAGTCCACATCACAGAAGTACAAACCAGTTATGAAACTTTGGATCAAACTGTGCTTACTTTTACTATTCTGAAGCCAACCTGACGTAATTAATCTAAACACTAATAACACAGTTCTGGTTTTCCACTGATTTAAACTGGATTTGCTGAATGAAAAGCCGAATTCTGTTCTTGTTTATATCAATGGAAACCTAGACCTGTACCAGTATTGAGGGAAACAATGCAGAGAAATTAAGTATAAGACATGAGAGAACAAGCCACCTACCCACACTGGAAAGCAGACTTTTTTCAGGTCCAGAATATTTGCTCAGAGCCTGCTTGGAAGATACCATGTTCTCTATTTTTCTCGTCATGCACAAATGCTGTGTAAGCATACATTCTAAAAATGCGTGCATACATTTCGCTTTTACTAATGCTGTTCTAGATAGAACTAGAGTTCCAGATGTGCCAGCCAATTTCAGACATACTAAGATAATCCTTTTCCTTAAAGTGTAAAGTATTACAAAGAAAACAAACAACTCTCAAAAAAACCCCCTAAAAAGTAGCTATTTACATGGAGAATATCCTGACAGAGTGGTAATCTAACGTCCATCCATTGAAGAAATGAGTTCTTAAAATACGGAAAGAGAGCTCAGAAGATCTATTTGGATGATCCAGGTCAGTAATTTTCAGGGTTGTTCCTATATAGTCATATTTCCAAGTTAATTTCATTTCAGAATTTCCAAGCAACAAAGCACTCGCCACTTCTCCAGCCCAGTTTCTCTCACTTTTAAAAACATTCTTCCCCATGCATTCATTCTCTCTCCCAATTTTCATTATACCCATGTGAATAAAATAATTTATGTGAAACCTTTCCTTTCTAGACCTATCAACTACAATTCCAAGGTTATATCTAACTCTGTGTACTTTTATGCCAAGTCTTATTATGTGCAAGATCTATGTTTCAAAGATTTGCACTGTATAGGGTGTATCACAAGTGGATTTATTACACAGTACTTTTTATCTAAAAGAGCCCTTTCTCTTGCAGCATGCTCTGAGGATAATGAGGATACCTTTAGCATTATGTGCAACAGGTTAGTCTGCATTCATAGGTCTTATGTATGAGTTTTCTCTCTCACGTCCTCTGTGCTGATGCAACCACAACTAGCCTTTAGGCTGACCAATCTGTACCCTGTATCAAGGCCAAATGAACCTTTACTGCACTCAGGTACTATACTAGAGAAAGGTACAGTACTGAGTTTAGTTCCATGCTGATGCAGGTTAGGCTATGTACAAAACCCACTGGTCCTGTATATAAACTCAGTCCTTAAACAAAGTCACTTTGAATCTTCATGATCCTCTCCAGCAACAGTATGCCTATTCCTGCTAGTATAGACAGTATTTGTTGCAGGCTAACAATTTTTCCGTTAGTGAGCTTCCAAGGACAGACATAATTTCTTGTAGGATACAACATTCCTGGGAAGATATATAGGGGTTTTTTTGTTCGTTTTAAAACACAAGGTCATCTCAGACAGAAGTTTATCCTTCCATTTATCTTATTTCCTTTATTTTTATGAAGAGCATAACCACCACAGTAACTCGCATTCACTGTTGCATTTATGTATGAAAATGCACTTTCTTCTCAGTGCATCTGGTTGCAGTTTCCCTCCAAAATAAATTTACCCATCAAATTCTGTCTACTAAAAAAAAAAACCCAAAACTTTACACTTTACAGCTTTAAAATCTTCATTTTCTCCAGAGTGGCAGAAAGAGTTTTGAATTACTTTTTTTAAAAAAATATGTAACCAGCTTGGGGAGGGGGGGGGAAATCTGAATTTCCTCTGCAACCATTAGTTTTTAAGTCCCTCTGAAATTTAACTCTAAACAACACATGTAGTGTTATGCCTAAAAATACCTCAACAATATCCTTTCCACCTTGGTTGCAGAAATATTTTGTAGGAAAACATGATAATCACCATTTCTGTTTACTCATCAGGAACATTCCTCTTTTCCATGAAGGACCTCTGACTAAATTTTGTTGATAATGAACTTACAAAACCCCCAGCAGGTTGACAGACTGTTAGTTGAATCATTTTTATAACCAGCAAGCCAAAAAACTTGCCATATATATTCACTGCAGTCTCCCTTCCCCCTACTCACTCTTTCCAAGTTCATTCAATAATCATGGGTATAAAGAAGCCTAGCACACACAGCTGTTTCAATATGCTGGCGAAGAAGTCTGACATGAACATACAAATTTGAAGTTTGGCAGTTGTTTGTGTTGCATGTGTTGAACAATGTTTTGTCTGTATTTCAAGTGACAAACTGGTCTCGGAAACAGGTTTAACATGACAACATAAATAGCAATAAAAAGGATCACTTCTGTAAGGTAAACGTCACACATTATCAGAGCTCACACACAGAGAAAAATATGTCGAAACAGAATAATCAGACAACAGAAAGGAGTCAGTTATGCCCCATCATTTATGCTAACAGGAAAGATGAATTATACAATCCAAATCAAACAAAAAAAATTAACTGTGCAAAATACGACATATTACAATCTGACACAGGAGACAATCTGACATAGTACACAGAAAAATGCAGAAACAAATACACTGAAGGACTGAACACAAAAGGAAAAACTACACCTTTGCACTGGCAGAGGCAGTCATAAAAGATACAGTTTGCTAAAACTCCTTCTTGGTCTGGCTCCTTTTCTTCATTTTGGAAAAATGTTTAGAAAAAAAAAAAAAAATCCCTATTAGCTCATTTGAGATCTTCAAGTTTTTTCTAAAGAGGGCAGGTAACTGAAGCGAGGAAACAGTGCAAACTTCCTAAGCTACAGCTTACAAGACAACAACCTGAGCCACACTGGTCAGAACGTACAGAAAACAGAAGCCTTCTCTTTATAGGTTTCCTGCAGGTATGAACAACCAAATAACTTGAATGTCATCTCCAATGATCAGATACAATATATGTTTATTCGTTCACACAAAGCCGAAGTGATGTATGTGAGACGTTACTTTGTAACCACAGTAAAATAACCGGAAGCTTTTCTTCAATACAGTTCTATGCCTATATATGAAGAAATATATTTCCCCAAATGGCAATTTCTTCATTCTGTTCTAATTCAATAACTGAGGATAGAAACTATGTGAAAAATATAAGTAAATTTTATTTTAATTAGTGTTTAACTTGGTTTTCTTATTGACATAAATAACGTGTATTACATATTCTTTCCCAGAAAGACAAGTAATCTGATCTGTTCTTACTGAACTGTATGCATATAATATATGCAAGTTGTGTGTGTATATGTGTAAACAGAGAGAAATTAAAAAAAAACCAAACCTGCACGTCTTACATAAGCAGATGTTTAAACAAATCATGAAAATGAAAGTCATTTCAGGCAGCTTACGTATGATGGACAGTCTTGTGTCTAGAGTTGTCTGGATTCTGCTCGTCAAAAATTACTTGGAATAAATCTTGATCTAGTCATAGAGGCTTGAACAATGGTGTTCCAAGATAAATTATGGAACAACTTTCAATTCAGCTTATTTTAAAGGGGACTTGCTTGGTTTCCAGCAAACAGAGATTAGCCCGAAGCATGGCCACTACAAGCAAAGCATAAAGGTATTAATTTACCTTTAAACACTTGAATGGGGTTTTTGAGATTCCTAATCAACCCATTGCTCCTGTTCTATCATTCATTTTGAAGATACGTTCATTTGTTTCATGGATGATACTCAAACCCACCTGTGAGTATTTCAGCTCTACCACATGCAGATGTTAAATCTGGACAAGACACCTAGCAATATGCATGCTGTGTTCTATGTCTCACAATTTGCACCTCACTTTTGTACACAAACCACAACAGAGTTGTTTGTTGAAACTAAGGTAAGCATACTTTAGCAGGAAAGAGTATCAATTAAAAGATGCATCGTAAAAAACCAAAAATTAAAAAAATAAAAATCAAACCATGGCCTCTAAGTGATACTGCCTGTAACTGTTAGGTTATCACCGATTTCTTATGCCAGCTAAAGCAAGAAAACTGGAAAACTGGGAATCTGTTGCTCATGGCAAATAGCACTCAACAGAGATCAAAATGACTATTCAACAGGAATCTAAAAAAGCTACCAGAAATGCTAATTTATACGTTTTAAAAAGTATTTGGTATGGTACAAACTATAGTTTAATACTAACAAAAACACCACCTTACATAAAAACCCATGATTTTTCAGCATACATTTTCATAGAGCACATTAATTCCATAAACTTTTATTCATTAAGTAGAATAAATTTGAGATCAAGACATACAGACTGAAATTAATACAGCTATCTTGGTGACATACATCAGTTTAGAGTTTCTCTTACATGGGCAAATTATTCCTAACCAATACAGGTAGTTATTTTCAGGATAATTATTTTCTGAATGAGGTGCTGCCATACGTTCTATAAATTCTGCTACAGTACTCTAAACGTTTCCTAGAAGATCATGGGACTCCTGCAAATTCTTTCTAGTCATGAAAAACAACCCTCCTATACAATCTCAAATATTTAAATCAGCAAGAACTAATTATGAAATGACGTTTCACAGAACTTTGTGTCTGATCTACAATTAAGTATTTTCATCAAACATGATGGCTAATTTTACTGTAAGTAATAAAAAACTCTTTCATGTAGTGTAATTTAAAATTACCAGATTTTTCAGCAAATGAAATAACATGTTGTCAATGAAATTTAAGCAACCTCAGGAGTACCATAGAGGTTTGACTAAATAATGATCAGATGAAAAATTAGTTGGTTAAATCTTACCAAGGATGTCCACACATTAGAGTTAAGTCTGCACTGAAATGCTGCATAAACATATACTTCTTTAGGGTTTTGGGGTTTTTTTTCCTTTTTCTTTTTTTTCTTTTTTTTTTTTTTAAACTGAGTGTTTTTCATTTGGAGATTATATCATGAACAGATGTAGGATAATGTTAATAGTCCCTTCTGGAAACATTAATCACAAGGTTTTACTTATTATTTCGTGTCAGCATTTAAAAGTTAAAGCATTTCCAGAACTGTCACCATTGAAATATGTTTTTTGCTTAAAGCTAAATTACAAAACAGTAATTTATTTTACAGTCCCAGCTCTTTTTTAAGGCGTATATAAGAAGGAAAATGGCAGGCAATGCCCTGTTCTCGTAGCAACACTGTAGACTGACAGTAGTAAGCCTGTTTCTACTTCAGGAAGAGGACTGAAAAATGCAACTCTACCAAACTTTTTAAACCTTTGAGCAAATTTAAGCCTCCACAAAAGAGATCTTGGTTGTCAACATGATACTAACATGATGCTTTCAAAGGTGGATTTCCCATTCCCATCTCACTGAGCAAACATTAACCAGAATCAAAATAAAAGCAGGCTAGGACCTTATTACCAAAGAGACCTCAACCTCTTTCCACATATATTCCCACATGTAGAATATTGTGTAGGTGAAGCAGACTGCTACTACTTCAAAACACGTGTTAATGTATGTGCAGAAATGTCCACGAACTGTATTCAAAACACCTAAGAAAGTAACCAAAACAAGTCCATATCCTTCTATTCCCAGCTAATGACCTTGTTGGTTACTTCAATGTCCTGGAACTCAGGAACTCTACATTCT
This sequence comes from Burhinus oedicnemus, assembly GCA_008921705.1. Taxonomy (NCBI): domain Eukaryota; kingdom Metazoa; phylum Chordata; class Aves; order Charadriiformes; family Burhinidae; genus Burhinus; species Burhinus oedicnemus. The sequence continues at coordinate 1,997,498 of VFFE01007253.1, read as the reverse complement.
TCTTCTAGTTCCAGATTTGCTATGTATCACCCTGGACAAGTTCAGCAAAGACTTTACAGGCACTTTTGTATTTGGGCTATTGAAAAAAAAAAAAAACAAAACCAAAACCAACAAACAAACAAAAAAAACCAAACAAAAAAACCACCCCAAAAACACGCAAGCCCATCCTTAAAGTGTCAATGAAATGTAATCACGCATGGCAGCACACTCTCAGCATCTCCAGAGTCATTCTCCATTCACAGTTGATCAAGGTGAAAGTTAATAACTGGTCCACATGAGATTTACCTAAGGTTTTAAAGCAAGCAGATAAGAGAAAGACTATTCACTTCTTTAAACAGTGCTGTATTTGTCAGAATTTAGAGGCCAAGAACTTTTTCTACAACATCCTCCATCACCTCTTCTCTTTTAGAATATACAGGATGAACATCAAATAAATTCCTCTTGGAGATGCCTGTCTCTCTCCACTGGCTCTACAACTGAACCAGCTTTAACTAAGCACCAAGTTTTTAGAGTACTCAAAGAATGTGAAACAGATCCTAAAGTTCATTTAGCTATTCTCACATCTTTAGCTCTGAAATTTCAGCCTTAATGCTCTGCCTAACTCTACTGACTGGTCCATTAGATCTTGTTTGGCACCTCTGGAGAGCAATAGCAAAGGGGTAAAGCAAAGATGGAAACTGCTTTTGCTTCCACGTTTAGTAAAAGAGACCACATCTTGCAGTCTGTACAGAAAAGTGGCTTAAGCCTGCTCCCTGGCAAACTGATTCTCTATTTAGTTTCCACAGTATAATTTTCAAAAACATTCATGTGAAAATGCAAGCACGTGCACCAAGGATTATTTTGACACATGGTATCCATCATTTGGATTTACTAATTTTCCAAAATAAACTGTTTTGTCAGTTTCCCTGTGCATGTGAATTTTTGAGTAAAGGCAATGTGTAATGTTACAAGACACATTCATGTGCTGACCTTTCACAAAACCAAAATTGTTAGTAAAGCTAGGGTGGTGGGAAGCATTCCATTTTCATTTTGGCCACAAGACTAAAACACCCAGATTTGAAAAAGAGAAGCTGACCAGCACTAGCTTGTGGCCTAATTCTGCTACCTCACGAGTGATCTGACTGAGGATGAAGGATTAACCAAAGTTACTTGCACAACAAAATGTTTATATAAGTAGATCCTTTCAGAAAATTTATCTGCATATGACATGCACAAACTAGGCCTATGTAAGTAATAGTAACTAACTACAGCGTATTTCCAGATCTAATTCCAGAGGCTCTATGTTCCTTTAGTTTAGCACAGGTATTTCCGCAGCACGCACTCACAGAGCCAAGTTTTGTGTATTCCTTCCTATTCCTATAATCACAGCTTAACCCCTACTTTTACACAATATCCCCTATTACTTCCCATTCACAGGGTGTTTAAACGTTCAGTTTATTGACAGACTGAATTCTTCCCTACTTGACAAGATTGTATTTTTCTTTTTAAATATTTAGTATTTCCAGTTAAATATTACACTGCATTTGAATGTATTTAGAAACCAAAATTCCAACCTTTATATATAACCACCCAGCAGCTATGGGACTCCATGAAACTTAAACATGCAAAGAGGAGTTACTAACACAAGTCCCTTAAAGCTGCAGCATGCTCCCGTATCAGGCCACAGAATAAGGTAGCTACAATTCCTCACTTCACTTGAGCCTCCCTTCTGGAAAGGGCAAATACCACTGCATGCTTTTTCAAGAGAATTTGCATGAGATCAGTTTATATGCATTCTACTTTGACCAAACCATGGCTCACATTTTTACACAAAAGTTTTTTCAGCACTCATGCATGCTGTCTCATAAAACTGATCTCTATTTAAAAGAGCTGACAGTAACACGGGTTTTTAAGCTGCACAATTTGAATAGTAAGTACTAAAAGTTAAAACTAACTTTTCTTCAGTTCAGGCCAGTCTCCTAGGGGGAGAAAGCTTACATAACCACATACTCTACCCTTCTTTCCATCTGTCATTAAATTTTGACCCCATTTGCTCATTTCAACTAAATGCAATGAAGGCAAAACAGCTATAACTTTGAGAACTGTTTTGTTACAGCAAACTCTTAGGAAGCCAGTGTTGTTCCTTCTCCTTTCACTTCCAGCAAAGGCAGGAAAAAGCTTCAAAGCACCAGAGAACTTCAAATCCTTTTCATCAGGTCTCTGTTCCCCAGGTCAACCTTAACTTCCCCTTCATAGCTCAGATACAGCCCAGGTCCTGTCCTTCTACTCCTCAAGGCAGGGAAATCTAGTTTTGCCTGCAACACTGAAAAGCCTTTAACTGGCAGCAAGTAATCCTCGTACCTCTCCATGAATTACATTAGCAGAGTAAAAATTCCTGCTTTGTGGACTCTTAACTGCCACTTTCCTACAGCTGCGGTGTTCAGAACAGCCAAAACACTCTGAGGGTCTGAAAACCCACCTTTTGTCTCAGCTTCTGGGTACCCAACTCTGGACAACAACATTGGAACTGTCAAGGATCAAAATCAATTTAAGTCCATGTTTAGAAAGTACTTCTGAAAATACAGTTAGACAAAATAGTAACACTCAGCAGCTTTTAACTAAGAACCTTTCACAGAGCTAGATGAAACCCTTACAGAGTCCTTGTGGCGTGGTCTGGAATTGCACCCATCCTCTCAGGAACTGCTGCGGCTGCATGACCTGAGCTGTGCACAGCCATTACTACTGGACAGCTTCGCTAATCCCACACCTTATTGCAGCTCCCAACTCCAATTTGTTTGGAAAATGTAAAGGAATACTTCTCCTCCCTGTGTCCCTCCCCTCCCTCCACACCCCTGCCTCATATAAAAATCCACATATTCAAAAAATCCAGACATTAAAAAAAAAATAAAACTTTTCTTTCCCTTGAAGCACTGCTCTTGCCTTAAAAAATAGCAAGTAAAAGCACTTAAGGGGGAACAATCAATTTATCGTCTTACAAGTATCTGTATATAGAAATAATAAAATGATCCTTAAACTGTATGATCAGCCTTTGTAGCTGAAAGAAGTTCATTCCGGAAGGACACAGAACTTCCCACCCACACAGCCCCAGAGTGTGCCCATCAATGACATCTGACATTGCACCTACTGTATTACATGACTTAGTAATGGGGGTTAGTGTTTTCAGTTTGCAGTGCCCGGCAGGATCCCCAAAGTAATTTTCAATTAAAAGGTTAAATGCTGGTACTTGTCAAATGTGAAGACATATAGTGCCATAACAATATGAAATAGCTTCCTTACAATTAAATTAATTTCATCGGGTATTTAAGTAGGGGTTGCAAATATTATGCCTTTGGGTAACTTGAAGAAATACCTAAATGAAGTGCAATCATTCTCTGTCACTACTATCTCTCACGTGGAATATAAGACTAGCCTTCAAATCCTTTCAACTCAATGATTCAAATAATACATGTAGGTCCAACAAACATTTGAATATTTTTGTTTCCATTAATAGCCTGGTTTTGTTAAATTAGCCATGTTGTTAAAAATCCTACATTTTTGTTTCCAGTGCTAGTCTGCTTTTTCCCCTCAAATATGTAAACTAGCCATAAATAATTAGTGATGCTTCCAGATAATCACACAAAGAATCAACAAATTTGACTCAAAGAGGCAGTACTGAATAAATTAACACCACCACCACCCCAGGTTAACGTTCCTCTAATCAAACTGTTAAATAGTAGAATTATTTCCTTTATAGGTCCATAGAAAAAGGACTGGAAAATAGAACACACCTGAAACAAGGAAAACACAATAAATGATAGATACCTTCTAAGAACTGAGAGCTCACTCTTACCCCCTGCAAACTCAAGAACAAAAAACTTTCATAATCTTCAAGACATGTATGTCTGGGCCTCTAATTTTTATATCTAACTTGGTTTAGGAGTGAGAATTATGAAAATATATGAAAGTACATTTAGCCAGAATTTTGAAGCAGTCTGGGCCTGTGGCTAAGGCTCCAGCCTGGATTCAGAGGATGAACTAACAAGACTTTCAAAAGTTTTCCTGGTTCTAATACTCTTGCAAGCACTTAACTTCTACATGTTGCAGTTTCCTCATAATGATGCTTACCCTAACTTGAAATGTACTTAAGACACTTGTTGACAAAAACATTTCATAGTTATTTTTAATTTAATTAATTTTCAAATCTGTTAAGAAAAATAATATTCTCAAATGCTGCTCCTGCTACATTAGGAGGTCAATACAAAAATCGTATGCCTGGATCATTGCTTGAAGTGTTGCAGGATTTTAAAAAAATGCATGCAATTAAAGCTTTGATTCGGCAAAGTCTTTCAAATTAACTCAATGTAAGCGATGGGATTATCCTTGTATTTAAAATTAAGCATATACAAAACTTATGTGTTTAAATGCAGACGTTCAGCTTGGCTGCAACAAAAATACTGCATATAGAAACAAAGCAAGAATAAATCTTAATTTTCCTGTGCAGATGTAAGTGACAACCCCCCCTCTCCTAGCCTTGTAACTTGTCCTCCATTCATCAGCTGGTGTGTTTATTTTTGCTGTATGTGATGTGACTAGTAGAACTTAGGCAATGAAAACTTTTTAATTAAGTGAAGATCTTAGGAAGAAAAAAGAGGACCTGCTCCACTTTTTAGAATGCAAGGTCAAGAGCTATATACAGACATTTAGAGCCCAGTTTCATTTAGTTAAGTTTACAACTGAGAAAAGGAAATGAATGTTTCTTCATATAACCTGTGAAACTCATTGCCACAAAGAGTTACTGAAATAAATAATGTTTTGGCAGTAACAGAAACAGAACTAAGTAAGTATATTACCATTAATAATCTATGTACTTATGCAGATTATAATGCTGTATCAGATCACACAGTCCACATGAGTAAATCAGGGAGAAGTTACTTCCATCTGATGCACAGCACTACTCTTACCCTCAGACAAAGCATTGCACAAATATGTTTTTATGCATTCACCTACCATCAGAGTATCATGGTTTTCAACCAGTAGATATGCGAGCAGTCCTGTATTTCAGTACCTAGAACACAGAATCAGAAATTAGTCTCTTACTGCCAGGATTTGTCCCTCCAGCCTCACATTGTAAGACTGGAGTGCAGTAAAGACTAACAATAACTTGGAGTGAAACACATACATTGCTATGGAGTAAGAGCGGTGGAAAAGTAGCAGAGATTTTTGAAGGATTAAATCGGCTCACCTCAATTTTATCAGCTTCAGTGAAGGGCATTATCTTATACATATCACTGAACAAGTATGCAAGACTGAAAACAGTCCTACCTCTGCTAAACTTTTCTCTAGAGACATGGCCTTCTCAACACCTCTGAGCTCGCCCTTTGTACTCCTGGGAAATGCCCTGGGGAACCATGGGATATGTCGTTTTGACTTTAAAGTGCTAGCAGCATTTATTAGTGGTGGAAATAAGTTATTCCTACACTCCAAGGAATGAACAGGAAAATAGGGAGAAAAAAAAAAAAAAAAAAAAAAAAAAAAAAAAAAAAAAAAAAAGGAACTACATAATTGTTCCCAATTTGTTATTTTCCTTGTCTATTTCCCTTCATTCTTTCTCTAAGGAGACAGGATATGCTCATTTCTTTTCCACTTTCCAGGCTTGGTTAAAGAAATACAGTCAGTTTACATGAGGCTGAGAAGATAAACAAGTCATGGGAGAAGGAATGAAGGAAGCATACATCAGCAGAGGTGATGATACCTGAAACATAAGGGAGAGAGGTCAGTGAAGCTGCCTGCATGGCTTCATTGGTGCAAGGCACAACTGTAGACCAAACATTGCACTGCCTTTAAAATGATGAAAGGAAACAAGTCAAAACTATAGGTAAGCCTTTTCCATTCTGCTTCTGTTACTTCCTCTGTATGCCCAAGACTACTTTTTCTTTTTTTAAGCAAAACAAAAAATCACAGCTAGGTTTCTTTTTCCCTTCCAGTAGAACAGTAAGCTTGCTTTGTTCATGGCCCCTGCTACACAGCCATAGTGCCTCTGCTTCCTTCCAGCCTCAAAGTTCCTTCCAGGATGACGACCCCGTGCTAGCTGTGGGCAGATGCTTCAGCACTCGCCCGGTGAGGGCACTCTCTACATTGCAGCAATCAGTTTGGCAACTGGAGGTGGATTATAATGTCAGTCAAACAGGAAGTTATCTGCATTACTCTCAGACTACCAGGAGGTTATGTGAAAGGTAGGTTATATCTGTAGTGATATATATACCACAAATGTCTGTCATTCTATGGTACCCACTTCTGTACGTGCTCTTACACACTACTAACTGTCGTAAGTATGAGTTAACTTGGCCTTCTCTACCTGTAACTGCATCATGAAGTTCCTATTATGGCAGAACCAGAGCAGTGACAAAAGCAGCTAACAAAGCATACCTTATAAACTTTGGTTTCCTTTTCATTTGTACCTTGTAGTAACTTATTTTTATACACACCTGTCCTTAAGCATGTGAAGTACACCAGCAGCTGCCAAAATGAAGATAGAACTATGTTTCCTTATATTGTTGTGTAAAACCATTTCAAACTAAGCGAGAACACTACCTTTGTCAGGAGAAAAAGCTGGGGAAAGAAGGAAGCAAGCAAATATGAGAAAACGAGAGAAAGTGGAAAAATATGAACTGTTATAATCTGTAGACATCAGGAGTTTGGGTCTGATGAAATAGAGAGGGAGAGAGTGGGAGAGAAAGAGAAACTGAAGCTTAGGAAGGGAAGAGTAGTTTAGCAACAATATTTGACAAGACCAAAACTAAGAGAGGGAGGGAGAGGGAGGGAGACTCAAGTAAGGATGTCTTTTGGGCTTAGTAAACTAACTCTTCCAGAACACTATAGGTTAGATTTAGAGCTTTTGGATTAAAATAGTTTTATTGGAGTTAAGAGCAGAGTCAGCTTCTTAGCTCAGAAGTAAATTTCCATTCAGGAAATTCATAACCGCAGCCTTCAGTACCAATCAAGAAGAGAAGATTGGGTTGTTTTCATTTTTTTTAAATTGCACAGGAAGTCAGTACAAGGGTGGGCTGATTACTCCACATAGATATAAACTGTGGGGTGCTGATTACTCCACATAGTATAAACTGTGGGGTGCATCTGCCCTAATGGCACTACAGCCACTCTTTGTTCTAAACCATCAATAAAGAAGCCACAATTAATGATGAGATCACATTCAAAACTGCTACATTTTTTTATGTCCTTTTTATGTCACAAGGCTACGGCACTAGAAGAGGTGTTTTTATGAACTAGTCTGGAACTGCTTTATCAAGCCATTCAAAATAATCTAGTTATTTCCATATTTCATACAGATGGCTACAGCTTTCTCATTAAGATACAATCAACTTACATTAATTTAAAAATAAGTTTTAAAGTTCTAGCCAGCTTTATCAAACTCCTACTCTATTTTCACATGTATAGATTCCATTCACCTATTTGGTCAGGTTCAGATAGTTCAGTTCCATATCCAGTCAAACTTCATTCCTTCTGGGAAGCTTAAACAAGTGTATATTTAGCTCTCTGGGTTTATTTTGTCAACAGCTATGCTACTTACTTTTAATCCTTCTGCTGCAATGTCCATTTTCTAGAAAATTGAAATTCAGTGAGTTTACCATTACCTTTAAGCACGAAAGGTAAGACACTATTAAGCCTAACAGAAAATGAAATACGGCCTTAGGGAAATCAGCAATGTCAGATGTTAACTCAGCATCAGAAATTGCATGGCTTCTGGTTCTTTGCATCTTGAAAAAGAAATAGTAGAAGTACAGAATATATAGAGAGAGCAGCGAAGTGATCAATAATTTGCAGTAGTTGACTTACAAGGAGAGACCAAAAAGTCTAGGATTTATCAATCTGGAGAGAAGATCAAGGGGGAGTACAATCAGGATTCTCAAAATGATGAAGTGTGAAAAATGAATGCAAAAATTTTATTCACAAAAATCCTGCAATTTTTGGGCTACTAAGGGTCACTGAATGAACACATAATACAAAATAGATGAAGTACTTCACACAGTGGGCAGTATACTTCCTGACCTTGCTGCCACAGTAGGTGGCAAGGACAGAGCATACCAGCAGGTTCAGAAAGGGATTATACAAATTCATGGACAATAGGTCCATAAGTGGATAATATACAATGATTATTGGTGGGCTGTACACACCGATATCCCTATATAACAGCTGCAGATGCTGGGGAGTCTAAGGAAAATAGACCACAGCAAGTGGCTAGGCTCAGGGGCACTCGCTATAGACTATCTCCTGTTGCAATGGTTGAAGCCACAGAGCTCCTCTGATCCAGTGAGGTGTTTCTTATGTTCTTATTTAGATGACCTTAAGAAAACAGTCACTTTATTTAACCATTCACTAAGGAAATGTTAACTGACCTATATACCAAAAACTTCAAGATAGCTGCACACAGGTCACATTATTTGTGAAACATGCAGCCAAATTAGGATGCTAGAGGAGAGCTGTGTGGAAACGTCAGAATGCATTAACCTGCATTGTATGTAGATTAGGAATGCATAAATAAAAAAATGGTATTTCTGTATTTAATTTGGAAGATCTGGTCAACAGTGTAACTCATGTTTATCTGGAGTACATTGCACTGGTATATATATGAAGAGTTTTTCACGATTCAGTAATTGTCCCAGCTGCAGAAGTCATACAAAATAAAAGCTTCACATGGAAAACTGTTACTGCATCAAACCAGTAGGCAAACTTTGAGATTGTGGATTCTACAATTGGTTTTTTTGAGACATAATGGTGAGAAAAACATCACCATCCTTCCTGTGAGTAATGAGCATAGCAAGTTCCCTGAACAAAAGCCCTTCTTTCATGAGAAGTTCTCCTAAAACCACAAGAAGCATAGAAACATATCTTAAGTAATGCATCTTAAAATTTTTGGGATATATTACAAACACAGCTGCGCAAACATTAGCATATGAAAAAAAGAATTTTAGCCAATTAGCACACAAATCATCATTTAAAAGCCCCTTTGGTATCATTTTTTTGTTTCAGTCAGAAGAACTTAAATTTCAATTGCAACTATTCTGGGATATTTTATGGTAATCCACTTTTCAAAAGTTTGAATCTACCTTACTTTCATCGAAAAAGATGTTTCTAAAATGAAACATCTGGCTAAAAGAAGAGGAGGGGTTTTGGCATTGCTGGGTTTTAAAAAATCTCACCTATATGAACCTATGGTTACATGGCACATCAAAAGGAGAAAAATTAATGAGAAAAGCTGTCATGAGCTTAATTCTGCCAGCAGGACAATTGTTTTTCTTCTGAAATAGAAGTATTACATCAGCATTTAGAGGATTTCAAAAGTACAACTTATCTTGACCAGAGAACATAAAACACTGATTGACATCTATATGAATTTCCACACAGTATATTTATTTTCATACACTGCTGCATTCTATTGTTATGAATGGGAAATACTTATGAAAGATTCTTCTTTGAATACTATGTCGTTTTGATGAGACCACAAATATGTTGACAATTTTATCAACAAGATTATTGCTGTAAGTTAAGAGAGTCTTTTTTATTGAGAAGAAAATTACTCTGGTTTCGTTATAGCTTCCTTCCTTGGGTGCTCAGAGATGGAAGCAGGTAAGAAGGGACTTTAGCAAAGGAATTGTTGAGCAAGTTATAAATGCAAGTTAAACTGGGAATGTGAAATATTTTCTTTATTGGGAAGTAACAATGCCCGTCCATCTAAATGCATTAAGTGGAGTAAGTATGCCATTTGTACTATTCTTTGGTGAAAAAATAATTTTATAAAAAATAAATTATAACAGAGTATGTGAAAATCTGGAAATCCATGAAATTTGGAATAAATGTTGGCACAGTGGAGCAGCTTCTAGCTCTGTACATTGATTTGCTAGTCTTTCAGAGAGGTAATGACAGATGGCCTTTAGTGCAGCTTTGTTTAATGCCTTCACTTCCAAAACCATAAGGATTTGTTAAATTTTGTGGCCTTCTAGAAAGGGTAGTTTCTCATACAGGTTTGATCTACTACAATGGTAGTATCTTAAGGCATTACTGATTCTCAAGTTTAACCACTGAATCAAAAATAAAACCTCATGTAATTTCTACATACTCCTTAAAACACTGCCATCCAAGCGCTAATCAAAGAGGAGTAACTTAGGATCAAGCAAGAAATTATGAGACTCCGTAAGACTTTTGTGTCGTGCCATCAGCTTCATCCACAGAAAAGCACACTGTACTATTCCTCTAATAAACTGATACAACTCTGCAATAAAACTAGTTAGTTCTTCTTATTCTGTCCCACTACGCTTGTTCCAAAACCTGGCTCTTCTGTTATTTAGAAATCTAAACTGCAGCTCAAATTTCCTCAAGGCCAGTTTATATTGATTTGTTTTTATTTAATTGTTGTCTTTTAAATAGCACTGCTTTTCTGGTATTTTCTCCCATGGATATATTTATAAGTCACATCTCAGATTTCATTTTGCTAGGCTAAATAAACCATTGCCAATTTAGTTTCTTCTTACAGATAAACTTATCGTTCCCATGATCCCGGTAACTCTTCTGTGGATTTGTTGCAGCTTGAGTTCCCCTTTTTTCAACAAGGAAAATTGGAGTTGTACATGGTATTCAGACACAGCTTTATTATGCCTTGTCAGGCACAAATACTTCCGTCTTTCAACTGGGAAGACTTGGTGAATCTCAAATTCCATTTGCCCTTTTGTGCCTGGAACATACTGCTGGCTACTAGCTATCCTGTGATCACCTGATATACTCAGGTCTGTCCCTTCCTCTGTTGTTTCCAAACAATGAGGTTCCAGCTTGTGTCAGAAATTGTCAGTGATCCCAAAGTGCCTGACCTTGCACTTCATTCCATTAACTTTCAGCCTGTTCCTATTACTCCATACCTGGAGGTCATCCATTTCTTCCTTTCAGATATTCCTGCCCTTTCTGCATTGGCAATGGGTCCCAACAGTATATCATCATCAAATTTCCTCAATATTCTCTGTCTTTTTATGTCAAAGTCATTAATAAAATTATAAAACACATCCCATCCCCTGACTGATCACCAAGGAACTTCATTTGTAACCTTCCTTCTTGTCCCGTACTTCCCCTCTCAACAGAACCCACTGTCCTCTCTCCTTCAGGCAGTTCCCTACCCGCAGCGCCTGTACAAATCCCCACCTCCTACAGTTTAACACTAGGCGTCCCCTGTTGCTCTCTAGCAAATGTTTTGCTGCAAAACATCTAGAACAGATACACTTTTTCTAGACAAGCTATTGTTTAAATACCTGTTTGATGGCCTATGACCTAACTTTGGCAAGCACATCTCACGTGTTGTCAGGTGGTTTTTTTAGGTTTGTTTGGTTTTTTTTTTTTTAAATCTCCATCTTTAATTTTACTTTGTCTTTAACACTTGTTCTCAAGCCTTCAAGGCACATTATAGCCACTACAGGAGAGAGTATGGAGTGGCGTACAGATTCAGATCCTGCAGTGTATCTAGTCTTGAAGAATATTTTTAAATAATTTTTTTCCCTCATTACTTTTCTGACAATGGATTGGAGGACAGTGTATTACACAAAGATTGTTCAGTACTTTCTAATTCTAGATTGTTTGTTTGATTGAGATCTTTACTGGAAAGAGACAACAGATATGAAAAAGCTTCTACACAGTGGGAAACTAAAATAACATTTTAGTTGAAAAGAGATAAATTTAAGGAAATATGGTTGACCAGGGAATGACAAGTCATTATTTTTCACAGTAAAACAATAAAGTAGGAGTACCACATAAAATGACATAAAACAAACAAAAGAAATAATTTGTTGCTATAGGATATGTGGAAGCCAAAAGTAAGAATGTCTTATGAAAGGGATTTGATCAGTTCATGAAAGATAGCTATGCCCATGTCTATTAAACACAATAACCCAGCACAAGATATTCTTAAACTGCCAGTTTCCAAAATTTGAAAGGGTCTGTACCTGACCTTATAAGAAATGGCTACTGTTGTTACTTCATTAAATGAATATCTGGTCTGACACTATGATTTTCCCTGTAAAACATGATTGGGTGGAACACCTATTATAGCTAATTCATTTAATGATCTCCAATTATATCATCCATGGTATTGAACGGAACTCAGGCCCCTGCATCAATACACAGGAAATACCCCTTAGAAATTAATGGAACCTACTTCCGTACTCTATTCATCCACCCACACAAAATTCCAGAAGACTGTACAATCCTATTTTATCATGTTTCTCAACAATTTACTCAGCTCTCTGCTGAGGTGAACTTGGTCCCACACCCCTCTTACATAGCACAGAAAGTATTTCTTCCCTTTAACTTTTACATTATTTGAAATTGTGTAATAACAAAACATAAATAACTAGTCATGTATTGAAAACCATGAAGATCAATTTTACAAGAAACCTTAGCACTTTGATGTACTCAAGCGAAGCATCTCATGTCCAACACAAACTCTATTTAACAGTATACCTGTAAGATCCAACATACTCTAGAGAGTTCAAACTCAGCCAAAAATATGTTTCCTGCTGAAGCATAAGACAAAGTCACAGCCCCCAGAAGGAGGCTGTGGGTGGAAGAGAGATGGGGGCTGAATCATTTTTCTCCCAAAATCAAGGAATTGTTTTGGCTTCTTCTTTGCTGAGGTCATCTTGTGTCTGCATAGATAGTAATAAATAAATACATTGTAATCACTGTGGATTTATGAGGCAACTGAAGCTATCTGGGCTCTTGCAGAAAGCAAGTCTGGGAAAATAAGCTGACAATTTTTTGATGTGTCACATGCCCAACTAAAACAAGCTTAAAGATAATTTCCCTTACTCATCTATACTTAAATAATAATTAAAAAAAAAAAAACAACCAAACAAAAAAACCAAAAAACAAACACCAAAACAAAACAAAAAACAACCACACACACAACCAACCACAGCTGGCATTAAGCCCCTAGTGTGTGGGTAGCTATATTATGTGCCCACTTTGCAGACTTCAGGAGGAGCACTCACAGGCTGGTTACAGCACTGACAAAGCAAATCCTACCCCAACTGATTCTCACACACCCTTAGCAACCAGTTCTCTTCCTGCTTATTTTTCTGTCTTAAATTAATGCTCCAAATCCTACACCACTAGCTACACCCTGCTGATTTTGTGTCATACTTCTGAATACAATACAATCATTAGAGGGTTTCTCCAGATGAGCCACCACAGAAACAAACCTCACATTTTATTTTGTTTTGGTTTTCCTGAAAGGAAAAGTTCTTGATGTGGCATCTTAATTTGGATATCTATTGACTCGTGTAGCAAACTGTCTCTGCCTCCGAGATCTCAGCTGCTTCCTCTACAGATGTTAAACTTCTTGGAGTTTCTATAGGAAACGGACAAGGTTCAATATATTAGGAAATAATACTGTGATATTTCCTGAAGTGGATGTTATAAGGTCAATTCACCCTGGCATGTCACCTTATGAACACTGCGATTTACTGAAGTGATTTTCAAACTTTCATTAAAATAAGTGTTGTTTTTTCCTTAGCAATGCCTTTCCCACCACAAGAACAGACTACTGAAAGCGACTAATGGTGCTATTACACTCCTAAGTTCCCACTCACCTACAGCTTTGGCATATATAAAGGCATGAGGACCTGCTTTGGGACCCCTACCAACGTGCTATACAAGAAATACATACCTCAGGCTTCACACCATTTTCTTGCCAGCTTTTTACCATTTTGTCTGTACATTTATTTAGGTAAACATACTGAAATGAAAAGATACAGTATATTTCTTTTCCACTTTTGAGTTCTCCAAAGGACTGTAGATCTTGTTCTTGTACCTAAGCCTTGCAGAAATAGGAGACAAGGGAAGGAGACACAAGGAACCCCAGCCATTTCAGTTACAAATGCACAGCTTTTAAGTGGTTAATGAACTGAATTTGCCCTGCCCCCCAACATCATAAACTACTGAAAACAGCCCGATCTTTCACATATAGTGAAAATAAAGTTTTGGCTGACTTAGCAGGAAGAACTCAACAAATGGAGTGAACAGGATAAAAACTTTTGTAACAATATTGGCAGCCTTTTAGCACTCCACATTCAAAGCTGACAAAAAGATTTTCTTAAGAAAAAAACATTCTTATATCTTCCCTAGGGATGGTGGCACATGTCTAAGGATATCCATGAACAAGGTCCAGAAATTAATTCCTATTCACTTGCTGAACATGGCATTTCTCTGTTGCTAATGTTACAACCAGAGGTGCCAGTTTACTTAACAGAAAGTACTTTATCTTAATAACATGACTGAACATTAACTATCACAACTACTACTTGAGGCCCACATCGTGAATGGGATTGAGGATGTGGACCTTAGTGCCTAAAGATCAAACAAGACCAGGACCCCTTCCTCTAAGTATTGCCAAAGCCTGTGTGCACTGAAGCAGTTTAAGATGACAGCACAGACAAAGGGAGGGGTTGGCACATACAAAAAAGCAGAACAAGCAACATGAGACCACTTCCAGTCCTGTTAGTTCTACATTTATGTATTAAATTGTGATGGGTAAGATAGTGTGTCACTACCAGGAGCCTAGCAAGCTGTAGTGAAAACGGGTTGCCTTTCATTTCCCATTCTTGCTAAACAGAAGACCCAGAGCACTACAAATGCGTATTTGCCCACCTATGAGATTTTGCAAGGTTTTAAGAGCCAGGAACACTATACTGCACAACATGGGTTATGCTGTGAAGTTCCAGCTTCCCTGAAGTCCACAGCAAAATTCCCATTGACTCAAGCAGAGCCAGGACTTCCTATCAGTTCCCAAGAGGTCAGCTGTGCTGAGAATTGTGAGCTGTGCACATTGCAAAGAGCGAGTATCACCAACCCTTCAGCTTGCACTCACTCTTCTTGTGATCGTTTTTGCATGTGGTGGTTTTAGTTTTGCATGCTTTACAGATCAAGAAGCCACCACAGCATTCTGGGTTTGTTTTATTTATCTCATGCAATAACAAGGCATGCTTAGTTTCTGTTTTCCAACCAAAAGTGCTGTGGGGCTGGAAATTAGGTAAAACCTCATAATTCATCTGGCTTCCCACCTCCCTGCACCACCTAGCTCTCTTTGTTGCAGCTACCCATTTGTTGCAGCTCAGTTACTAAAACTTTTCCCTGCTCCAAATAAGCTTTAAACCTTGTTTCTTCAGCTTCAGTTACACATTATCAACAGAGCTTAAACTGTTGTTGCCTTACTGATGCATGTATGGAATCTGAAGACAAATTTAGATTTGGATGAATTGCTGTCCCCATAAGGACAGTATTTGACCATGGAAAGACATCGCAGTTCTTTGGCAGTACTGCTTCTGACAGCTGCCACCATCAGACTCCCTGGCCTCCACAGCCAAGGAGGAGACTAAGATGATCTGTGTAAAGAGATAGAGCCTGAGCTGTACGAAATTTTGCAAGTTTGGTTTGCACAAGTTCTTGTGAATTTTTCCTTTTATTTTTCCATATACATGTTTTTGCACCCCCTGAATTTCACTTTAAGTTTCAGGTTTGAACAAGAATGTTAAAAGCTTAAACTGAAACTCACTTGAAACCATCAGGTTTCATTTGCAAAACCGTAAGTGGGCTTCAAATTGTTTGAAAGGTGCAAATTAAGGAATTTAAGTGAAATTTACAACAGGCAGTTTTATATCTAAATGCAGAGCAAAACTTGAAAGTAGGCAAGTTCTGTGTGGTTCTGTAAGAAACATTTCTTGCAGCAGTTCTCCTGGGCTTACTCTTGGTGTATGTGGAGAAATGTGCTCTCTGCACTCGCTTAAGATGTTGCAATACTCTTATATGCCAGATTATTTTTTCTTTAAACCTCTGCTTAATCTCTCTCCTCCTTACTCTCTCTGGAGGAGAACCAGCACCAAGACCTTTGGGCAATGAACTTTTATAATAAGTCCCCAGAAATCTCCTCTCCTAGTTTAGGACCTAAGGGGTTCCTTGCTCATGGTTATGCACTATCTGTCATTATCTACAAAGACTAAAATGCCAAGGATGGCCTTCAGCTGTCAGCTTTGCCCCTCTGAACAGGGTGTTACAGGATATCTCATTCAGCATTAGCAGTCACAGGAGAGAGGAGATTCTTTCGTTCAGAGCAGGGAATAGCCTCCACAGCTGCAGAACACAGGAGGCCCAGGGAACTTCCTAAGGCCAGCAGCTGTGGAAGCAAATTTTGGCTGGATTGGTCCATTATTGTTGATGAACATAAGGCCTGAAAATCAGTTTCAGGAAATAGCGCAAATGCAGAAAGACTCATGGTCTTATTTTTCATATTTAGATATGGAACTGTATAATAGTTAAACCTTGCTTTGATGTTATGCTCAATATTGTTAGTATTAATAAAAACTTAAGCCAGCTCTTCCAGTGAAGTCGTATTTAAAGGAAAACTCAGACCTGCCACCACCTCCCTTTTAAATTAAACCAGTCCACTAGTGCAGCAATCATGACGTGAAAAAGTTGCCACAAGCACAAAGTTAAACTAAGTTAGACATCTCTTCTTTCATACTATAATACATATGAAGTTCAGAACATTCAATTTTTACTCTTACTGTGACTTAAGCACCAACTACTTACCATCCTAGATTACTCAACAGTGTAGCTGCATGCCCAATTTCATTGCAAAAGCTCATCTTTCAGAAGCTTCCTAGACCTATGTTAAGACAATGAAACCTAACGTGGTGTTCAGCACTACACTTTTTTAGTACTTCTGGCTCTGTAATTATGCCCAGCCCTGAAGATGGGGAGATTTCCTGTCACTCTGCCACCGAATTTCTTAGATCTTCTTGTAAACTCATACTATTTTTCCACCTTGATTTCAGCTGCTGTAACATAGACGCAACTCTTGCCTAACTTCACACAGATGTGTGTTTGGCTCATGATCCTCTGAAATTCTCAGATGCAAATTCAGAATATTATTAGCAATACACGTAACCCCAGAAAGGGCTAGGAAGACATTTTCCCCAACACATTCAGGCAGGCACTAGACAGGATCTTTCCATTTCCTTCCAGTTTCAGTCTGAGGTGAAGTGGCAAAGACTGCCCCTCCAAATCTAATGTTCTGCAAAGCAGCAGCAGATTTGGCATTCCCTACTTCATACCCTGCAGAGCAAGGCAAAGCCTAAGAAACAGACTTGCTCAACAGCTGAACAACAGAGGCAGAAACATCCATTCAGCAAGGAGAGCCAAAGAAGGAGTCAGAGAGCGAGCCAAACCCACCAGCTTCCTCCTGCTGGCTATGCAAGTAAGAAAGGAGCCCAGAACAATGGAGGCAGCAGTACAGGACTACAGTGGGGTCATTTGGTTTAGTTCCCAAATGGCTGCTAACAGATGCCTCTAAGTAAAATTTGCTCTGTGTTGCTGCTGCCTCATCACCCTGGAGCCACATACCCCATGCTCAGTTTGGCAAACTGCTTCTCCTTGTCTGCTTCATCTACCCAGGCTGAGGCCCAGACTTCGATGGGCCCATGTGGGGGGCCCAAACTCCACTGACTCCCCTGTGTTTTGGACCCACCCCTAGAACTGGTAAATAATCCTTTGGCAGCGCTTGCCCTGCAGAGAGCATCTCCCAGCCCACCCCTGTGGGTTTATGAGAAAAGCGCAGCTGAGAGAAGGATTGATATAGAACGGGTCAACTGACAAGCAGAAAAGGATCAAAGACCACTTGATAAGCATAGGAACAGAGGATAGTGAGGCAGGAGAGGATGCTGAAGGACAGGACACCAAAAGGGACAGATCATGGGAAGGGACAGAGAATTTAGGGAACAAGAACATAAAGGGAATACTGTGACATTTTGGCTCCCAACCTATGGCTTGAAGGCAACACATTGTAATGTTGCTTGTGACACAGGAAATGACAACGTTCTGAAGAGGACATGGAAAACAAGGTAGGATATTGCCAGCAGTGCGATACTTGCTCAGTGTTGTTGTCAATAAGCCAACACAGGTTGGGGAGCACAGCTCTCTGTCTCCCTTAACTAGAAGTTAAAATTACTGCACCTGATTCCCCTCCAAATTTTTTTTTGGTTTTGGTGGCTGAATCTCTGGTTAGAAGAATTTGGGTCTGGAGCTGGCCAGCTCTAGCTGGCTACAGCATATGTAGGCACACTTTGCAGCCAAGATAAAATGGTCACAGCCCATTTCCCTACAGACAAGTGAAGACCACACAAACTGTCCCCAGCACTGCCTGTGGTTGAACAGGCCTCTAATTCTCAGTGCTACTTATTTTGGTGCTCTTGCCAATGACATGGTGACAGGCATGCAGAGAGATGCTCACTGCTGCTTTCTGGGCTGACCCTGTTTCTGAGGGTATGATCTTAACTTCCAAAAGTGTAAATCTGCGACACTTCCAAGTACCCAATATATCACAAAAAATTCAAGATTCCTGCTTGAGATCAGATGAAGGAAAAGACCCTCCTGTGAGAATCAGAAGATAATGAAATGTCTTCATTTCTAACCAAATAAACACTGGAGTGTTTGTTCTCTGGTCCCCATTTCATGTACATGATGATTTTGAAATATTTCTGCTTATTTTATAATATGCAGCAAAATGAATGCTCCTTTCACACAGAAATAAACAAGCCTTTTTCTCCCTGTCGTACACACACATACAAAATTCTAGTAAGAAACTTCCTTCCACATCCTTCCTTTGTGGTTGTGAACTCCTCTGGGACTGACACAACTCCCAGCAGAGGCAACAGAATGCTTGCCATTGCTTTCAGTCAGAATATGGTTGTGCCCCTTTCTTGTAGCAGGCAGAGAGTTAATTGAACAGAGTTGAAGATGTATTGTAGGAGACAGGAGTAAATCAAATTATATGAAAACATTCCCACGGTTTTGATTTACTTCACAGAAAGAAGCAAAATATTAGACATCTTATATTACTTCATGTTTGCCTGGAGGGCAAACGTGAGGTAAACGTTCAGAAAATTCTAAAAATGTAGCAATAAGCCCCTTCTACTAAGTTCTCTATGAATTCTGCATTACTGAGAATACAATATTATTCTAAGATGCTGAATAGCAGTCTCTAATCCTGTCTCAGAGGCCAATAGATTCCACCGGTTCAGATGGGCTATTCCTTTGCAAAACTGAAACTAGAAAACTAATTAAAATTGTAAACAGAAGGACTCGCTCGAAGCAGTAAACTGGGTAAGTTTGTAGTGTTGCTGACATCTACTGAGAGAAAGAGAAATTGCACATCATCGGAAAGGGATGAGGGGAGACTTGGCCTTTATTGTTTGCCATTTTAGTTTTCAGCTGTGTTTTATGCATGCTTGCATATTTATTTACTAGTTATCTTGTATCAATATTCACTTGCTTCATTTAAGGTCAGTGATTCAATAGAGACATTATACGGAAAGTTTAAGAGGAGATATAAGGGACATTCAGGAGATAGCTGTATCCCTTATATAAATGCTGCAGACTTGTTCTTACAGTTCCAGATGTCTGAATGCCCACATTGACACACAACATCAGGTATATCAGGACACGCACCTAATTCATACTGACTGCACGTAAAGCCCTCAAATTGTAGCAGCTGATGCTAAAATACACACAGTCCAAAATACCAGATTTAGGAAACCATGCTGCACAAGTGATACTGAAAAGTCACATATCATCTGTTTCCTACAGGAAAGAGATAATTTAGTTAAACTATGGCAGGAATAAAAATACCACCACTAAGAGAATGGTACTCAAAATAACAATTCAGAGATACTTTCTGATCTGCGCATCTCTTGTCATGATGATATATGGCAGTTAAACTATTCAGGCAGTTCAAGAAAAAAATTTGCTGGTATCCCATGCATTATAAAGCATATTCTTTCCCCATGCTGAACAGAGAAGAACCTATAGCCATCCATATAGCCTCAGAACAATAACCATTATTATAGATCTCATGTCTAGGGATTTTGTTCTACAAAATTAACAGAAAAGCTCTGTGTATCTCAGTTTGGGTAACAGCAAAACCCATTGCAGGGCAGGGGGGAGAAACAACATATAAAATTCTCATAGAGTTGGAATGAGTCAGAGTGATAATGATCATGAGTGGATTTGTGTTTCTCTACTTCTGGGCAAATTTCTCATTGCTGAAGTTACACTGAATTTACAGGATTATAAATAAAAACTAATTTGGCCAGTAAATATTTGTAACACAGGGAAACATTATAAATAAAGCAGCTTAATTAATTTTCTTTTTGTAATAAGAGAAACATCCACAGTCAAAATTAAATATCACATTACAAGATCCGATCTGTGATGAAGTTGTTATGAAATGCCACTCTTATGTTGACAGGGACAGGACTTCAGTGTCTGCGTGGGCTTTTCACATTTGTTTCTGCAGATTCTGAAATGGATATAAACATAAGAAAAGATCTTTGGCTCACGTATCTCATGTATAAAATATCCCCAGTAGTCATTCTTGGTCACACAGGGGTAAACCTCAGCTTTTCTACGTGAGCAGGTCCAATGGATAAAGCTGATACACACTTACCTCCCACTTAAGTTCTGCTTTGAATATCATACATAGACTAAAAACTGCAGTGCAGTGTTGAAAACCCTCTCCCAATTGTTCTCTAACTGAAGGTAGCTCATTTCCATCTATGGTCCAGTTATCACCTTGAGGTTTTCTTGGTACCTAAAGGTTGGCGTCTACATGCATTCTAACGTGCCACAGTCTTGGGGGCGCTATGCAACTTGGCACTTACTTCTCACACCGGTGTCCATCAGGATTCATCCAGTCATCCACTTGTCCCTGATATATTCTCATTGCTCACGCTGACTTCCTCAGAAAAGTAGTTGCAGCCTCGACTTTCTTTCTGGAGTAGGAAAAGGTGGGTTATATAGTTTGTCCACCACAGTAATACTTCCAAGAGCAACTGGAACCTCATCTTTCCCTTCTATGTGTCAGATAGGTTAGAAACCCAGGCCATGTTCTCCCTCTCCCTGAGGCTTGCTAATCTGGATAACAGCTTCCCCAGGGAAGTTAAGTTTACACCAGTACAGAATAGTTTGCATGCCTGTGGCTAATGAATTCTTCAGAGCCATACAAGAAATAGACTTGAAGGGAATAGGCTCTCTAAAATAAAGGGATTTAATTCCAGCTGAATTCAACAGTCTCCTAATCATTGGATGGCGTGATTTCAGAGAAATGACAGTCAGCTAACTTCTGAAAAGAAATACTTAGGAACCTTGTCTCCCGTCAGGAACAAGACTGCAAATCCAGAGTACCTGGAGGTACTTCCTTACTGGCCCTCTTTTAACTTTCTGGTGTGATCTGGACTTTGCATGACTCTTTCAGAGGGGCCTTCTCCAATGTTGTAGAAGCAGCCCTGGCACTTAACTCATGGCTGTGCCTTTCACTTGGTTGCTCTGAGTTCTAAAAACTGCACAGCGCAGCGCTCAACACTGTATCATCTAAGTCTCAGAAAATCTCTTAATGAAATGCCATTTATACACTCATATCAATGCACTTTAAATGGGCATTTAGGAGGGTTAAGTAATTAGCAAAGCAAAATCCCACAGCCTGGTACTTGGATGGAGTTCTAACAGTATTATATTTAAACATATACAGATCAGAAATAAAGAGGAGGGAGCAAATATATTTGAACAACTGTTCCTGAACAGAAACTGTTTCCTTATTCTATTATAAATCTATTTCTGATTACCTAAAAAGAATGTAGAAACATTTGGCTTTCTAGAAAAAACTTGGTTCCAAAGATGAGTCTCTGAAAAGGCTCATTCTGGCTTGCACTCATTGAAAACCAAGGCACTCAAATTAATATCATCATTTTGGCAATTCTAATAACAAAGACTGCCAAAAGTATGTTGTCTATCAAATGTACATGGAAGAAAGATGTTAGAATATTAAGAACAGATGTCACAGATATCTTCGAAAATACTCATGCTCCCTAAGTACTCTGCAAGGCAAGATGTACAAAAGCTCATGAAAGATTAAATTAATGCATTTTGTCCAAATGCTTCCAAATGCCACATATGTACGTAAACTTAGAAAGAATTGCATCATAATTTTATAATGGCCTTGTACCTTAAAATGTAGAGCTTTAACAGTTCAATAACATGTTAAAGACTACTTTCTGTAGTCTGTTATTTAAATTTTTTCTATATTCTGTTCTGTTTCAGAGAAAGTGTGCAAGGTTTACCAGTTACTGAGTATTCACTGATTTACATTTTAATTATTACTCTACTGACAAAGGAAGTTTACAAAACCCCCTCATATTAGAAAAACACCTACACAACTTAATGAAAGTAATCTTTACTTAAAAATAGCTTACTGTATAAAATTAAATGACTACTTAGAAAACCTAAATATCTTGAGACTTTATTTGAGCAGGCACAGAACATCCTTTCATCCTCTGCTCTACTTATTTTCAGTATTGACAATTCCAAACAGTAAAAATTAAGCAAGTCTCCAAACAGAAAATCACAGGGACTGGCCAATTTACTTCTTTATTTATTTGTAAATATAGGAAGCATTGGATTCTTTTGAATTGACAGAATTAAGAAAAGATGTTATCTCTAGACTTGGTGTTTCCAGATTTCAGGCACAGAAAATCACCTTACACAAATGAAGCCAGAATATTCATATATGACAGATTCAGGTGATGGAGTGTTAAAAAAACAAAAAAGAAAAAAACCCCACACCACTAAACAACAAAAAAGCCAACCCCCCCAAAAAAACCTACTGAATGTTTTAAAACTCACAATAAAATAATGGGCAATGACAACACTGTTTCTTATGGGATGATATTTTTAAATCAACAATCAAGAAACCTGAACATAGCAGTTTAAGCTAATGATTTTGATTTTTTAATTTTCTTACTGAAATCAGCTTTTCAGTAAGAAGTGGATCACGGCTCTATAAAATATGCCATGAACTTGCATTCACTTGAGCAAACAGAGCCGAACAAGACTTGTCTTTTAAGTTTAAACCTGTGTGCATGCTAAACTAAAATAAAGATTTTTCTGAGGTAAAACAGTAACTATTTGATGTTAAAATGACTGTGCTGAACTCAGAAACATGATGTTGTGGATGATATAAAAATAATGTAATAACACAATAATAAAACAACACAATCATAATGTAATAATAGCAAAAAACATGATGTTTCTGTTCTTTAAAGTTTCTTATAACACTGCTCATTTCTTCTTACCATATAATGCTGACCAGATAATAGCGACACAACACTGACAACTACAATAATAATAATAATTTTGTGGCTGAGAACGGACTGGGGTGCCCTCACAGCTTTGCAGGACGCAGCCTGCCAAGCTCCAGCCCCGCCATGGAGGCCGACTCTCCTCCCACAGCACAGCTCTGGAAAACATGTTTTATTTCCACGAGCACCAGCATGTGTGAGGGCTTCATTGAAAAGGGACAGACTTAAGCCTGTTTCTGTGAAGTACACATTTACAGCCTTTGCTGAACCAGGCCCTAAACTGTGACTTCTCTTTTTTTAAAATCATCCCCTTGCATTAACAGATGTGAAAGCAAACTTGGCATATACAGGTGGCTTAATTTTTTTCCCTTCAAATAACCTGGTTATATCCAGTTTCCGCAGCAATTCCAAGAGTGTTTACGTTGTTTTTTTTCATTTCCCTCTTTTAATAATACGAAGCAGACGTTGTGCATCTGATTTACCTCAGGAGGCAGCGGGAGAGGAAGGGTGCTGCCGCCTCCTTCACGGAATGCGCTGAGGGGAGTGGAAGGGGGTGCTGCGGTCGGAGTTATTTATTTTGTTAATATCTTCAGACCCCAAGGGCCCCATTTTCGTCCTCCCTGGCTGGTCTCCAGACCAAGGCTGTCAGCCAGGGAGAGTATAATATCTTCAGGCTATGGCCCATTTAAAGTTTTTCCTCAGCTCTCACCGAGCTTTTCCTGCAGCTCAGGGGAGGCCACGCCATCCCGCCTTGCCATGCGACCGCCATGGCCACCAGGCCCCCCGGGTGCCTCACAGGGCCTGTCCCCTGTGCACCCACAGAGCCCTGGAGTCACTCACCTCAGTCCCCAGCACACAGCAGCCATGAGGCCAGCTCCTCACTGCCTGAGCAGCCCGTGGTGCAGCTCAGCCACTGTCCTGATTTCTGTCACCCTGTTTTTTTTGCGCCCCCTCACAAACAAAACCCCTGTGCCAGGTTTTTCCCCAGAGCCCTGGCCCCTGGCTTGGGGGGTGACTTGCAGGGAGTTATTCCTGTTTTCTGCGTTTCCCTTCTTCTTAAGCTCCCTAAGGAGGTCTGATACTTAATTAAAGTATCATGAAAGAACTAGATATTTAATTACATGATTATGTCAGATAGCCTAGCTTGACAGAACATCATAAATCCACAGAAAAATGTTTTAATGTTGATGTTCAGCTGTGACCCAGAAACTGAGGACAGGCCAGCTATATTCTTCAAGCAATGGAAATAGAAATAGTATCAGGCAGGGTTGCATACACCTGTATTTTTCAGTAAAAGTGTCAAAAGACATTTGAAAACCCTCTTAAACAATATTCAAAATTTATCTTGGTTGGTTACTCTGCTGACACAAGGGTACACTACCTAGCACAACATTGTTCATTAGGAGGGCCTCATTAAGCCAGGCAGAGCTTGGTGCTAATGAGGCTGTATTGCCTGCAGTGCCCTGACAAGCCAGCCAGCTTTCTGGGGTGCTGCCTGGTGCCATGTCAATGTCTCTAATGGCATTACACCAGGAATGCACGAGCTAATTACATAAAAAACTAGTTACAATTTACAAACCCTAATGCAAGTTCCAAACAAGGCCATTTTTGTGAAAAAAAAAAAAAAAATTGGTTTCTCTCTACCTCGGGGTTTAAAATTACTATGGCAGCCTTGAACCGTTGGCACAACAACAAAAACCACAAGGTGCCTTGTATGGCACAGCTCAGCTCTGCAGCAGGGAACAGGGTGATTACAAGGGGACACCCATGCTCCAGCCAGAAGCACAAATTCGGGATTTTACTGAGGTCATGGATCAGACAGCAAGCCTAGTTTTAAGCATCCAGTCCCAACCACAAACAAAACACTACTGGGCAGGTGAAAGAAATGGCTGCCCTGGTTCAGACTGACCCCATGAGTTTCACATTTGTTCCAGCTGTTCTGAAAAACACCTTTCTCCTGTCAGGCTGTGTGCTGGATCAGGTATTGCCTGTCTTTATCCAGCTGGCATAAAGGCAGAATAGCCAGCACACTGGCTGCTCTGGCTAAATAGACAGGAATAAGTTGTGTATCCACGTGGCGTCCTGGTTGAATTAGTACTGTTGGGTGATCATGTATTATACAGCACCAGTATTACTAATAGTAAAACCATAACCTGGAAAAACATTTCCTGCTGCAGTGGCAGGCTGTAAAGTGGAGAGTTTGTCCTTCAGTAAGTCTCCTGGTTCTCCACCAGCTAGACACAGCCAGGTGGTCCTTGATCAAAGCCCATGTGCAAGGTATTTAAATGTGATCTGATCCAGGGCAGCCCTGTGACACATACCACTCCTACAAACATCCTCTTATATTACTACCACAAACATCCATCTCACTGTAGTGTCTAGGCAACAAAGTATGAATTTCATATCAAGTTCCATGATAAAGTGTAATCTGACTCTCACGTCTCCTCTACTCCCACCAGTAAAGCTATTTACTTAGACATCAATTTAGCAGAGAACACTAAGTATAGCCTAGGCTTAAGGATGAATGTCATGCTCCCCTTCCTGGCAGATGGCTGGAAAAGGTGTTCTAAGCTTCCATCCTGATCTCTGCATCACTGAATCTTAGAGCCTCCAAATATTTTGAAGCTATCCTTTCTTATGCACCAACACTTGAAAGAGAGCACACCAAGTTCTCTGGAGCGCTTGCCTCCTAAACTGTGGCAGAGAATTATGGACCACATACACAGGTAAGACAGATGTGGCACAGGCTGAAACACAAACCACTGCTCCCTCCAGACCTATGAAACTTCATCCCTCATCTCCCTGTTTTTAAAAGGTAGGAAATGTGCAGTTCAGGTGGCAGTCTCCCACAGGTCCTCAATCCACTAGTAAAAGCACAGTCTGAACTCTCTAGCACAAAACAAGAGGCAGAGCCCTTTTTCTGTGGAAGAAAGGTATGATACCTTGTAAGACAGGTATAATGGGTGAAATCTGAAATGGTGCTTTGCTTTTATGTTAAAAGCCAAGCACAATTGATAACCCTGACCAGCTACTTGTAAGATAGAGAACAGAGCTCCTCTGAACATCTGGCTAATATACCTGACCTGTACTCTGGCTTGCAGGAGGATTCTGATACCCTAATAACAATATATGCTGTTTGCTGGGCTGATTTTGGGGGGTTGTTTTTGGTTGGTTGTTGGTTTCTTGTTTTGTTTTTAAAACAAAGTGCTATTTACAAAGTGCCAAATTGTAGCTTTACCATCTAATGAAGTATTTACTTAACAATTTTTTCTACATCTTGCTTTTTTTTCTTTTTTAAACTTTCTCTGCATATAATGTAGGTATGTGGCAAATGAGTACAAAATTCAACTTGTAAAGTATATACTTAATTATACTTGTTATCTCTGGATCTCTACAAAACTTCATAATAGTTCAGGAAATAAAAATACCCAAATAGAGGAATGACTTAACATTTTAAATGTATGTCAAGTGTCTCAACAGCCACCAAGTACAAATCTTTAAAGTTCACTTCCTCTCCGCTGCATTGCAGTTTGAGTCAAAGGAGGGATCAAGACATACAGCTCGAGCTCTTTTGCCTTTACGCAAACAAAACACACAAATAATGCATAAAAAGAATTTACATCTGCTACAAGTAACGAAGATAATTTTATTACTGTTTTCTATTGGCATTTTTCATTCTTGGGAAAAAGTAATCAATGTTGGAACAGGGCACAGCTGATAAGTAAGGCAATTACCCAGACTGCCCCATCCTTTCAGTAAGATCAGAAAACAAAACTGGAGGAGGTAACCAGAACTGTCAATGTATTTCAGATTCAAGATCTGATGAGCAATTTCCATTAAATTCCATGGGAGTTAGGGTAGCCAAAGCAGACCCTTAGGTTTTAATCACAAATAGCACTGAAAACAGTGGCTGCCCTGTAAGAGAGGAGTGTGCTGAAGCTAGGGCATGGGGCAGCACACAGAACAGCAGCAGCACATCCTGATTATCCATTTACCTGGTCAGTGCAGAGCTGTTCTCTGCAGTCAGTACTTTGTCCAGCGGAGTTTTAAGCACCTGCAGATGAGAACCTAACATCTACCCATAGGGGATCATTCAACAGATAATTCCTCTGTTACAAGAGCTTTTGCTTAATAGTCACAATCTACATTTTCCTCTTAGCTTCATCCATTCAGCTTTATTCCCTGTCTTTCCTCAAACACATCTCTCTGACTAACAAACCTCTAAAATAATGTCTTCCTCCTGTGTTCCTATAACAATGAATAGATCACACTGTCTGAACTATAACACTACAAATTTCCAGTGCATAGTTTTAGCAATAAGGAATTAGGTATTCTAATAAATACAAGGTTAAAACTATGGGAAATTAATTACCAAGCTACAAATCAATGAGCAAGAGGTGAAACTGCTGAAGAGATGCTCTTATTAGATTATCAGACTCAAGGCTGATTTACAGCTTTCACTGTGCTTCCTTATCCATCATTTTTATAGTACATAGAAAGGGTTACAAAGCATAAATTGCCTTTTTTTAATTAACGTTGAAGTTTTAAATAGGCTCAGATCAGGTTAACCAGGCTAGGTTACATTTTTTTTCCAAGACATGAAAGCAGAAAATATATTTTATTGATCTGGGAGAGCTGTGACAGAACTGAGTAATACAATACACTTGTCAGCCTGCAGCTTCCTAATATGCTTGCCTATGATTTGCCCAGAAATGGCAATAAGCTGGGGAGCAGCCCTGCTGAAAAGGCCCTGGGAGTCTTGGTGAAGAGCAAGATGTATGAGCCAGTGGTGTACCTGTTCAGCCTGGAAAAGGGAAGACTTCATGGGGACTGAACAGCAGCCCTCCAGTACCTACAAGGAGGTCATCAAAAGACAGAGCCAGGCATAAGCTGAAACAAGGGAGGTTCAGACTGGGTTTAAAGAAAAACTTTCTCCCAGGAGGACAGTCATACATAGAAACAGGTTGCCCTGAGAGGTTGTGTAGTCTCCATCCTTGGAGGTTTTCAATACCAGACTGCATTAAAGCCCTGAGCAACCTCAACGAGCCTCACAGCTGACTCTGCTTTGTGCGGGAGGTTGGCAAAGAGCACTCCTGAGGTCTCTTCTGACCTGAACCACCATATGAACCCAAGCCTGACTCAGGACACAACAATTTTGACAGCTAGCATAGAAGGGACTTCCTGAATTGTACTCAAACACAATTCTGCCTCTTCCACCTCTGAAAGGGATAATGACCCATAGGTCAGGCTAACACAGCAGTTCCCTAAAATTTTGTTAACCTATTGGTATAACGTAACTCAACCAAGTGGCTCAACAACATTGGCAGCCAGCTTACACTAGTGCTCCTGTTAGTGACAGCCAAGGTAGGAAACTGTAGGAACACGTGCTGATGTTGACAGCCCAGGCTGTGGGGAAGCATAAATTAAACTGAAAGTGGCAATGAAGATTACTAAATCTTGAATACTCTTCAGAAGAATCCCTGAGTTTGTCCAGGGCCCCTGGCAACAATGATACAGATCTTCTCAAAATAATAATAATAAAAAATTTTTAAAAAGCTTGAATGTAGTCATTTTAATATAATGTGTAAATAACACTGCAACCTCAGAGACATGATTCACTCCTTCTGAAATAAGAGATTTTGCAATTATAGCCCACACTAGAGGCTTTTCTAAGGAATAGAAGAGATGCACAAAAACTGAGCATGCTTTTACTAGCCATTCCCTTATCACAGTTGTAATATCAGGATCAGATCTGGACTGCAACCAGTATTTCATTCAGTCTTGTAGCTTCATTGCTACCTCTTTTAAATACTTTGGTACATAGAAACATCTCTTCACTGTCTGTAAGGGATGCCACGTTCTCAGCACTACCACATTACCAAAAATGAAACAGATAAGGAAAGACTCTTTAAAAATATTGAGAATAACTTTTAAAAATTATTATTTATAATTTTCTTTTCAGCACAATTTAAGTGGTTACCATAGCTGGAATGAATTACAGTGCACTGCCAGGATTTTCAGAAAAGGCCCTTCCACCCCGGGAAAAGTTCAGTTGCATTCTGCTTTAATGGCTCTTGGCAAGCTTGCACTATTGTTTTTGTACAAACAGAAGTAAATTTGATATAAATAAAAAATGGAACTTTATGTGAATGAAGCAAACATCAAATTCCTTAATCTTCAAAAGAAATTCTATCCCTGAATAATTAACTATGATATATTTATAAAACTAGAATAATTGAAAACAGAATTCTAAGTTGATTCATGTGGACTGCGCTGAAATATTTATTATTGCAAGTCCAGAAGATTTGTCTGGGTTTTGTCACTGGAAATGTCTAAACTCAGTGTCCAGATGTTTATTTAAGTTGCTCCCACATAGTTCTAATGTCAATTACCAGGGGTTATCAGAGAGCATCACTGTGTATCTTCCTTGACTAATATTCTCATTTCTTCTGCATCTTTGATGTTTTCTTTCATTAAAATTCCTGGCTCACAGCCACAAAAATCTGCCGTGCAGGCAAAAAACTGGTCTGCAGACATGACATATGATGATGCCCAATGTCTGCGCAAGGATAATATTTATCATCAGCTATCATTTAAGCAGTACTATAACCAGTACAATACCAATTTAAAGCAGCTCAGAGAAATACTTGTGAAACCAGGGAATAAGATCTTCTAACCAATATGAAATAACTTGGGTCAGTAAAGAAAATATTATTGCATATAATGAAGATTTTGTGAATCTGTTTTGGGGTTTTTTTTCCCCCTTCAGGAAAAAGCAAGGGGAAAGCCAAGGACAAAGTAATTTCACATGTAATTACAAGTGGAATTGACGAATCTGTAACTCTGGAAACCACTATTACATTGAGACTTTTATAGTAACCAGGAGACAACACAAGCCACTCATAACAGTGACTTAAACAGAATAGAGCTTATCACACAGTCTCTGAAGATTTCCTATGTTCAAATGCAAATATTGGCTAACACATCTCATTTATATATATATCTCTCTATATCTATATCTGTTGCCCAAAACCAGTTGGTTCATTTGGTTTGTAGGTAAATTCTGGAAGATTTAAATATTTGTAAGAAAACAGAAGAAAATCAATGGTAATTCAATATAAATGGAAGTAGAGATATAAAATGGCTGGAGAAAATAGTGTTGATGCCACTTCATGTTTTCATGTTAGGACTCAAATATACCGGGTTCCTCTCTTTGTGAGGAATGTTACCCATTTTAGTTCTAATCAATCAGTAAGAGAGGGGCACCTTGCGAATTCAATGGATAATGGTCTAAATGACCTGGAAATGTAAATCTCATTGATTATGTAATTAACTTCTCTCCCACCACTGTCAGTTTGGGAAGGCATATCCACCCACCAGACAAAGCCCTCACAGCTGAGCATTCAGCCTTGCCAACAGTCATTCTCCCTCACTGAGATCTTCTACAAATGGTGTCACTGCAATTCCAGATTCAGTTGTGATTCTGTGCACGCAGTAAAAAAATCCCACAGCTCCTTGCAGAATTGCAAGTTTTGTCAGAGAGTTTGCGCTCATTGCAGCACAGGTTACATGCAACCTGCACACACTGGGAGACCGGTGCAGATGATAGCTTTAATTCAGAGATGGATGCAGGAGATCACATGCTATTATAACCGGAGCCTCAGCATTCCCACCACTGTCTGACTAATCTCCGAGTAAATTAAATGTGTATGTTACTGGCATCAGTAACAATTGAGAAAACATTTTTCAGAAAAAAAACAACAGAAGAAAAACACGGACAGAAATTTTGCAACTGAAATTTCTATTCAGGAGAAGTGTACAAAGAATATCTCCTACAAAGTGCTCAGCTTCAGAGACTCAGCAAAACCTTGGACTGCAACTACTTGCCACATTATATCACTGCCTTGATCTAATAAGCAACTACATTAATACCAGCTGTGTGTATAGAGAGAGGAAATATGCATATGTTCATTAAGCATTATGGCCCCACTTATCTCCCTCATGACTTCAGTGGAAATGTGCCAATTCGTGCATGATGCAATTATGGTCCCCAATATCAAACCTGGAAGAAAAGCAATGAGGGTGTCAGTACAAATTCTTACAAATTTCCCTGTCAAGAAAATCTCTCTTATACTTACTGCTGGAGAACATGTTCACTCGTATTTGGATGATTAAAAGTGAAATACTTAGTTCAATGATTCTAGCAAGTTGAAAATCAATTTGCTTTCCACACACATTTCACTGTGCTCATTTGTGTTGTCTCCTCACATTCAGTAATTGGTTCACAACTCTTATTCACATATTCCCTTGCACACAGAGATTAAACAAAACATAGAGCCAATATCCCAGTTCAATGGAGCACTTGAACATAAATGTTCCTAGAGGAATAAAGCTTTGACTTCAGTCCACGCTTTCATGCTTCACCAAATCAAGGGCCAAATTAATAAAATCTTAATAACCAAATGATCAAAACAGTTGCTTTAAACAAGAGATAAGTAAATGCCTCTAAAGCTTTCCATACATATGGAATGATAATTACAGTATTTACAAATGAGTCAAATGGAGTTAAGCACTCATATCCCATGGAAAGTCAAGGTGAGTGTAAAATGTTTGGACTACAGTCAGCTAACATTTGCCTGCCACAATGTCAGCAGTGACACAGCACTGCAGAAGTGTGAGAATAAAACATAATCATTAGCTTACTGAAAGAGAAAAAAATACCACAGCAAAATAAATGTTGTTTTCACACAGCTGTCTTTTCTACTTCCCTTCCCCTCCCAGAACGTGGGAGTTCAAAACCCAAAACCAAACATTAGGAAATCAGGAAATCTCAGCGGTGATCTCCACACATACCACCCTAAGAGCAGTGGACTTGCAACAAAACATGAACCACAAACTTGGGGAAAACGCAGTTCAGTTAGCACCTCCCTGGAACAAGACCACACCATGCAAGACCTACTCCCTGAAAAATTTGTCCTTACAAGACACTTTGGAGAAATTATGCTTCCTTCTTACATTGGTCTGAAAAAGAAACAAGGCTGGCAAAGCAGAGCAAAGCCACCTTTTCCTACAGCAGAGTCCACAGGGTAGGGCACAGTTTCTTCCAACACAGGACTCCCTTTCCCTGTCCCCTTTATGGCATTTGCTTGCTATAGAAGGCCAAGGATTCATTGTAATTCCCCTGGCCCAAGGATACTCTGCAGGCACTAACTTGCTAAAGGCAGGTGATGAGCCAGATGCCACTCAAATTAGGCCAAAAATGTTCTGAACAGAGTCCCAGAACAGATGATTTTCACTGGAAAAACCCAGTATGGTACACAACTGAGATGACAGTCAGCCTCCTGGATCCAGGGAACTGGCTCTGCAGTGGAGCTGCTCAAAACAACCAGCCAGACAGATCTCCACTTACAACTCGGGCTACTCAGGTCCTACCTCCTCTGCGAGACTGCTAAAGGCTGCCAGCTTGTGGTGTGTCTGCGATATGGGAATTGTCTGCGAGTTCCATACAGAAACCCCCAAACTACTGCCCGGGGCTGCTCACGGAGCACAACCAGCTTTTGCCATGGCTTCCCGCTCAAGTTTTGATTCATCAGTCTGTAGCATCTGGATATTCTTTTCCCTGACTCCTGATACTGCTTCCCTGTGGCAGGTTCAGAAATTCCACAGCGCAGAGCCATAGTTTTCAAATTCTCTCAATTTGCAGGCCCCATTTCCTCCACACAGGAACTTGCAGCTTATTGTCACTGACTTTTTTTTGATCCCATGGCCCTTAGAAGCAGGCCACAAGCCAGATGGAAAACTAACAGAACTGCTGACCTGTCAGCTAGGTCTAACTCTAAAAACCAGGAAAAGCTTATGCATCTTTTCTACCCTTAGTTACTCTCCTAGTCCCCCCAAATAATTAAGTACAGTAGCATTTAGGTCTTTCTTCTTTCAAGTGTTATTTCCCAAATACTTAACATAAATTTTTAGGGTGCTGAATCCTCTAGATCATGTTATCACCACAGCTGGCAAACCAGATTGCATGTTCTCTCCCTCAGGAAAGGTTACAGCTGTGAACAGAAACTCTATTAAAGAGTTCTTTTCTTCTGTGCAGTTTGCGGATTGGGTACTCCTAACAATGCAAAAATCAAGGGACTACAGCTCCTGCGGCACAGTTACCTGCCTCACACGCTACAGCTCTTAGACTTGCAGCACACCATTTAAGCTCTGTCTGTGCCATCTTTCAGACCTGCACGATTGCCCAGCTGTAGGTCTTACAGAGCTTTTTTCATCCATTTGCATTCCCAAGTTTTCTTTCCCTATATAGCAATTATTTCCTAACTCCATCTCCAGTGTTTTCCTTGTGGAGCACTGAAGCAAAAGGTTCTGGTTTTCCCCAAAATTTAACTGCAAACTTTACATGATCAAAATGAAACATGATTCACATGAGGAACTTCACAAACATATTATCAATTCTTTGTTTTCTACTGGGTTAACAGCCTACTCCACTAAAACAGTCCACTCCCATAAAAGAGAGCAAGCTCCTCAATTCTCAGTGTACATTTTGAAATGTTCTAGAACTGGAGAACAGTGAAATGCACAACAGCAATACCATGCTCGATCAGAAATTTAATTCAGTATGACTAAACCATTCCATGATTCATCCTCTTATTCTCTAACCTTTTACAAACTTCTGGATTGCACACCCTCCTTAACATGGGACTCTCTTTATACCCAACTCTTTACTTTCTCACAAAATCTTCATGCAGAGTACATACCTGTGCTCAGAACCCAGGACCAACAAGCCCCCATGAAAGCTTCCAGGTTTTGCAGTAACACAAACCCTTTAGCAGTAACTTAAAATTCATATCTTAAGCTTGGTTTTGTATTCATGCAGCACTCTCTTCCACAAGGACTCCCCAGCATTGTGCTGAACAGCTGTTAATTATTTAACAAATATATAATGCACTTCACTTGTTATTACAGTGATTTTTTTTTTTTTTCCTTAAGGGCAAAGTTTGCCCATTCAGGGGATCCACTTTGGCAAAGTCCCAACATGTTGAATCCTTTCAAAACACAGATCAAGAAAACTGCCTCTGCTTCACCAAGTATAGAGAGCAAAAGTAACCCTTAAAAGCACAAGGAAAGCACTTTAGTTAGCATAA
This sequence comes from Burhinus oedicnemus, assembly GCA_008921705.1. Taxonomy (NCBI): domain Eukaryota; kingdom Metazoa; phylum Chordata; class Aves; order Charadriiformes; family Burhinidae; genus Burhinus; species Burhinus oedicnemus. Next base: position 1,963,132 of record VFFE01007253.1, on the reverse strand, counting down.
GAGAGTGGTCAGCAGAAGCCTACGTTGAGCTAGATTTCAGTAATCTAGAAAACAAATTCTTAACTGTGTAAATTCCTGTAGCACAGAAAAGCTTAAAAAACTTAAGTGTGACAGCACAGTCAGTACAGGGACAATAGTGATGATCTTAACGAGCGGGAGAGATGCAAACAGGCCTGGAAGTGGTAGATTGTGCTTCAGGCAACAGCAAAGGGAAAGCCAATACACTTCTGAGGCCTCTTGTCCTTAAACAGTACAACAGGCTGAAATAATGGGAGGACTGATGACAAGACCCAGCTGGATGACGGTGGTAGGTGGCATGGACAATGGTGATCTGAGAGATGAACTTCATGCACAAGAGAAGAGCACTCCATTGGCCTGTGGAGTCAGTCACACACTGAAGGAAGACGCTGAGGGCAGAAATACATACAACTGAGGATCAGATGGGTCATCAACACGGATGCTGAGGGATAAACGCAAATGACTGAAAATGTGCCAAAAAATAGTGCTGATAAAGACAAGTGATTGTGGAGAAGCTGGGAGGATGAAGCAGGAGCACACGAGAGAAAAAGGAGGAAGAAAAAAAAAAAAGAGGAAAAGGTGGTAAAAAGGAGGATATAAGGCTCAGAAGTGGCAAACACCTCCACAGCCTAAAACCAAAATAGGAAATAAGGAAAGCCTCAGTAGGAGGGCAGCTGTGGCAAAAACACAAAGACATTCAGGTCTCTATGAGATATGCAAGTGACTGAGGTATGTAGAAGGTGCCCAGGTGCACAGCTGGTATTTATATGCAGTTACAGAAAGCAAGAGAAGATAGCAACGGCAGGAGGATGCACGACACGTGGCAGAAGTTAAAGGCAGACACAGCCAGTGATATGTCCTATGAAAGGGAATTGGTGGTGCAGGGATGAAGAATATGAATTTACTTTAGTGACAGGATGTAAGTCTTATGAGGAGAAGGGAAGAGCAGACAGCTGATGAGAAGCCAAAGAACAATGAGAACAAGAAACCTGTGAGAGGAAAGAGGCATCACAGATGAGAAACAGATGACCTAGTCAAAAAACACCACATATTAGCTTACCAGTAGTTCCACCTGTGAAGCTGCATTGCCAGGGTATGGACTCTGCCACCGGGACTGCCTGGGAGAGCTTGTGGAGCATTTGGGAGAGAGTTACTGCCTGCTAGTAAAGTACTGTATGCACTCAAGAACTGGCAAAGACTTTCATCCCCCATTGATATCACGCAGCTTTTTGAATGACTCGCATCTGGAGCACCCTCAGTTTTCAGAGACACCATTCCTGCAGGAATATGTACACATCCAAGGCGAGCCTTGAACACACAGCTGCCCTGCACACACTGCTGCTGCAGCATCTAGGAAAACAGGTGTTGCCAGGCCATACAAGGAATCTCTGAGGTTTGTTTTTTAGAACTGAACTCATACTAGGGCTGGAATATCCTAATCAACAGTGGAATATCATTGTGAAATACTTCTCGGGTGTGTTCTTTATCTTTCAAAGCTCATACTAAAAGGCAGAAAATGTGATTGTAAGGAAGATTATTTTTTTTAATCTTCAAAGAACAGCTAAAACTGCAAAATACACAGAACGTTTTCTCAGAGAAAATCAGATCTCTTAATTTACAGTATTAGACTATGAAAAAATAGTATTCCAAAGCATGAAAGCAGTGTACAAAAATATGGAAAAACACCAAGACCTTTAATAAAAATATTAAAGTCTTCAGATTGACTTGATCTCTTGATGTGCTTTGCAGTAATCACCAAAAATGAAATAGCAGAGTCCCTTAAAGCCCAAACAGAATTTGAATTAAAAAGTAACTTGAAATTCTCAATCTATTTACAACATAAGGGCAGAAAGTGTTATTTTAAGGTGCAGGCACAGAAACAAGTTGTCATGAGATGAGAAGCTAACTTACAGCCTGACTATCACGTACTTATTGTAGCTGTCCGGGCATGTATTTTCACCATATGGTAAAAGCAAGATAATCTTAAATACATAAAGAACTATCTCACATTTATACAAGATGAGCTTTCATACATGAAGGCAGTGCACAGGCACCTTAGCTTACTTTATGGACATGTGTGCCAATGCCCTTTGCAATCACATTTCTGTGCAGAAGAAACCTTCTCTCGTAGACGACTCATCACAGCCTCCAAAAGAGCTTACTTCACTCTAGCTGAAGACTACGGGGCATTCCACAAGGATTAACTTCCCCAAGTGCTCAAAAAGCAGTCCCCAAATAACACCACAGTTACCACTTAATAACATTTATATTTATGAAGTTTATATTGAACCCTTGCCATAGCTGTAATGTTAAAATTTTTAGAAAAAATTGACTAGATCAAGCATTCTCAATATCCAGGTTTGGGTTTTAAGAAGTACTGCATAAAGATCAGTTACGTGGCTCATCCTCAGACATCCCTCCTTGAATTCAATCCTCTGCTGAAAAATAATCTTCATCTCTCTCTTCTCTATATTGCATTGAGGCCTCCCCCTCTGGTTCAAACCTGAGCATTTTTATATTCAATCTCTCTGCAAGCTTCTGTGCTGCAAGCTTGGCTTGCATTTCCTATATAAAAGAGAAAAAAAAAAGGACACAAGTTAGAAAAAGTGTTCTTTTGTCATTTTTATCCTGGTCATGAAAAAACTAATAGACTAAAGTATAAACTTGACATAATATTAGTAATTCCAGAGGGGGCTTAATTAGAAGTTTTAGTAACTAGCAAAGAAATTTGAGGTTTCTTTTCACACACACATAACTTTGCTATAATATTTGAAGACCTTTTTATAAGAGTTGAAACTCCCCATGTGGCAGTCCTCACCTGTGGCACTCTGAAGTCAGCTTTAACAGAACAAAATATGCCCATGTAAGAGAGCAGCTGGGCATAGTAACCACGTAGCAATAGCAACGCTTATCTTCCAGCAAACTCAGTAAAAAATCTGTCTCCATTTTCCAAATAAACTATATCCCTTAAAGTGCCAAGATGACTAAATTAGCAAGCACTTTTAAAATAATAAACAGCAACCAACACTTTTACAGTAGTGTCTATTTTAAACATTAGCTTGGCACTACCTGGAAAGTCAAAATCAAAATCCAGGACAACAGAATTTGAAGAACCTCAGAACTCGGATTCTTCAGGCACAGCATAAATAAAGGCAAACACAGATACTTGCATATTTTAAAAATAACAAATACTGCTAGGCCTTCATTTATGAAAGGGCCAAAAACTCTCTAATTACTAATAGGCAAGGTATACATTTAAATTTCTAGTCAGAGGTGAAGTGAGTGCAATTAGGCTAGCGTATCAACATATGAAGAATAACACTAGATTTTGCTTAATGCGAGAACATCAGTTTCAGAAAGGATTCATACGTTATTTAATTATACCATTAGAAGAAAAAGCGCCTCTCAAAGTCTGCCCATCTCAATTTCATCATCAAATTCATCAGTATGAAAAGATCCCTTTATGCTTTCTTTTTCAGGAGCGATCCCAATTATACGATTACTTTTCAGACCAAATCTTAAATTCATACCTCATAAGCTTCTTTTTGCTGTATCTGAATTGCTATGGATTCCTCTATGGATAAGGGCTTAGCAGGGGAGTGGTGAAGTGGTGGCAGCCGAGCTGCTGTGATGTCATTCAAATGTTTCTTATCTCTAAGTCGTCTTTCTTCGGTAGAAATTGGAGAGCCAGATCCCCCGGGTGACTGACTGGATGAGGAACCATGCGATGATCCACTTCGCTCTCCTGATAATCTGGAAGAGATAAAACATAAAAGCTGTGACACAGATTTGCAGCACAAGGTTGAACAACTTCAGTTCCAAAACTTGTTCTTTTCAATATATCAGAGTTGAAATGAAATCTGAAGTGCTATGACAACATAAATGAATAAAAAATAAACAGTGCTTGGAGAAACTAAAAAGATTTCTCTGCAGAGAGACAATATCCCAAGTTACTCCTGACAGTGAACAAAAAAAAAAAGGTATGCCAATTAATTGGCAAATATGAAAAAGCAATGCTTTGGGAGTCACACAAAGTATAAACTGCTACTGGTACAATGTGAATTGCAATTTTTCTAGAGGTGCAGGAAAAGCAAAATGCTAGCTGCTGTTGAAGTTCTACAAGTTCTAGAACCGATCCACAAGAAAGTTTTGCCAATTGTTTAATAGTTTTGTAGCTTAAGCTGTGAAACTCTGTGAAGATTCATCACAATTGTTTCAAATGGGTAGAATTAGACCACCGCTCAATACTGAGATTCTGTGGTCCTTACTGCTAAAGAGCCAACATATTAACCTTGCATGTCATACGACTTTAAATCTCTTCAATCATCACAAGAAAATAAACCCACCATGCTTGTTCTGTACCATTTCCAACTTCATACAAGTCAATTATTTCACAAAAGGTTTTTCTGTTCCATAATACTTACACATTTGGCTTAAATTTGCTTTTTTTTATGATTGGGTTCTTGGCTCTAGACTCCAGAACTTCAATATAATGTGGTGTCTTGGGGTGCAGGCTTCCAAAGATATTGCCTTTATGTTTAACCACGTTCTGCTCTTGTTCCAATACTTTTTCACTACTACCCCTATCTACAATTGTAACTTTTTGAAAGGCATCAACCAACAGGTCTTTACTGTTGTCCAAAGCAGCTGTACTTTCTGTAACATCCTCAGTATTGCTCTGAGATACCTGCTGATCATTTTTTAGATGACTGTTTGTGGCTGACTTGGAGACGACGTCACAAAAAAGATTCTGATCTTTTGTAACAGTCTTTACTTTATAATTTTTCCTCTGAGTCCTTTGATTTTCCAGAGCTGTAGTTGTGGCATCTTGGTCAATACTTTCTGTCTCCTGCCTTTGGGAAGAAATCTCAGAAACTTCTTTAATATTAGAGTTTTCATTAAAGACTGAGGAATCTTCACAGTTTAGCGTGTCCTTGTTTCGGATAACTTGCTGTTTGCTTCTATTAATATCCTCCCGTTTCACCTGAAACTCCAACCTGACAGCAGATAACAGCTCAGCCATCCTTGCTAATTCTTCTTCTTGTAAAATGGCAAGCGTGAGCTTTTCAGCAAAATCAGAGATCTTCTTACCCTTATCTGGAAGCCTAGCAATGAATTTCCTAAAACAAACAAAAAAATATTTAACAGGGTATAAACAATCGTATTTCAACCTGAGATACAGATCTGGTTCATTAGAACAGTTAATGTGGCAGGTTTCTCATTCTAAGTTTCTTATTTACATAGTAGATTTCTGAAAAGCAGTAAGATGCAAAGCACTTGCAGCCTCAGATGTATACTGTGAAAAAGTAACTACTATGTTTTTCTCTGTTCAGAGATGGAACTGCTGCTCTGAAAAGTGCAGTGTGCAAATATCGGTTAGTATTTTCATCACAGTGGAGTGCACAGATTTCTCTGTCCTTATTCCCAGAAATAACCCCGCAGCTGTTACTGTGCACGCCCACAGGCTCTAACACCACCCAGACGTGTATAACTTGAAGGCTAATTCCCGGCTGTGCCCTTGACAGCCCGGGCAGGAGGGCGCTGCGCGGTTCCACGGGGACACAGAGGCTCCCGGGCGGCCGAGCCGGGATAGGGCCCGTGGGGAAGCACTGAGGGGGGGAGCCCCGCATCTCCAGAGAGCGCCGCTGCTGCGGCAAGAGCTGGCAGCCCCTGCGAGGTACACGCAGCTTCATCGGCCCCCGAAAGGATTTAAACCAGAGGAAGAGGTTTGGCCGCTGCCTCCTACGCAGGGACGGGCGAGGCCGGCGGGAGGCCTAACCCGCTCCTCGGCGTCCGCGCTCTGCCTCTCCTTACCGGTCCGCCAGTAGCCGCTCCTGCCGCCTCAGCATCTCCCGGAGCTCGGGGAGGCTCCGGCCCCGCAGGCTGCTGCCGCCGCCCGCCGCTGCCATGCCGCCCCGTGCCGCCTGTCACCGGGGCAGCCACCCGGGTCCGGCGCCACCGGCGCCGCTTCCGCAGCTCCCTGGAGGCCGCCATCTTACCGGAAGCGACGGCAGGGCGGCAGGGCCCAACTAGGTCGGAACGCGAAGGCCGACGCGGCCCGTGCCTGAAGCGAGCGGCCCCGCCCCTCCCGCCGCTTCTGGCCAGGGAGGGCCGCGGGGAGCGGGAGACACTCCCTAGGAGAGAGGGGGGGCGAGACGGAGATCCTGAGGGAGCAGGGATCAGCCCCAGTGCTAGGGACTCGTTTAGGTACATCCACATAAACCTAAAATAACGTCAGACGTTTGTTTTCTGTGGGCTCAGGCTGTTGTTGCGCGGGGCGGGGAAGAGCCCGCGCCGGCCTCCCCTCCGGATGGGCCAGGCGCCGCGGCGGTCCGGCCGCAGCGCTCCGGCACACCTCGGTGACGGTCAGCAGACATCCCCGTGTCACAAAATCCTGATTATTGAAATTGACTTAGTACTCAAGAAACATATTTCACGTTAGCCTGAGTGTGAGAAGTTCTGCAGAGCACAGGCAGATTGCTGTTCCTGAGCTCACCGCTCTTCATATGCTCAAAAAGCTGCAAAAGCTTAAATGTATCTTACATTATTCTGCATTTTCATTGACGAAAGCCATGCCATTTCCATATGTTTGAGTAGCTTCTAGCAGAGCATCAGTTCCTATTTAGGACTCAAGGTTTTAACTTCCAGAGATTTGTTAAAGTTTTCTTTACATGGCATTTACTTTTTAACATGTTTATGTATGATACAGAGCCTGAATATAGAAATTCAAACTGTAGTATAATGTTGGCCTGCTTACTCCAAACTTTCCTGATTGATAGAAGTGCCATGAGCTTTAGTGAGTCCACTCCATCTAGTAATAATAAGGTTGCTAGCAGAATGGCAGTTCCCAGGTGGCAGATGTCAGCCTTTTTAAGTTGATCACAGTGGAGGTTTTTTGATCCAAGTACTAGTAAAGAGGCACATTTCTCAGAGATTGTTAAAACAGTTGTTTTATGAACAGGATGAGCGGAGGGCCTACCCCAGAGGGACTGGAGGAGGAAGCGCTTCAAAATGGCCGCGCGCCTCCTTGTTTGTTCAGCTGGAGGGTGAATGGGAAGGCTGAGGGCCAGGGGAAATGAGATTAGTCAAGTAGGCAGCTACCCATGGAAAAAAATACCACGATCAGGGTGAGAAAAGCCAAGGTAAGTGATTAGTTGAAGAGACTGTTTCACTGTTGGTTATGCACAACCTGGATCATCTCCTGTGGAAAATCCCTCAGGGAGTTTTCCCTAAGAGTTCAGGGAAGAGGAAATCACTGTGAGTTTTTTCTCACCAGATCACCCACTGTTCAAGGACACAAGTTCTCCGAGTTGCTGCCTTTGTAATGCAGGCTTAAGTTATGCCAGCTCTGTAACCTGCTTTATCTTGCTTTTTAGCTTCTTTGCTTTTTAGCTTCTTTCTCCTGTGCAGATCGGAGAAAGTGGGAGGGCTGGGCATGGAAACAGAGCACAGCTTCTGCCCATGTGGAAGTGAGTCTAGAAGGAACGGTCTCATTAGATCACTGCTCTGCACTTACACGATGATGGTTCATCTCAGTTCAACTGTTGTTACTGCATGTACAGATAAGTAATGCCGGTATTTACAGCAGGTTTCAGCTTACGTGCTAAACTGCATAAACACAGAAAAACAGAGCAAAAAATGAAGATAATTCCTAATAACGTGACGGCTGGGAATCACAACTGATCGTTCTGTAGCCTCACTTGGAATACCATTCACCAAGTTTGTATTTGTCCAAGGATATGGGGAAGGAATATTGTTCATCTTTACAGTTTAGGAGTGTTAAGTTTTGGAATACGGTACTCTGTTTACAGGTAACACGCAGTTCCAGAATGATGAACAAATAGCTGAAATTTAGAATGTGCCAGAAAAAAGATATTCTTGTTTATGGATAGGTGGGCAGCATGTAGATACAATGCAATTTAGTATCAATTTAAATACAAATGTGAAGAAGAAAAATAGATTTAAGGTTTCTCAGTCAAAGAAGTATGGAGCACTTCCAGGACTGAGGAAAATTACGTACTTAGGCATTGCTTGCCCTGGGGCAAAATACAGGTGCATAGGAAAAGCCTTACTAGCCACACTCTGAACATGAGTAATACCTACTGCAAGTTTAGTCTTAGGACTTTGCTCTTGCGTCTCTTGGGAGATGGATACACTGTCATTATTTGCAGTGCACAGTCCTATTTTTATCATTTTCCTCAGAGCATTCTTGGCCTTTTTGATTAGAGGCTTTATTTTGTATCACTTTCTTGAATATTTTGATCAGCATTCATGTGAGCTAAGTATATAACAAAACTGGGGTTTTAGTTATTTCTTACATAATGGGCTTTCCTATGTTTCTCACTTAGGACACATATCTCAAGAGCTGTTCCTAGATACAGTTTTCAGTCAATCTGTTTTCTGTCATTAGATATCTAGAGTTAAATATAATTTATTCTGCAATAGCATGGCTGGAATTACTTTGCAATTTAGTATTATTTCTACAAGAAAATTAAATTATTAGAACAACAAGAAGAAAATCAGGTATGCTAACAAAAGAGAATAAACCGCATGAAAAAAAATAACAGAAAGCAAGGTGTGATCCAGGAGAATTAATCGTCATATGTAGCATAACTAGAAAGAGAAATATTCCAATAACTAACTTATTCTAGCATGGCTTTTTAAAATAGATTATACCAGTTACAGGGAACATTGCAACAGACATTTGTGTGTGAACTTTTAGTATTTCTGTTTAATCAATGCCAGTTATGACTACATTGTAGTCACATGACATTTTGGGGCAGATGGCCATGAAGTACAACCAGCTGAATTTTTTCAGGTGGAAAAATCTCCTGTCAGGAATATCTGAGTCTGCCCAAAATTGGTATTAGAAGTAAAACTAACACTCTTGCTTCTTTTCTGTTACAGGTATAATTTCCATTATCCTTTTCTCCTTTCTTCAACTTTATAAATATATAAGTGTTACTTCTTTTCACTAGGAAAAGGGGCAAAAGAGACTTTAGAACGTAGGTTTTGAGGGGGGGAAAAACAACTTTCACAGTTTCCATGCTCCTAGGTGGAAATATTGAGGGGCAGGAGAAGTCAAGCCACACATACAAAATAAACCATGCCCAAAATAACAGAAAAAATGGTATGAATATTTAGAATTAAAATCAGTAATTTTAATTTCTTTTTTAAAACCCCACTTTTTTAATTAGCATGATGCACCTTTGTAATAATTCATTTTATTTTCTTTAATTTAAAGATAATAATTCTAACTTTATTTCTCTAAAAAAGCCCCAAACACTTCAAAAGCAATCCTATATATGCTTATACCTATCGACTTACTTTTTTACATACGGGAAGCAACCATCAGATTATTGTAGTGTGCCTACACACCACACCCACCTTTACAGAATACTGTAACCTCATAGATGTTCACTTCTACGTATTTGCTCTTTAATTGACCAGGTCCCTTTTTCTTTTGAAAATTTTCACATACCTTAAGTTGTAGATGGCTGCTATCAGCTTGTTTTCCTGTGTTTCTTCCATGTTCTAGTGCTTGAGGTAGGTCTGGAAGGGCCTTAATTCATCAGGTCTCTTAAGCACATTTTTCTTGTACGCATGCAAATAGCCCCAGGTGCTGAATGGGAATGAAATAAAATGTAAGCGTAATGAAACCCTCAGCATGTATGTCTCCATTCTGTGAAGCGGAGATTTCCTGTACAGAATTACAGCCTTAATGATGTGGAGGGAACTTACTTCTTATCTATTTGGTCATCTGTCCATGTCTAAAAGTCTTCAGATGTCAAAACAAGGATTCAAAGCCTCCCTGAAAACCATTAGCATCCAACTCCCAGAATCCTATGTTGTAGGTTCAGCACTGAGCATTGCTGATCTCAGCAAGATTTTATGAGGTCCTTTTGGCAATCTGTTCTGAGTACACGTACACAGGGAAGCATTATTCAAGTAAAAAACTTCATTCTTCAGATAAGCATTGCAAACCAGTAACACTGATCACTACGTAGATTGTTTCATTGTGACAGTCTTAAAGATAAATCTTTATTATCAGTGGGTGGATATAAACTGTAAAAAAAGATGGGCCACGGTCATCCCAATCCCATCAGGCTGAAGCCTGGAGAGCACCATCCCGGATGTATGCAGATGTTATCTGTGGGATCTGAAGTTGTCCATTTTTTTTGCAAGAGCCGTACTGCCCACTTCTTGTTTATCCTGTGCAAGTCAATAGTTCTTTATTTCATAAAAGAGTTCATCTACTTTTGTTACTTGGCTTTGAGAAGAGTCTTTAGTCTTTAGCAAGGGAGTGTCTTCCTGTTCTCAGGAGCCCGTCTGCCAAAGGAAACACTGACAAGAACATCAAGGCTCCAGAGGAACTGCTTTTGCATTCATACATGCTTTGAAGAAACAAGATTGTGTAGAGTTAGAGGTTGCAAGGCTTTAAGGTAAGTTTATTTCTAAATGAAAGTTGACAGAATAGAAAGTTTAAATACAGTATTTATTGCAATTTATCCTTTTCAAGTCCTACATACAGGATGTATTAAAAGCATCAACATAACTACATTATTTATACAGCATATATGAAAACTGTCTCCCAAAATACTTTCCAGAGTATCTGGAACAAATCACAGAAGAATACTTATCATGGTACAAATGTAGTCATACAATTGACTTATATTTAATGCACTTTCTGGGAGCTATCTATATGGCTTTTATGGATGTTTACAGAAATTTTACTAGTTTCTAATGTTAGAGCACTAATTTACCCAATCTCAAATTGACAAAGTTTATACTGAAGTGTGACAGTCTTTTCAGTCAGATTTGTTATCTATGCTAATTTACATTGCTGCTCATTTGATTGGAAAGCTCAACATTTTCATGTAACAATTATGTAAATATTGTTCCTCTACTGTTCTTCAGTTACCAAATTTGGACTAGTAGTCCAATCAAATGATGGTCATCCATCTCATTGCACATCAAAATGCTCTTAAAATATAGCATAGACTTCAATCCTTATTTGGTTTAGAAAAAAAAAAAAAAAACCCAACCAACCATGTTTCATCAAATAGTCAAGACAGAATTTACACAGAAAACTTTTACAGGAAAAATTCCTTGCTGCAGTTTTGGTAAAGTCTTGAGCAGAGGATCATCATTTTGCAAGTCTCAGAGTTAAAATAGCTTACAGTATTTCCAGAGGAGATCCTCAGGAGTGTATTAAAAGTAGAAAGAACTTCCTTTTGAAGTCTGTGTCAAAGCAGCATTTTGATACCTCATCCTGCCCTCTCCTACCATTCACTGAGCACCTCACAGTCATCAGGTTGTGTTCTGAATTCTAGCTAAAACCAGAAGGATAAAGTATGTTTACTTATTTAAACATGTCAGTTAATGTCTTTTACAGCAATGTGTATTTCCTTTTATCTCTAAATCTCTTCATCCATTCATCTTAAGTTTGAAGGTAACTTTCACAAACTGTGGTTCAGAATTAAATTCCTGAAATATAGAGGGACTGTTTGGGCACAAAAAAATATTAAAGGCAGGATGTAATGAACTAAAGCTGCATCCCTAATGGGCATTAATATGGCCAGTTGGGAGTAGATTTTAGTGTCTTTCTCTTCAAAAACAGATACTGTCCAAATATTTGCTGTTATCAGCCACTAGAGGGGGATATGATTACACAACTACAAAGCTTTATCCCCGAAATTTGAGTTGGGTCATTACACGTAATCTTTTGGGTTCAGCAACATACACTTCCAATTTAAACGTGTTCTCTTTTAGAGTTTCACTTCACGATCTTAGTTGTTCATAACCATAATTCACTTAGTTATTGATCAAATTAACTGTTATTTGGGAACTCTGTACATCAAACTCAGTCAAGCATTGAAACTTCAATCAAAAATACCCTATGCACCGTTAAGACTACAGCTTCTCCATGTGTCAGCTGTTTCCACATCTTTGGTGTTCAGGTACAAGACAATTCCTCCGCTTTGCAAAATGAGGTGCTTTGTTTAAGGACTGTTGTTACAGGGAGCAGACTTTATGCTCAGGGACCTTCTCTTCAAGCCCTTTCCCACTCCAGAGGTTTTGCACCTCTTCTCTAGGAAAAGCTACTTAAGCAAATGTGTGGTGTTATGCCTGTTTACTAATGTGACAGCTGGAGGGTTTTCTTTGCCCTTTTGGTATTTAGGAGATCTTCTGCACTCCCTCATCACATGCAAAGTAAACAGTTTCCTTTTAGTGCTATTAAAACTAATATGTATTTTCTAATTATTCTTTTTAAAAGAAACATTGAGCAGCTGTTAATGTTTGCAGCTTCTATACCAGTGAAGATCACAGGTTTCCTTCACACAGTAGATAATTTACCTTTTTGTTAATGGCTTGGATTGCAATTATTTCTTGAATTTTGTGCATAATACATTCCATTATGTTGTGTTTGACTTTTTAGAAAGAATGACCATTTTAAGTTCTCAGGAGCTGAACAGGTTGCGTGGAAAAAAAATAGCTTACGTGCAAACAGAGGGATGATCTGAGCACAAAAGCTTGAGAAGTTTGAGCTTCCCATTTTATTTTGTATATATGCTTTGATGATATCAAGCAATGCATGTTCCTACAAGATACCTGTACCACATCAAAACCTTCAATCCATCCTCCAATACAGGCCTCTTTATTTAGTAGTTCCACAGCACAGCTACAGAATAAAAGTTCTCTTAACAAATTCAGAAGCCCCTAAAATAATGCAGGAATAAGATTTAGATTATGACATCAATGTTATTATTTTAATGAGTATACTTAATTTGAACAGAGTACTAAATTTAAGAACTTGCATTAGACTGGAGATAAAAGCAATCACTTTGTGAAGCCCTGTGGCAAGGTGAATACCTCCTGGGACTGACATTCAATGCAAGAACAATACTGATCATGCAAAACTTAAGTTGTTTGTTTTCTATAGCAGTTACTGTAATAAAAAAAATGCCCTTCATTCACATTAATAGAACTACAAGAAAATATTCATAATCCATTTTAGTTCACTAAGACTGGGAGATCAAAACAAGATGTAAAAAAATACTCTCTCTCTATATATATTTAAATAAGTTCAGTACTAGATGCAGTCATTCCTGCTGGTACTTTGAAGTCAAGGATAAGATTTTAAGTGCTTTGGAAAAAAAAAAAAAAAAAAAAAAAAAAAAAAAACAGGAAAGAAGTCCTCAATCCCAATTCAGGATTGCTGTTGCTCTAGGAATTGCAGGGACTGCTGCAGGTTGCTGTAGGCAAGATTCTGTTTAATGAAAATTCCTTCCTTTAATGAAAAAGTAAATAAGAAGTAGTGACAGGGATTTTCCTACACAATTACTATTGAATTTATCACCAATAGTCACTCTATCCCATGACTAAGGAAGTGCAAACCAGTGCCTCAGTCCAACAAAGCAAAACCCATTATAATCTGCTCTATTGGTTACTGTTTTGAGCAACAAACACAACATTCATCTGCACACGTTGAGGGAATTGTTTGAAACAGCCCAGTTGCATCTCTCCCTCCCAGCAAAAGAGCGCTGGTTACGAGTGAACTTCTTCCAGGTGAATAGAGCCCTCAAGTATACCAGCTCTCTATGACAGGCATGAACAGCCCTCACACTTTGTACACGGACAAAGGGGGAGCTTCCAGACTAATGCCCCCTGCCAGCATAGTTTCAGATACTGCTTCTAATAGTAGTGAAAATAAAATATATTAGAGCTTCATTACACAAACATAATTACAACACAACTGAAGCAAAAAAACTGTACAGCTATACAACTCCTTCCTTAGAGGCATTTGAAATGACACATTGTACTGGATAGCCTCTAAATAAGCAATATTGACTGCTGTTTCACTCATCCCACTTCTTCCATATCCCCCTCACAGTTAATGTCAGTAGTAACTTCAGATACGAAGTTACTAAAAAGCTGCTTTCAGGATAAATTTAGCAAGACCCCATGCTGCTGTTCTTCTCTATGACCTGATAAAAATTTATCTAATCAAGCTGCAAAGGCGCAAGGTATTTGCTCATATTTAGAAAGCACGTTGACTTGAATGCTCAAGATGTACTGTTCTTTGTGCTAAATTCCAACACTCTCTTGAATGGGGTGTATGTCCTCACCGGCCTTGTGCTTTCAGGAGATCTTCTGTTCTCAGCACTTGTACTGTTAAGGAGACAAAAAAAAAAAAAAGCTTACAGAGTTAATGTCAGCATATCAGACAGTTGGGCTGGAAATGCCACAGCAATGAACTTGTGCCTTGGTATTGACATTGACAGGCTAAAATTAAACTATTCCATGTATTTGGTATGTTCCATATTTCTTTTCTATAATGCTACACAGACTATTTCATAAAAACCGTGGCAGATACTGAGAAGTTTACATGCAGGCATCTGCTGGAGTTCATATTGGAATGTCCAATACAGCTACTAGAACTAAGGATCCTGCAACAATAAAGACAGTAGTATTACATTTAAGAACACAATTAATTGTGGTGAGTAATTCCATAAAATCTAAACTGCATAGAGGTAAATTTCTCTGTAGATAAATCTCAAGAACAGAAAAAATATCAGATATGTAGGGGCTGTGGTTACATACAGAGGGGCCCCAGAGAGGACAAAAAAAAAGATAGCTTTCTGTTGGCACCCTGAGTGAAAAACACTGGTTTTGAGGTTTCAAAACTCATGCCATTAAAATATGCTCTAGGCTGAACCATGAAATGAGCATATTTTTAAAAAGGGAAGAAAATTTTAGTTTGTATTGCAGCTTGCCGATTTCATATGCTAATTTACATTCTTCAAACTAAATGACTAAATTTGGAGGGCAGTTAAGATGAACAAGTTTACTTGTTGATGGTAAAAGTAATGTGCAATGCTCCTCCTTACCTTACTGTTTTGGTTTCTCTTTTTCCCTTCCCTGTGGTGACTTGCTGGGGGGAAGATTCAAGTGCAAGTCCATAGCCCTGCTCCCAGGGCTCTGTGCAACCCTGCTGCAGCGTTCAGAGCAAAGAAAGGGAGGAGGAGAAGGGGAGGCACGATACCTGGATCTTTACAAAGCCAGGCTACAGAGCCACCGGCCACCACAGATCAGAGATGACCATTCCAGTGCAGAAGTGGTAATGTTACCATGCTGTTTACTTGGCAGTCTTCCACCTAGGGCTAGGATATCTCCAGAAATTGCTGCAGCCCTCAACTGTTACTGTTGGTGTTACCTGCCCTTTAAAGTGTTCCTGAACGCATCTCCCGGAACACAAAGAATAAAGCACGCATGAAGCCAGCATTAACCAGCCTCAGGGCAGAGCTGTCCGTTGTCTTCTGCTGCACTGCCAGCAGACACATTTCATCATTTCCCATGTTTCACGTAGTCAGATCTCGACTTCTAGCTTTAGTCCCTGCTTAAATCTCATTACTGTAAATAAGTACTCCCCACGAGTTTGCAATATGTTTGCATATTTAAAAAAAAAAATCCTGCTCCATAAGTCACTGAGGTACACTACACGTGGTAGATGTGCTCTTTAAAACTTAGGAAAATTTTGCAAAACTCCACAATTCATTCTAACAGTTTATTAGCACAATGGTTTACAGCACCAATAAGGGACATTATGAAAAAGTTTCCTACGCACAAGCAGAAAAAGTAAATACCTGTATGGAAGATCACATCCTACACCAGCATCTCTGGTTTCTATATTGGTCTTTGGTTGGTTTTCCATTAAGTAGTCCAATTTATCCTGTAATTCTTTGTTCTGGAAAACAGTAATTTTCATCACAAGTTTATTTTACTTGTGTTAATTAAACAAGGAAATAAAATTGCACATTGGCTTATCCCCACAAGGAATAATGTAAGAGTATTTATTGAGAAGGTACAGGAATCCTTAGTTCTGAGAAAAAATATAAATGAAACCAACAGTTTTATTTAGAAGCTTCTGTTTTAAGTAATTGTAATACTGTTATAAAATTGTATGTTAAGAAACTTAGCATAAATATTGAGACTTTGTATTACGTACATTCCTCGTGTGACTGGTGTCATAAGTTTGATTTCCATACTGAAGAGCAGCAAAAATGTATAGTAAATATCCATCCAGATAACAACAGGTGACTGATTCACATTTTATTTGGTTTCATAAAATAATCAAAACAATATAAACTTAAAAGGTAATGCCTTACCTCACATTCTAAGAAAGAAATTTTTTCTAAAAGCTGTACTATAAATAATTCCTTTTCTTTTACTTTCTTCCTTAGCATTTCAATCTATGAAAAAAAATAAAACAAATACATTTAGTCTAATGGGGATGGGAAGAGGAGGAAAAAGACCTAGATAATACAGGAAGAAAACGTTTCATTTTATTGTTCAGCAACAATTGAATACCTGTACATATTCACAAACTGCTTTAATCCATGGATTAGCTGTCATCCCATACAATTAGGATCATTTACATAAGATGATACTAACATGGCTTTTAAGAATTTGTATTTTTCTGGAACAAGAATGGAAACTCAAACATTGTCATGTAAAGAGCAAACTAGGGAAAACCCCATCTTTGATTCAAAGGCCTTTCTTCTAGCCAATTTTAACTACACCCAAAAATATGTTGCACATTTGCTAGTTTCTTGAAGGTCTTATTTGTTCAGTTATTGCCTGGCATACAAGACTCCTTGGTAAAAAAGTACATTTTCATTTTATACCTAGGGAATAGAAAGAAGTTATTTACAAGTGTTCATGAAAATTAAAATAAAGTTAGCTGCACCAGAAGCATTGCATCTTAATACTGTTCTACATGGAACAGAAGACAATCTTCCTTATATTCTGGGATTTCTGCTGGTCAGCGAGCCATACAACAAGAACTTTTGCATTAAATCTTTCTCTGCTACCAGCACAAGCAGGTATGACCAGAGAAACAGGGTATAACCTAGACTTCATACCAGTCCCTTGCTGCTGGCCCAAAGCTGTTCTGACTGTGTGGAAATGGCTTTCTAAAGCTCCTAAACCCACAGTTTTCCTCTTCCATTCTTCTGAACCCTTTACTTAAAGCTAGATTTGCTGTCTGAGGTTCCTACTGTTACCAGCAATAGTCCAAGAGACCTGTTGACTGGCACAGAGGTCAGTTCTTTCAGTTGACCACATTTAGGAGCCAATAGCATCTTGCGCAAACAAACTGAATTTCCTCCTCAGACTTGTTATTCTCTCTCAACCCCTGCGGACTACACCTACTAAAATAGTGGATAATAAAAAAAGGCAAAACAAAACAATAGCTAAATAACAACTTCAATTGTTACTTCCTCCCCAGCAGGCAGTTCAGGTTATTACTCATAGACAGCTGTAGACACACACCACTTTACAAGCACAAAAGACAAGGTGCTTCCTGTATCTGTAGTTACAGTCTACTTCAGATGCAGAAAGCAGTGGTAAAAGTATTTCTAAGGAGAATCTTCACAAGTGCACCAAAAAGATCAGTTTGAGGGAGAAAAGGTATTCTGCATCATGTTTGCGTGCAGGCAGATATTGGGAGAAGATGATTTTGCACTGCGTTCAATGCTCATGCAAGTCTTGTCCTATAGCAGCAGCAACGGAAGCTGATAGCAGCAGATACTCTTTTTGCGTTCAGTATTAAATGGTGTCAGGTCAGTAATTTTTCCAATTAAATTTCAAACCACCTTTCTTGAACAAGCCATTTCAGGTCAGATGACATGAAAGTCAAAACCCCTGTTTTCACCCTATTAAGTCCATGGGAATATGTCTCAACTGAGGTGCAGCAACATCATTAGCTAAACCCCTCTCTCTGCTCCATGCCAGCTCTCTTTAACTAGGCAGAACTCAACCAACAATTTCTGCTTTACCAAACAATTGTCTCCATGATTCATTAAAGTAAATTAAAGATATAAAGTTTCTGATCTTAAGCCTGAAAGCAGAATCAGAAGTAAACCAAGCTAGTTAATGGATGGTCTATGTCACAAATGGAATGCCAGTCTGCCATGCACTGCTTTTAGTAAAGTCTCTATTACTGCATATATTAAAAAGTGCACCCCTTAAAGCTATGTTAGATGAGGAAAGATATTCATTCAAACTGCCATTACAGCACTAGAAAAGTGTGTATCCCGCACATTCCTTCACATTTTTGGGCAATATGCCAACAGCAAAAAAACAGATCTATGCCTATAGCTTTTTTATCACAAGAAAACTATAAAAATACCTATGCATAATAAAAAAATAGGTATTTTCTATAAAACGTCACATTAAGTGAGGTAGCTTTATTTTGTCAGGTTATTGATTGGCTGTGGGCTTCACTGGTACAATTTTAAGGAGAAAAAAGTGAAAAGGGTTTGTTAGTAAAAAATTTAGTGGACTTTTACTAAAGTGAATTAATTTTGTAGAACAGCCAAACTGAATTCAAGGAAAGCTCAGAATACATAACATAATGACTGCCAGGAAAAATTAATGTTGATATGCAAGAAAGACCATTTCTAAATACTTGGGTCAAGTTTTCCATGCACTCTCACCAGTCACTTTTTAACTCTATCTTAAAATCAATTTTGTGAAAGAACATTAACAAGCCCCTTCAAAACCACAGTGTAAAATTTTTCAGCATGTCTGGAAACAACGATTAGCAGAAATTTTCGCATCCTGCTAAAAGAGAATGATAAAATACTCAATGGTACAATAATCAAAGCAACAGTAGACCTATCACCCTCCCAGAAATTTACTGCTAGGAATTCTAAGACATTTCAACTCAAATGTACAGAACTATGAAAAAAATGAAGTGAAACAAATGCATAAAATTAAACCAAAAAACAAAAAGTTATAAATCCAAGTCCATGATCTTCAATTATCACATCTCATTGACAAAATGATCAGTTATTACTTGGAAAAACTAAAATGTAAACTCCATAAACTCCATACTATAAGTGTTTTCAGCTGAACAGTTACAGAATGTATGAGTGCTATCGTCATCCAGCTTTCTCAAAATCAGGTTTTGTTTTTTTTTTTTTTTCTTTTAAAGTGCACGTAAACAGTCTCCACATCACCTAAAGCTATTATCATTTCAGTTTTCAAATCACAGAAACACAAAGCTTGTAGCATTTTCAGAAAAATCATAGAACATATTTTGATCTTTGCATTTAATTACAACTTTGTTTAATAGTATGACTAAATAAAGTCAGCTGTATCTTCACTGGTTCAATAGCTTCAGTCCTGCCAACAAATTACGCTTCAGAAAAGATAAACTGTTCTTTAAGGACTTTCAAGTGGGTCTTCTCTATTAATATTCTGTTCTCCTACTATGCATACAAGGAAATAATTTTAACACCAGTAATCAATACGACACAAAGATGACTGACACCAAGCACAGCTATGTGATCAAGGGAAGGGTTTGCCCTGACAGATACCCATCTTTGTTACTGAAGATAATATACCTCATCAGCTGCCTATTCTGGTTTTTACAAACACAAAATACTTCTGTTTCCAAATAAGTGATCAAATTATCTATTATCCAAAAGCAAGACCAAACGCTTGTGTTTCATAGCCATTTACCTTAAGTTATATTCACTCTATGACACAAAGGCTCTAAGACATGAAATAAACTGTGACAGTTATGTTTACCAGTATTATGTAAAAATAGATTAAGTGTAAGTTAAACTTATATTCATTTATTCTTCGCATTGGCTACAGAGAGACAAACTGCCTAAGGATGTTTTTGACTTACTTTAACTAGAATAGTCTGAAGGCAAAAATGAGCATGAACACCCTAAAATCTAACAGAGAATACAAAGAAGACGAGCTTGACAAACAGCTTCTTCCCCTTCCCAAACACAAACCCAAATTCCAAAAAGACAGTTTGTAATTTGGCAGGAATGTTACTGCTTTTCCTTTTTTTTATTTTTTTGGTGAGAATCCTCTAATGACTGGCAGACTGAACCATACACAACACTACTCCCTGCCACATTTTAACATGTTTACGTAGTACCAGTCAGAACCCATTAAATCAATCTACTTTGTCCCTCTGAAAAATTATGCCAGAATTTTAAAATTCTCTTCTACAGTATGGATAAGAGACAATGTGGTACTATATCATCACACACACAAAGTCTTAGTCTAGTAGTAAAACAGAATGGAATGATTAGACTATGCAGATTACACATACAATAATGCTGTGAATTGGGTAACTTACATAAAAACTTCTGGTGGATCTTTAGAACGTTATGAACTCAAAGACACAGACATAATGCATTCCAGGAGAAATAAATTCAGCAATGGCTAAAATGAGAGACTGTTTCAGTGCCAGGACAAGAGTCCTGCAGTCCTTGCTCCCCAGATGCAGCAGAGCCATCCTTTGAGGCTGCTGCAGAAGGAAAGCAGGGCACCCACATTACTTCGTACAGGCATGCTGCACTCCCAGACACACAGCCAGCCAGTTGTTTCAGCAGTTACTGCAGTCCAAGGGCTGGAACAACTTCCAAAGTTATGACACACCTTTAAAGCTAGCCACAGGCGTGACATAGATGACATCCCACCAGAGTATTTTACTACAAAAAAGTTTATTTACTGAATAAGGACTTGAGTACACATCATCTTACGCCATTAGCGCCAGGAGTGAGTAAAACTGATTTGATTAACCCTTGAGGGGATATGTCACAGGGAACCAGGAAAAACAGGAATAACTTTAGGGGATTGTATTAATATATTACTCTATTAAATAAAATACAACCTTAATTCAATACATTTATATAAGTCATATCGCATAAAGGAAAAGTGATGGTTTCCTCGGACAGAGGAATGTAACAAGTACGCTGGATCATAATGCCGATATTGGGTAAAAGCACTTCAAAAATAAAATTCATGCCTTGCTACTTAATGTCATTTTTTATTTTTCCATAAAAATCTTAGTTATGGCAAACTAAAATAAGATTATAACACAGCACCATAAAATTGTATTGCACAAACCCAAGTCTTGAGAGGGTCTTTGTTTCAAGGAGTTGCATAAAGCAAGAGAACAACTAGCAGGTGACAGAGCAATAGATTTTGACTTTTGGTTGAATATAAGGTAAGGAGAAGGAGAGGAGAAGCAAGATAGGTCAAACACAATACTGAACTGAGAGCTCAGGTGTTGGCCAGAATCTAAGTCCTGGATCAGAAAGAAATCAGTGCAAGCCAAGGACTCACAGTTTCCATGGACCGACTCTCGGATCTGAGTCACTTCTGGACTGACTCCAGGGCAAAATGATCACCAAGATGTTCCTGCTTTTTCCTTGCTCAATGCTCAAGGCTTATAACTGACCTCCATCCTCGTGGCATCTGCAGACTTTAGCATTTCAGCTCACTGCCAACTCAGCAATTTGCTGCCAAATCTGGCTTTTGCACAGCTACCCTCTCAGATTTCTCTGTAGTTTTCTACAAGCACTCTTCAGGTACATCCTTCATCCTCTCCTCTTCCAACCTCTTCTACAAGTGCCCAGACAGACTCTCCCTAGCACTTACCTCTTGACCTGACTTGCATTGTTAGAATGACTAGCTGTTCTTTTCCCTCCATGTTTCTACTAGTATTCCTACATCCTTCATGTCCACATTAACCAGTCAAACAAAGCCGGCAACCTACTTAGCAATATCATTTTACATTAATGACCCACTCATTCCTTTCAAAACAGTTCTGCTAACAGTAAAAATGTGAATTTAGGAACCCGAGGCCACACCATCACCCTTTTTCCTATCACTTCATTCTCTCTTACCTCCCCCACCCCACTGTATTCGTTGTTCCTGCTTTCCCTTCTCCTCTTGGGAGACATCTGACTATTCCAACACCGGCAAGGGAAGAGCTACAAGGCCCAAGCTACAGTTTGTAACTTATCTGGTCTGCCAGCGATGGATGGACGTAACATGCTCTTTGGCCACCCCAGGGGCTGGGGACCAGAGCACATTCCCCCCCAGTGCTGTAACAACTGGGAGGGATGAAGTCCCTGGCTCTGTCAGTCAGTACACGCATGCTGCTCAGGAGCTCTGCGCCTGGCGACAGGCCAACGCAGCAGGGTGCACACAAGCCCAGCCCTTCAGCCACCCCACTTCAATCCCTGGCATTTGGTTGTTGGACACAGGAAGGGCACCTGATGTCTCCCTGTCATGGCAGATCCCTGAAGTTCCCTGCAGATTGCGTTGGGCATGCAGCTTGCATTTCACATACCCACTGCCATTTCTAAGGGTCTGAGTCAGCACATAAGGCCACACACGTGATGTGAATCATCCTGAATTTATCCACTGGCTCAGCATTAATATGGCCACAACACTTCTTTTCAAGCTCTCTCATCCTTCATTCAGTCCTATTGCTGTTACCACCTCTATCCTCTTGCCTCCTTCTGAAACTTGAAGTAATTTCTCAAACGCCCTCAGCCTCCAGATTGTCACCTTATCTTGCAGCAACTCCCAGAAAATTCAGTTCTTGTCCATCCCATCAATGAAGATCTGTTTCTTTCTCACTACTTCACTTTACAGAGTCTCCAATACATCTCAAATACCAAAAAAAATGTCATGCTATTTGAATGGACTGTGTAATACTTCCTAGGAAGAGCTGCACTTCTGAATTTCTTGCTCCACCAAGCAACTAAACTGCTTCAGTGAGATGGAAAGCTAGATATATGAGTCAACTGCATTAAACTGATCTCATGGATAGAACACCTAAGTAGTAGTCAAGAGAAGAATCATCAGACCAAAAAGAAAGAGTCTCTAAAGAAATGCTGGAGATGTGAGCAGTGATATTAGAAGAGAAGTCAACAGAATTACAAAGCAATTAAAGCAGAAGGAAAAAGCATCTTAGGAGAAAATTAAAGTTGTATCCAATTGTAAAGCCTTTATAAGGAAACTCCAAAATAGCAAACTATTTTATTCTGTGTACTCAGACACAGTTCTGAAGGCTTGAAATATACAGTGATCTGTTGGATTGGAACAGATCCAGCTGTTAGGTAAATTCAGTCAACATTTACCACTTGATATTATAATCCATCAGTTTAAAATACTGATCAGAACATGACAGCGTTAATATATTTAAGTATTATATATATTATTCAAGTATTGTGTATTTTCCTTATTCATCTGCCATTAGTGGACTGGGCACCTGTAACACTGATACAGAGACATGAACAAACTGGTCATAAATGTGACTAAACACAGGACAAACACATACTAGATGATACAAAACAAGACAGACAAGACATTGCAACATCAGCCTGAACTCTCAGAGGTAATTGCTGTACAAGGAGAACAAGATTTTACTCAGTCCAGTATTTTACTGGACCTAAAGTGATATTTATCAAAGGCTAGACGTGGGTGTTGACATTTTTTCAGGGAACATAATACAGTAAATAGGAATGAGCACCTTTGCCTTTTAATCCTCCTTAAATCACTTCAGTGACCCCTCAACACTTTTTGTATTTTAAAACTCATATTGTACTTAAAGAAAAAGTAACAACTGATTGATTTAAGTTAATGCACCAGCTTAGAGACCTTCCTAAACTAACAAGCTGTATGAACACATTACATCAGTCTTCAATGTCCATCTATTGCTAAAGCAGGCCCAGGGGGTCTAGATGTCCTAACGAGTTATAAACATTGGCACATTGTCTAACAATTCAACCCACCTTATTAAGAGCTACCTTCATAATGTCCAAGTTTTCTAATTAATGACCTGGCCAGGCAATTCCCAGCTGAAAGAGCTCATGCTATGCACGTATAAACACTCTCACCAAACACCAGCAGTGATTCTACTTCTGCCAATAGATAAGCAATGTACTGCATTGCTCAAGTCCACTGAGGCATGCCAAACACTTGAATTGGGGGAGGTGGCAAGTTATTTATGTTCTGCCATTTAGTCGTCTTCCTCCAAGCTCCCAAGGTGGGTCTCTCTTTCTACATTTGTTGTTGCGTGTGGTGTTGTGTGTTTTGTTGTTGTTTTGTTTTTACTGTAGGTACTACGCAATGCAGGTTTTGATTAATAAAAATTTGGCATCTGTCTGTGACTGGTAATTCCATCTTCTCATCCTCTGTGCGGCTTCTTTTACTCGACCTAAAATTGAAACTGTACTTCCATATTAAAACTGGGATATTTTGCTATATATCTGGGGTTGGAGTATCTTGCTACAGAAGATTTCAGCTGGTTCTTAAGTCTTTGGTGGGAAAATTTCTTCTTTATTCCCCGTTTGTGCAATACAAAGAATCTTCTGTATTTGGGATATCATTTGCTGATTAGCACTTTGTCCTTTCATGCAAGTATCTTCCACAACAGAACAGGATACAGCTTCTCCCTGGTGTTTGGTGACCATTTATTATCCAACGAATCTGAGACTAAAGCTGGAGAACAGCTCATGGGCCATGACCTAGAGACAGTTCAATTCAGTAGTTAGGGGAATTTCATGTGAAATTGAGTTCTGTAGATAATTTCTTGGCATGGAATCAAATATCCTTTTCTCAGTCCCCTTCAGAACAGCTCCCTATATCTGCATTAACCCACTCACCTTGCTTACAAAATGTAAATGCTTATTTCCTTCCCTCTTCTGCTTCTCAACAATAAACAATATTACATATAAAATAAGCTTATCATGCCATGAAACTGCAATCCATTTCAATGTTAATTGCACAAATCTCAAAACTAAAGCTCTCTTCAATCTCTCCAGGTTTGAAATTGAGATCAAGCCAGGAAATACTTTGGTTGTTGATTTA
Source organism: Burhinus oedicnemus (assembly GCA_008921705.1). Lineage (NCBI taxonomy): Eukaryota > Metazoa > Chordata > Aves > Charadriiformes > Burhinidae > Burhinus > Burhinus oedicnemus. The sequence continues at coordinate 1,938,415 of VFFE01007253.1, read as the reverse complement.
AAATCAATGTTTCGTATTTCATTTGAAGACTTTAGCTGTATCTTACGCTAAACTCTCTCCCATCTCCTACACTAGCACAGACAGGATAAACTGATTGACCATATCAAATAGATAACTTAAACAACAAGCTTTACCCCCTCTTGCAGAACAACAGCAATTTCAATGTCAGCACTGAAAGAAACAATGAGGTAGCAGCTTCCCATGCCCTCCCATAGTGCCTCTGTGCCCGCATCTGCCTGCCCAATTCCATCTCTGAACTGGAAACTCCATAGTGGAAGGGCCTGAAGTTTGCATGCGTCCACTTTTCACACTGTGAGTTTCCCCGCGAACTCTTTGTCTGATCAAACTGGCTTTTTCCTGGATTGTCTCTGAAAGTCTCTCTGCCCAGCCATACTTTAAGACAGCTAAAAAGGCAAGGGCGGGGGAGGGGGCGGTGGGGCTAATTGAGTCTACCGTTATTAATGTTCACCGATTTCACCACTGAGGTCTGGGTGACCCACTCTGGCCATCTGTCTCTTCTCACTCTTTTTTTAAAGGCCTGCTATGTACAAATAGTATGAGAAAAGGGCTGGGTTTCTACACACCTACCAAATGCAGGTCCTACGCATTCAGCTGCCAGCACTTCATGTAAAATGTACTACACTAAGCTGGAAACAAATAGATTTATATAACAAACAAGTTCAACACAGGGATAAATCTGTCAGCCTTAAGTCATCTGCAATCTCTAATGAGAGGATGAGGCTTTATGACTATGCAGGGTAACTTTCTGCTCAGCTGGTGCTCTAATGGGCTGCAACCTTGGCTCTCACAGCAGAGAATCCCCTTGAAGGTGAAAAATGGGGGTGTGTGGGATCTAACACAGATGTTAAACGTCATTGACTCCAGCAAACTTCCATTTTATTTCTTCCATTTAATTCCTTCTGAAAGTTCTTTTCCATACTCCTATTTAATTTATGACTGGTCTGAATAGGTCAAGTTGAAAAAGGTTCTATTAATGCCCAAGATGGAGGGATTTCTTTTCAGAGAAAAAAAAACAGAAGCAAATGATTTCTTCGCTAACAAGTATAAGCACACTGAACTGTGACTGTCCTTCTCTGCCTGGGCTCAATTCCACAGGTCACACATCTACTGCACTCAGTACCAACAAGATGGGCCCTGTGAAAAGCAAGGCTTCAACGCTCTTTTCTTCCACAGCCTCTTACATTTGGTGCTTCTCTGCCAGCATTTCCTTTCATGCATGCCTAGATTAGACTGACCGCAGCCTACTAACACATTTTTAAGTGCTATCAAAACAGCACCAGAGGTGTTAGAGCTGCCTACTGCATCACAATATTCCACTAGAAAGCTTCTCTTTCACTTCCTCCTGACTGCTTGCTGTTCTTCTACAGAATGCCCTGCATCTGTTACTTGCAAACAATCCAGCATCTTTCCCTAAAAAGGCCTGAAGAGCAATCTATTTTGTGATTTTTCAGCCAGCAGATTCATCTCAGTACTTGTTCAATTTTGACAGTTCTCTATATGAGTTTGAAGCAGCATATCTTGTTTGTTCAGCACCCCTTTGAAATGGTGTTTATTTCTGTAGCTGCACTTTGTCTAAATTGAACATAACCACATAAACTCATTGTGGTTTACACTGAAAGAATAAACCCCTCATACTTCCGATCTGTGTCCGCATATACCAAGATTAATGCTAAATAAAGCTTACCCTGTAGTCAAGCAAGCATAGGCTTAGCCATCATTCTCACCTAGTTCATACAGTAGCTTTGTTTCAGTGTCTAACAAAAGCACTGCTGACAATTTTGACTATTTATTTTCTTTCTGCTTCTCTTCTGAGTTTCCCAGGTTAGCCTGTTGTCAGTCTGTTCTCATGCAACAGAGAAGCTAAGTATTTCAGAAAGCAGGCTTTCTAGCTGTTTTGATCATTCTTTCTTTCTCAATGATATTATTTAAATACAAGTTACTGATCATTATAATACCCTCATAAATCCTAAGATGGAATGTTATTTTACAGACACCAGCCATGGAAGTATTGCGATAATGAGTAACGTGGCAGGTTTTCATGACACTTTTCTAGATATTCCTAGCCATTACATTCTGCATTCGGTTAAATTTAATGTAGAGAGGACATGCATTCAAATAATATCCTGACGAACACATTTTCTGGGAGTTAAATAGTAGCACAATTACAAAGTCTTCCCTATTTACTCTAGAAAATATGTTTAGTACTGCTGCTCACTCCAGTTTTTAACTTAACTCCAGAACAGACTGTTCAGATAAGGTTCCGTTTCAACAGCCTACTTTTTAAGAAGTATTTTTGTTGCCAATTTCTCAGCTTCTATGGCATAGTTAGTAAGTGTTGCTTAAAGTGAGGCTAAAAATACTTTTGTAATATTTATATAGAGAAGAGCACAAAATCATGAAAAATACCACATGCGTAGATAGCTAAGGGCATACACGTCTGTAGTGCTTTTTATCTTCCTGATGGTGGATAGCGACTCTTCCCTGTACTATTAAAGCTGCTGTTTTTAGGCCTTTAATTAAAAGAGTTCAGTTTAAAATAGTGCATGGCATCTATATCATAGATATTTCCTCAAACACAGTACAAACACAAATCATGGATAGCACAAAATGAAAAAAAAAACCAAAACCCAACATTAAGTGCCTAACGTATTTGGTACCATCTGATCAAACCTCTGTTACAGGAGTCTTTAGTTAGCTCACTAGGGAAAATACAGATGTAGCTACATGCTACATGCAGTTCATGCAGTTCTCTAACTAAAACACACAAGGACTAAAGGAGAGAGCAAAAATATATTCCCTATGGCTACCTGGCAGTCAAGGATTTGTACAGAGATTTAATTGATTTTCAAAAGCAGGTAGTTAGACATCAATTAAAAGCAGACGTATTTGACAGCTATGTAGTGAGTTGGTCACCTAACATTCTACTTGTTAAATAGGATAACCAAAAGATCTAGAAGGGCTTTCTGTGTATATGAAGGCACCAGCAGAGAGACATTACAAGGAATCACCAAGCTAAGCTCACCCATTAAACCTAATACTTACAAAATAATAACCATTGGCCCAAGCTTTACACATGTTTTTGCCAAAACACTCCATGGAACTGACAGTATTTGTTATACCAGTGCAGCCCACTAGAGGTCAAGTTACATCCACCAGTTTAAAATATACGTAGTAATAAAGGGCAAAGTTTAGACCACTGTCCTCTTACATATTACTAGAATCATCTGGGTTGCCACATATATCACAAAAGTGACAAGTCCTTCAGAATTTTTGGTTAGAACAAAAAAGCTCATAATACGATGGTTGGTTTACAGAGATACAAAACAGATTAAATAATTGTTCCCATAATCCATTAATTAGATGAATTAGATTATTAGATTGGAGTAGTTGTCCTTAATAGAATATCATGGTATAAAAATTGTTAGCTCACTTTTAGACCACCTGCTATGATGCTTGAAAATAGTGAAAATGGCAAGCTGAACTAGAAACAAAACCTCAAGACTTCATACCAGCCTTCTATACTGATGATAGGATTGAAGAACTTTAATGCAAAGAGATAGATACCTTTGCACCCCTCTGCGTAAAAGACACTTAGTATCACACATCTGATCATACAGCAGGACTGTATCAGAATCTTATAAAAGAAAACAGATATAGATGAGTATATATATAAAAAATTATAGGAGTTTTATATATATAAAAAAATACCACCTTGATAAAAATGGAAAAATTCCATGTCTAATCAGAAATCCTGTAATAGCACATTGTGAATGCAGAAAGAATGCCTTAGGTTAGAATGGTTTCTAAACATTTGATTTTGTGAACATGTGATGTCCAAATACAAATACAAGATATTTTATGAATGCCTACCCTCTGTGCAATTGCAAGGCTCCGTGTAATAGTGCTGTCAGTCTGCTTTGTAAAGAAACAGAAATGTTTGCGATCACAGCCTTCTGACTGCTACACAGTTTCTTGGCACGTAGGTAGCCTGTAACTTAAAGCAGCTTTCCAGCAGAAAGCCACTTAAAATTTTACAGGAAATTATATTAGCTAAGATGATGTCCCAAGACCAGTGTAAAAAAAGATGAGGGGTGAAAAACCTGTGCTTCGCTGCCTATTTCTATGAGGAACCACATTAAAAAAAAAAGGGGAGGGGGGAAGCAGTTTTGCATTCCACTGATGGAGACCCTTAATATAATAACTAGTCTGCATTGTTTCTGCAGTTACCCTCTGAACGCTTCAAATTAAGTTGCAAGTTGTATGTTGTATTTCCTGGACTACCATGAAGAGTTCCAGAATTAGCATCAGCCTAAAGATCACAGTATATAACCCACAGCCACTGGATTAAAACTGCTCTCACCTAGACCAGGCTCCAGATGCTTTACTCATCTTCCATTGTGTTTGTAACTAAGGTGGCATAAGGAAATTGCACACAGATCAGAGCTGCCCTTGGATTATGTACTAAAAGAATCAGTGTTCCCAAAAGACTCAGAATTGTTTTACTGGATCTCACCTCCTCAACCATGTGCTTGACTTTCTTCTGTTGGCAGTGGACCATATCATCCAGGTGTTTGATTCGCTCTCTTAGGCTAGCTGCTACCTCCTCCAAATGCTGTGACCTAGCAAAACATGGAATAATTAAGCATATAAGTGGGGACCTCTGCAGTATAAACAAAACAAGAACAAGCCCCACCATAAATCAGGAAGACTAGGGCAAGAGGTAGGCAAATCAAATTCTGCTGACTGATGTCAATTTGTCCAAAGTACATTTTAATGGTAGTCTTCTAGTCAAAGTGGCTGTCTCCACCCAAGTTAGCTTACCTTTGTCTTGGATGCTGGCATGCTTACTCAGAGCCTGAAGTGCTGACAATTAAACAATGTGATAAAGCTCATCTCCTTAATATGTCTGTTTTTCCTTGAAGTGAAAGGCATTTAGACAACTAGATCTTTATCATCAGAAAGACATATTTATCCTGACATATTACCACCTGCAAACTTTCTGGAAATATATACTAAATAAAAGCCAGCAAGCACATCTGCTGGTGTCCTTTTAAAAGCCTGCCTATGACAGGGAAGCCTTGAGTCAAGGATTTGGCATAACTGCCAACAGCAGCAGAATACTAACTGGAGTAGTATTAACTCATCAACAGTCAGAACGAATTGTTGTGGATGTTTGAAGTTTCCACATATGACTCAGAGTCCCATATAGAGGTATGTATATATATCATATAGATAGATTCTACATTTCTTCAAATTTAACACAGAAATTGAACACCTGCAGAACTCCTGCTACAAGTTGGTTTCACGGCTTGGCAGAAAAGTAGTTTTAGAACATGCAAAGAAACAGGAGGGAAGTTTTCTAATAAGTTTTTGACATGTTGGCCATGGGAGCCTCCATCTTTATCTGGATGTACAATCCTTGAAATTCTTCAAAGACAGCAATCACTTGCTTACAAAATAAACTTCTGTACTCCTAGGTTCAGGACTGGACAGAATGGAGGAGAAGAATCAAAACCAAAAAGGCTTTTTTCATCTTGGTCTGTGCACAGCAGAAGAAACTGTCAAAGCTGCAAATGCAACCACCTTTCTAAGGCAAAGCAGCAGATGGCAAACTGTATATGATTCCAATGAATGACCGAATTGTATGCTGTTTCCCCCCAGAAGGAGTCCCTATTAACAGTGAAGTACTCTACAGAACTGTAACTGCAGCACTTCGACAAGGACTCAAAAAAAATCAAGACATTACTGCAGGTTTTTCAATCCTGCATATTAAGGTCTCACAAAACCGCAATTCAAATTTTGATCGCAATTTTAACACATGTTTGGTCTCCATTAAAAAATTCAGAGTTTTAAGCACGGATGGCAATGGAGCAATGGAACAGAGGTCCTTCCTCAGGTGGAGCTCAAGTGTCTGGTCAGGTACAGACAAAAGTCAGAAAAAGTAAAATTCAGTGTCTTCAAAACCAAACTCACTCATCCCTAAAGTTTCCTAGCAATACTAGAAGTTCCACAGACAAGACATATCTCACCTTTCACTGTCAGAGTTGTTTTCAGATTTTGCTCCAGATATTTGTATTTCATTTAGTTCGAGTTGTTTTTGCAGCTGGTGACGTTCCTAAACAAGAAATGTTATCCTTCAGTTCTCCATGTGTCAAAACGTAAAGGCTTCACAAAGCATATTTCATTGCAATTCAAAAGATAATTTGTGAAATTAAAATAGAAACTGATTAAACAAAATTCACGCATTTCCTATAGCCAAGGAGCACAGAATACATAATAATAAAATCAAATTCCCAGCTTTGCTTGGAAATAAGATCAGAGTTTTCAATTTCCCATTCGAAGATGTAAGTTTATACTTATAACTGAATTTTTTTTGAATAGAAAGATGAGTCATCACAATCTAACTACATAAATATCAAATTTTCCATGTTATCCCTCCAAAAAAAAAAAAAATCTCTCAATCCAAAACTGAGATAAAAGATATTGCTCTATTTTCTTCCTCAAAATATTCCTGTCCACCAGCACAGTGCTCGTGAAGATCTATGAGGACTTTTTTTTTTTTTTACAGTAGTGCTGCCAGTGTCACAAGAGGTAAATGTCTCAAAGCATTTTTGCTTTCAGAGCTTTAAAAGTAAATTGTCAAAAACCTGCTCTCAATTACAGTTTGATAGGGAAAATGTAGCCAGGGAGAAGAATAATTAAGTTTTTTAATGTTAGCAGGAAAGGAAGAACCTAAGTTTTGGATTAAAGGGCAGTAAAAACATGATTCTTTTTTCTTCTTCCATCAAAATATTCTGAACCATAATATAAGTAAGGTAGGTATCTGCACGGAGGATTAAGTGGCTGCTACATACCCACAAAAAACCCTCAAAACATTTTATTCTGAAGCTGTCAGTTTAGCATTTCACCCACATGTGGAGAAATTTGGAGATACAATTCCAATCAGGACTATAAATAGCTAAATAGGTCTACTCCTAACTAAATCACATTTTAATGGACCTACCAACAGCATTTCTAAGAGACTTTGGATCATTTATCACTACTACTTCATTAGGCTTAGGAGACCTTGCACACTGAAGCAAGACTGAATGGTCTTTTTAAAGTCTTCCTTTAAAATAATGGTTAATTTACTTAATAAATTTTGACACCTTAGGCAGCCCTGACCGTAAAGACCACAAGAAAGATAGAAGAACCACTTAATCACAGCATTTCTGTGGTAGTTCAGGTCCATTTACTTAAATGGATACAATAACTAAATAAGATGCAAACAGCAGCAATGATATGACACTGAGCAGGGGACTGAGCAGCAGACAAAAAAAAAAATTTAAAATAATCAAGTTTCCTCCATGTACTTCTTCATTTCCTTTAAAGGCGTTGATCAGCTAACTCTCATACCTCTTCCATGCGTTCAATCAGCCGGTCCAGCTCACCAATTCTCTGGTCTTTTTCCTGTATGCTTGTTTCTGTAATCTGCATTTTCTTATTTGCCTCTTCAATAGCCTTCAGAAGCCGATTTGTTTCCTCCTTCAAATAAGAGGATTTAGAGTCACATTAACATCCAATTTATTAATAAAGAATTTTTTTTATTTTTTTTTTTTTTTTAAGGCCATAGAGCCAGGCTAATAGCTTTTAAGCACAGCTCAAAGCTTTTTGGTACACCTGCCCAGAAGCCTGGAAGAGTTGTCACCCTAGATGTGAATTGTACAGAACAAAAGATCTGGAGCACTTTGAAGTGCATAAGTATTTGTAGAGCATCATTATGAAAATCTGAGAAAAACTTTTACCCATTTCTTAGATATTTGTTTTCCCTTCTGAGGATGCTGTGAATTAAGCACATAAAAAAAAGAAAATGCTGTTGCAGAAAATAGCGTTTTATACACCAAAGTTTGCCATGTTCAGCTTTGTACTCTCCTCACATATAAAACTATATGAATAGAAAGAGACTGAGGAATTTACCTTCAATCTCAGTCATTACCATCTTTATCAGTTAGAAAAATGCAATAACTAACTGTTCATAGAAAGGTTTTACTTGGCAGTGGAGGGAAACCAGGGGACAGGAAGAGTTCTTGCTCCAGTACCATCCAGCTAAGTTGTTCCCCCTCCCCTTCTTAAATTATCACTAAAGTTGGAATTTTATTTTATTTTATTTTTTAAGAGAATTGGAAGTTAAAAAAAAACAACTTACACCATCTACATTATCATGACTGTTACTTGCTGGAACACATTCTTTTCTCAGCCCTACAACCTCGAAAGCTTAGTAACCATGGCATGACTAGTCACAGAGGTAGGAGCGAAGGAACATGTGTCGACTCTGGAGCATTAAGTGACTGAGAAACGACACCCAAGCTAAGCACCACTCTTACAGACTGGCTGTACATACTAGGAGGATTTCCTTCTCAGCTTTATGTTTCTGCTCCTCTTCTCGCATTTTTTCCTCATACTGACTATACAGTTTTCTTGTCATCTCCCTCATGACTTCAGCATTGGCTTCCTGCGACGATTCCACCTATGAGAGGGGAAAGTTGACCCGTCAGTACAGCACTGCTGGTGGCAGGAGAAACAGAGTTCACATGATGTGAGAATAACACTTGGAACTTCAGCTCCACCTTGTTATAAATTTGAAGCAGATTTTCATTTGCATCAAGACCATTTACAAGACTCTGACAGTATACCAGTCATTCAAATTTGTAGAAGTTACTGTTTCATCAAGTTTCATGTTGTCTGAATTTAACTAGTCATTGCTTATACAAGACCAGGCTGTGCCTCTTTACTGAGCCCCCCATAACAGCCTTCAAGTCACTTGGTTTGTTTCTCCATTGAAAAGATATTGTCTCCCCCCATTTTACAGAAGCTTAGATTAGAGATGGTCTAGACTCAACTCCTGTTTCTAAATGACCATGGACACTCAAAGTAACAATTACTTTAAGCTGGGCCTAAGTATGTGATGTTAACTAAATGACAGAGCTGTACCCTCCCTCCTCTCTCTTGCTTTTTCACATACTGCTCTTTGTGTAGGCACAAGAACTGGAGTAACCTGGAGCAAAGCAGATCAGAGAACAATCAGACTTAGAATGAATATACTGAGGGGTGTGGAAGGGTTAATTTTTAACCACAGGACCAGAAACTTTACTACTGCTACAGGGAAGAGGGAAGGAATGGTAATTCAGAGACAGGATTTCCCCCTTCTGTTGGCTCAAAACACTGACTGAACCACACCCTCAGCGATTAAACACCAGATAGGATATTCACAGCTTAAAGCCATCTACTCTGTAAACCGCAGTAAAAGCAAAGTGAAATAGCTAGTCCAGGACTTAGTTCTCTTACTAGAGATGCTATAAATCAGACAAGGTTCTAGTGAAATACTATGGGTGCTACAAACCTCTCAGGAAGAGGAGGAATATACTCTCATCTCAGAGAAGAAAAAAGTGCTCCCTGCTGACCACTGCAGTTTACACAGCTACAGAATACCTATTTCTGATGATTAAGGTTTTGGGGGTTGAGTTTTATTTTCCATTTCAAGGACTGAAAGATTTATTAAACCCTTGTGTTGCATGGTGGGAACAAGCCGTCTTACTACCCTGCAGGATAACAACCATGTATTTCATCCTTTGAACAGGGACTGAGCTCTGAAGTACTCCGCTTGTACTGCAGTTTCCCCTGTTGGCATTTCACCTAGATTAACACTGGGGCAGGGGTAGTAACCTACACTTTGTGAGAGGGGGTGGAGTTAAATTAAGTTTCAATACAACACAAAACCTTCCACATTTCAGGAAGCCTGAAAGAATCGTATCATTCAGAAAAAGCCAACAATCAAAACCCAGAGTCCTTAAGATACACTGAACTGGAATGTGATCTGTGGCACTCTCTCCATCATTCCTTTGCTTCTAGCTTGAGCAATGAGAACAGTAAAAACAATCATAAAAAGGTAGATGCATCAGAACATCTGCTATAGTACTCTTAAGCAACGTCTCCAACTTCAGTCATTGTTATGATTGTATGAATAAACCGAACCTACTTAATAAGTTACAAACAAGGGCGAGTTCTCCTACCCAGAAAATAGTCATGGCATATGGTAGTTACTGCTTTTCAATGGCTAACATCCCATATTCCACACCATTCTCTTAAATTCAGCCCTGGAATTAAATCCCAGATGTCTTGGCATCTTTGATACACAATTTTACGTTTAACTTTCAAAGATAGCAGATAAAATACCTCATTGCTATCCTTGTAACAAAACTACAAGTCTGAGGGCAAAATTTAAACTTTTTCCTCATTAAAGCAGGGCATGTACTCTGCAGACCTTGACATGCTTGAAGATAAACAAATCCTTAAGCATTCAGTTGAACTGGGACTTAACCTGCGGTTCTCTGACTTAGAAGCAGACATACCTTTCCCTGACTTGTTGGTGCATATCCCTAAGATTATAGTAAAGTCCGGATTTCTGTTGTGAAGTCTTAGTTGCATCAGCTTTGCTTTCTTCTTTTGTTTTTTCCCTCTTTTTATTTCCTGCTGACAATAGCAGGTACAAAGTACAGCTACTTTTATAGCCTGTAAAGCTTCCCTATGAGAGGAAACTAGAATATGATTTTTAAGTTGAAATACACTTATGTTAATGTTTTCTCTTTTAACCATTCATCATTAAGCATCAGTGCAAGTCACTAGACAGCCAAAAAGAAACATCTTCTCTGACAAAATTAAACATGAATAAGCCAGCAGTCACCTTAATTTAACAGTGACAAATTCTGATACAGTACTATATCCAAATTAGTCTATTTTGAGCAATTTTAAGAGAGACAAAAATTTCCAGAAAAGGGTGGGGGTTTTGGGGGGATTTTTTTGTTTTTGTTGTTGTTGTTACTGGTTTTTTGGTGGTTTTTTAATGAGATTAAAGGAATATATTTGGCAGATGAGGGGAGAAAACAGTCAAGCTTTCTGGCATATAAAACCTTCCAGTTTGCATTTTATTCCCTTGCATTTCTCTTAAAGAAATGGCTTAATTCTCTTTCCAAGACACTTGCTGTTACAGCACGTATCTGGTGACTGTATGCTCATAAGATTTAACAGATTACCTATTAAAAATTGTGCAATACCAAATAAGCAAATTCAACATCAAGAAATTCTTACAGCACTGTGTAGCATTATAATATTTCTTTACTTACAGCAATGGACACTAATAACCATTTAATGATTTGAATTGTTCACCTGCCAACATCCCTAAATGGTAATCCCATATTATAGAAAGACTGACTGCTGCCAGCTGAGATCCTCTGTTATTAAACAAGTATTGATTCACAGGAATATGTCAACTCTAGGGAGTGATGAAGGCATGAAGAATGAAGAACCCTTTACAAATAAGACCAAGGAATTCATCTAAGATACTTCTAATGCCCTCACCATCCAATATTTTTAGGGGAGTTTATATACTGCACCTTTAATTTCAGTAACTGATTTTCAATTTGTGCTGTTTCCAGTTGCTTTTGCTTCTCTCTCAGCTTTTCCATAGATTGCTCATGTGTATGTTTTAAATTCCTTATTTGTTCCCGTATATCAGTGTTCTCCAATGTAACATCCACTAGAGTTTTCTAGAAGAAAGAGGCAAGCCATGTATTAAAAAAAAAAAATAAAAAAAATCACAAATAACTTGGTGAACTAATATAGTCAAGAGATTATGAACAGACAGAACATTTAAGAGTTTCCAGATGTATCAATGCAGTGTGAACAGGTTTGCAAGTTTTAACATTTAAAATTATAGCCTTTGTTGTAGTTTGCTAGAAGGTATTTCCATGAGGAACATGCTCAGTGAAATCAAGTCCTGGTCCAATATAAAAAAAAGAAAGGAAAATGGATACATTTCAGTATGAACGCTACTTCCAACAATCTTCCTTTCTTCTCCCCAGGGACCATGCTATACATATTGAACGCACTAGACTGAGAAGAACTGTGACATACAAGAAAGCAGGAACATTAAGTTGTTCAGCTCAGATACATGGGAATTCAGAAGTCTTTAAAACAGAAAATTCATTCCCACCTTCTCCCTCCCCCTATATTTCACAGGTATGTAAAGTCTCACAAGTGCTTAGCATCCAAACATGCCACTTCCATTTCTGTTAACCTGTGAAGGTAGGAATAAGTCAGGAGATGTACTGTTTTGCACAATACAGAACAAATCACATTTTCACCTTAGATATTTTGCAGAGACATGACTAGTGGCATTAGTCTGCTGCAGATCAATATCTCTTTACTGTACACTGTTTTTTAACAGGTTTTTAAAAGATGCAGGTGTTGGAATTTTTTTATTTTTTTATTTCTTTTTTTTAGTTTCCTAAATTAGCTGTCTTACATACCCAAGGCAGTACTTTATGGTTTATTTAGTGTTAGAATCTGTATTTGTCATCCATGTTTTATGTATGCTTTTAAATCCATGTCAGAAAAGGCAGTTGTCAGCTGTGAAACAGCTATTAAAATGTACCTGCAAGTCTATTGATGCTGATGTCAAGGAGCTGTTCATTTCACTAAAGCTATCTAAGGCTGCAGCCTGCACTCGCACATGATTCTCTAAGGATTCCTGATGAGCATTTGTCACCTGAGCAGAAAAAAAAAAAAGTTTTATATAGAATAATGATCAAGTTTACCTATTCTTTCAAAGAGAGCTACAGAAGAGAAAGACGTCATGGTTAATTTTCACAGTACTAGGATGCTTAAAATATACAGGCCTCAAACCATATTCTTGCACCTCAGAAACAAACAAACAAAACTTAGAATCCAAATATGCTAACAGAAATAAGGCACAAGTACCTATGTAATCACTGTAAAAGCTGTTCTTTTGGAAGGGACAAGAGGACACTTGGTAGATGTCTATTCAGAAAGTTTATATACAGAGTGGGCAGATTGTAAAAAGTCACAGAGTGAAAAGCGGAAGAATGCAAGAAATGAGGAAATCTAGAAGGGTTTGGGTGAACTGTAGAATAGCCTTAATTAAGAAGGAACTGACTAATCAGGTATGCAAAGAAGCAACATCAAGAAGACTTAAGGATGAAACAATATGAAGCAGGTAGGAGAAGTCAGCAGAGAACTTTGTTGTGTAAAAATTTCTCGTCTTCTGTTATGCACACACTTAAAAACGAGAGGGGGAAAAAAAAAGGTACAAAATTACATCCTTTAGGAAGAGACCAAAAGCCAGTGTTAGTAATTACGAATCATCCAGTAATAAAGAGAAAAAAAATGTTAATAACACAGGCCAGCCCAACTCACATTCTTAGATGGACCAGATTTGTTCCACGATAAAAACATAAGAACACTAGGGACCGATATGGAGAACAATGAGTGTTTAGTAATCAAGCCATACACAGATTAGGTCAGCACAGGGAGCAGAAGCCAAGTAGTTACTATTAACCCTACATAAACATGTGCTCATGTAAAAACAAACAAACAAAAGCAGAAATGCTTTGGATGGATTAAGAAAGTAACAAGATAAAAACTTGTGTGAAGAAGCATACTGCCCAGGGCAGGATATTGGAAGTACAAATTTCAAACAAACTTTATGAACAAAAAGTAGTCCTGGAAATTGATGGGAAAAAAGTATAGTGATTCAAAGCTGAAGCAAGGAGTATGTAAAGGATTTTAAACAGGATCCCCAAATAGCATGAAAGATGGCAGTCACATACAACCAAAACAAAAAACCAGCCAACCAAACAAAAAAGCATATATTGGGTAGAACAACACTTGTGCTTTCTTTCAGGCAGTCTAAAGTATTAAAAAAGGGGGAAAGGTGTCTCATGATGTGCCATTTATGTCAGGAGGAGTGCTTCATAAACTGCTAATGTGCTGCAGAACAAGAGACTGTCAGAACTGGTCAGAAACCCTTAATTAAGAGAGATATTCAGACTCACACAGGATTTCTACTGGTCTGACAGAAGATCTGGAAGTACAGAATATCACCGCTGCTATTCAGTAAGGATCAGCAGCAAAGAGGACAAAACTGCATCTGAATCAGCGTTTGCCTACACACACACTGGGTCGGAGACTCACCTTGTTGGCATCATGAAGACTATTTAACACAGTTTACAGAAATTCAGTTTTCTCTCCACCCTCCTCTCAAGTCAAGGTGATTTTTTTTTTTTGTTGGGTTTTTTTTTAGACTAGTTGCCATAGAAGAAAAGTACCAGTTTAACAGCAAGTTCTGATCTTTATACATAACACAGCATGCAGGGAACTGACAGCCTCCAAATGAGGACGGCAGAAGTGCACAAGTCAGGGTCCCAGTCCCTTGAAGTCAGAATAGGTTTAATTGCCAAAGCTTTATCTGAACCAGGGCTGTGAAAATCAATGTTGAATATAAAATCCACAGCAAGTTTTCAGGGAGATTTTTTGGACCAAACAACTCAGCAGTTTAATATGAAGGATACTTCTACAGACTGCAGCAGCTTTTATTGCTAAAGCAGCATGTCAGAAGAGAGAGGTCATCGAATGACCATTGAAACGTTCAATTTAGAACCAAAAGCTAAGTCATTTTTAGAACTGTCAAGGACTTTAATACTGAAGAATATTGCTACTTCTTTTACTACAGTGTTCAAACAATAAAGTCAGTAAAACAGAGTAAACAAGTAAATATGTTGAAATGACACCAACTAAGTTGCACATTAATCCTAATTATGCAAGTTATTTATTCAATTCAGCTGGCAGCTTACTGGCACAAATTTCTCCACTAATTACCAATACATACAGACAATTCTGACAAGAGCATTCTTTTATTTCCAAGAAGCAGGCAATTAGTAATTCCATATACAAAAGCATCCCTGTCCTACTTTACCTTCCTGGAGAGAAAAAAAAAATCAGTAAATAAAAGTATAGATGTCACATGAAACAATGAACGGAGTGGTTTCAGCAATTATTTCTGTTCTGCTGAAGCCAAAAAGAATTTTCTAGGTAACACTGAGATAGTTATTCTCATATACTTTCCCTACAAATGAACACATACTTACTTTCAGTTCATTCGTAAGCTGCTGTATTTTTCGTTTCATCTCATCATATTCACCATACATTTTCTTTCTTACTTTTTCCAGAGTTGCTCTCACCTGGTGTCAGAAAAAAAAAAAAATCAAATGCCTTTATCAAACTTACTGATGATACTGTTTATACTAGAATATGATTTATTTTTTTCTATGTCCTCCATTGTTACTTTCAGTAATTTCCATTAGTAATCTACCTTTTCATCAACAGCAATTTACTCTTAAGAACAAGACAAAAACTAAAGCCTCAAGACTTGTCTACATAGGGATATGATTAAACATCTCTGAGTAATTCTAAACTTCTCTGTATACATCTAAACACTTGTAACTGAATAATGAATTTCAATTAAATTATCCATAACTCATTTTAACCTGATTACTAAAGGAATTAAAATTAATTTTAGCATATAATGTTTTCTTGCTGGGGAAAAAAAAAAGCATCCACACATGGATTTAATACACCTTCATACTTTTAAAGTGCTTAATTAGTTTTCCCTGAGTATCCTTTGAGGATAAACCCTTTCATTTCAGACTTTTAGGCCCATATCTAGCTAAACAATGTATCAGCATAAATTTACCAATGCAATGTCAACTTTGAAGAACAGAGAACTCAATTTTATTTTATTTAAGAACTATGGATGTAAATTATACCTGTATTCCTTAAAAAATAAAATAAATAAAAAATGCATGCTGGAAGCCAGCTTGGGTTTACCTGCCATTGCAATCACGCACAGAACCAATCTTCTCAAGAGCACACATTGTAAACACTAGTTAAATGTTTGCCTACAGTCTACATTCCAGCTACATAATTCAAACTCCTTCCCCCTCTCTTCACCTCTATCAAGCACTGACTGATTGCAGATAATCTAGGGCAGTGAGTTTACCTTGTCTCTGCATGGGCTTGGGGAGGGAGTGAGGGGAAAACATGAATACCGCCTTATACAAGAGGGGATGTTTCCAGCAGCTCTGCAGCGTAGCCACTCCCTCCCAGAAAGAGGTGCACTGGCCACCAAACCTATGCAAGGAGTAGGCACAAGCCTACCCCAAACTACATGCTCCCTTTAGGATGAGAAACATGGAAGGAAGCCAGCTCCTGCACTGCAGCTCAGGAAAGCATCCCTTGCCCTGTCACTACCCACCCCCCTCCCCCGCCTTGCAAAGTGCAAATTTGACTCCGATACAGAGGAAAACGTCAGCAGTTCTGACATGGCCTGTCATTTTTGGTCTGTTTAAGTCAGCACATACATGGCACAAGCTGAGGACTCTTGTTAAGACTCTGCTTTTAAAGATGAAACTTATCTGGCAGAGCAAAGTTCACAAATTAGCATAGCTGAACACAGCTTCCAGAAGACAGGAGAGCAAGGGCCAGTATGTCTCTTCCCATGTCTTTCCCACTTTTTCCTGAAAGGATCAGTAGTACCCTGAGCTCCCATGCAAGCTATGCAGTTCACCTGGTCTGATACATCCTTCGTGCCACAAGCCGGCTGTGAACAGAAAAGGGCAGGGAGACGGCCTCAGTCCAGGCAATCTGCAACGGGTACCAGATAAGAGAGCAGCCAGGGAGCTGGACCTGCCGGCTGCAAATTTGCCCATCCCAACCCCACTCCAGCGGGGTAGAAAACTACCCAGACAGGAAACCAGCAGCTCGCATGCCTTGCCTGCACTGCAGTACTGCCATACCCTAACTGAGTGCAGGAACTGGAGAGTGGGGAATGCTGGGAGCTAACAAACAGTGAGCAATAAAGGAGAGAAGCAAGTGCTGATAGCTAGAGACCAGGCAGATGTTAAGAGCACACATAATTACAGTCTCTTACACTTCTGGCTTGACTCAGTGTCCCTCCCTGTTATATCAACTTAGTTTGCACTTGAATCGGTGTAATCAGATAACCATGGACCAATAGCTTCCTTGGTGGTGAAGGTGGATGGAAAGAGAAGGGCAAATTAGTTGCCCTAGGCTAATTAGGGGGTTATTGCTAAAGCCTGAGAGCCAAGGAGTGACAGGCAAAGAGATGCTGAGTTTCAAGCACAGAAATGGATTTATTTTTTTTTTTGGTCAGGAGAGTTTCTGCCAATTATGATAAGTGAGCATGGACAGAGAAAGTAGTACAAAGTCATCCTTATTAGGCTAACTATTTTAAGGCAGCCCCAAAGTATACCCAAGTGATTTTACTGTGTCACCTAATTTAGGAGCCTTTTCAAAACCAGGGGGTTTGGGGACAAGGGAAGCAGAGGAAGACACCTTTCAGGTGTCTGCTTACATAGTTTCTTGTGTATCACATTTGAAATTACATAGGCTTCAGAACAGTTACCCCAAGATCTGTTTGGCAGTTTGTTTGCCTAGCTGTAGCGCAGTCAGCAAGCATTAGCAAGTATCACTTGGCACAGAGGCCTTGAGCCTGGACTGCACAGTTCCCAGGTATACAGCATGCTTTTTCCCCCCCCAACTTACATACTAACATGGCAAGCCTTTAGCTTCAGAGTAGGTTCCCAATTCAAACTCAGGTATTGGGCTAGACATCAGTCATCCCATATACACTCACAGCTCTACATGAATATATGGAAAGGATATTTGACAGATTTTGAAGCTAAAAGCATAACTCACTTCTTTAATGTAATTCATCTCCTCTTTCAGCTGATCAGCTGACCAGCCATAAACCACCATTTCCCTCTTATGGTTGTTGTCAGTTCGGTGCACGACGCCATACACCATTCCATGAGAGAGCTTCCCTGGAGACATGCCATTTGGTACATGGTAGAGCTCCTTAAAAGTAAAAAAAATCAAAAAGTTATTTTTAAATTAGTACTAGAATTAAAAAAAATAACAAAAAATACAGTAACATAGAGCCAGGAGAGACAGCCAGCTACAGTGAAAGCACAACAGTGCCTAAGAATGCTAGTTTCCAAATGTTTTGGGGCCAAACTGTCAACTTCAGTGTTTTTGGGAAGATCAATGACCAGTTTGTAATTGATAGAGATGATCAAGATGCCTAATTTCCACTCACTTTAATGGAAGTGATATAGGTACAGCTAGAGACAACAGATTGGATTTGTGCAAGGACAGGCAGAGGCCTGTGACGGAAGAAGTTACCCTGGCTTATTTTCATTCACCAACATATGCTACTGTCCTGCATTCTTCCAGAGCACCGTCAGCTCTCACAGTTCCCTTTAAACTCTTGCAATCACAGAATTGCCCCTCAGTCCCCAAACTCCTTGCTGCAGGAAATACAAAAATTCACAAGTTTAATCAAAAATTTCAGAAAGTTCTCAGAAGAAACTGGAATGAAAACATTTTAGCCAAAGTTCCCTAAACAGAGCTCAGAAAATACCTGTTTATCTTGGAGATATAATCTGCAGAAATTTGTAAAACATACTCATAATAATTGTATGTCTTACTTTAAAGCACTCTTTGCAACAGACTCCTCTTATTTATCTCATCAATACACTTAGTAAGAAAAATATTTGTGCAAACAGTAGGAATCATTTCCCTCAGCATGTAAATAAGTATCTGCAAGGTCAGATGTAACCACCTGACCTGACTGCTCACCTAGCCTCCCTTCTAATCCACCCAGAGAAACATCCTTCTGTAGCGATAATCTGAAATGAGTCAGGCTCCAGAAGTACTAATTTCTCTTCGTGATTACAAAGAATTTAAACAACTAGCTTAGATGAAGACATCCACATTATGACTTTTTAAAAAGAAGGGAAAATATATTCTTACCTAACTTTGAATATTTGCAAACCTAAAATTAGTGATTATTTCTGAATAGAAAGTTAGAAAGACACAATCTTGGAAACACAGCTGTTACTGCTTAGGTTTTGCATGTTGTTTTTGAAAGGCCAGTGCTGTGGACAAATCAGTTACAGGTAATTTTACTGAACTTTCTTTCTTACACTAGATATACCAGGATATGGGTAAATTTGAGAATATTTACTACATTGACCTTCGAATATGTTTGGTTTTGTTGTTCAGTAATGACACTGTATCAAAACCGACAAACTTGGAGATTCTTTACTAAATTATGAGTCTAAGCAGTGTCTAACAACTATCTTTGACACCAGAGGCTGGAAGAGATGAAGCTCAGCATCTTATATCCATCTGCAGCTGCACCTTAGAGAGTCTCCCGTCCTTACCATGACAGACAATGATGATAGCATCAGCAGTCTAAAGTAGTAGCACTTTCAGTTCTTAGCAGCCAAATTAACACAACTATGGTGGCAATGTAGGAATAAACACTTTATTGGGTAAGGGAAAAATGAACAGGAAAAATGTACTTGCATTAGGAAGAATGGGTAAAGATAGAAATTTGTTTTCTAGTGTGTCCCTCCTGCATGGTACCGAGATTTTCTCAACATTGTAAATCCTACACATTTTTCTTTACCATATCATTAGTAGCTTAACCATTTTGCTGAAGCTGTGGGGGGGTGTGTGCAGGGCTGGGAGGGGACAATCACGGAGCAGACACCTGATAAAGAACATTTCAGGCAAAGAACAACAAAGCTATAAGGCATCATTTAAAAAGAAAGCCTTAAAACCACTTAATGGAAAAACATTGGGCAACTAGCCCTACCTATACACGATATCATTTTGCACTTTGAAAACATTATATACAAAGCTTCATATCCCGATAATCAGAATTTTCATAATTATGTATTATTGGTTATTTTGTTTTGCTGTTCGGATGTGTACAAACAAACGCCCCACACCTCATTTTTTGAGAGTCAAGAAAATACAGAAACTAGATGGGGACATGACTCAAAACTTTGTGTTTGTTTGCTTCTGGGGTTGTACAGTTTCTTTGATGAGTTTCATCGCAGCTCCTCTCCTGCATCTGGATAAAGGGATTACATCCAAGTTTCCATCTTCCTGATAACCAAATGAATAATCACTTTGATTGTTTAGTGGTTACTAACGTGCCAGACACTGAATTCATAAATCCATGCCCTTTACCCATGATCATTCATTTTTTATGAGGTGAACAGCTGAATACCAGCAACTACCAAGATCCTCTGTGCCTCCAAAACATTACCAGAATTGTTTAAAGTGCTGTTTGTAGAGTTCTGTATGAAAATTATGACTAAGTTCCTCATTTTTAGAATATTATAAACACATTCCTAAGGAATGCTTTGAAGGAATATTCCCCACCTGCAAAAAACCTACAAATTCAGACCAACGGGTTTGCAGCTGGAGAATCACCATGGCGCTTACATATTTTACAGACGAACAAACTTGTAAATTTACATCATAATGGGCAGTACATGCAGGATTAAGTATGCACAAAGCCAGACTGGTTACATGCCTGTTGCAACAATGCTAAACTTGCCTGTTGTCTATATATACACAAGCCTCCCAAGATGCCTTTGTCACTT
The DNA here is from genome assembly GCA_008921705.1 of Burhinus oedicnemus. Taxonomy (NCBI): domain Eukaryota; kingdom Metazoa; phylum Chordata; class Aves; order Charadriiformes; family Burhinidae; genus Burhinus; species Burhinus oedicnemus. The sequence goes on along the minus strand of VFFE01007253.1, from coordinate 1,918,019 downwards.
CTCTTTCAGAAGAATAAAAGAATGAGTGTTCCAGTTCTACTATGTGCTACTTAAAATACAGGATATTGCTTTTACCCCCTCCTTATTCCTCCTTCATATCACAATCCCCAGGCCAAGCACCTGTTAAAATTTCAGTACAGTTCTTGCTTGATTTAAAGCTGTGTGAACCAACAGCTATACAAGTAACTGCTCTCGTATTTCTTTCTTTAGTCTTTTTTGTTGCTGTTCTATTACTGCTATGCTTACCTTCTACTCCCCCTTTTCTCTGGTTGGTAACTCTTAATTTCCACTCAATGACCACTTGTTTCAGGGTTCAGCATATGCCCTGACAAAAAAGGGCTAACCCAATGGATGCAGTCTCCTCTTGGGAGGAAGGGTTACAATCAGTGTTTTTTCCTTTTCTGCCTTGTCCTCTGTTCTTCCTTTGTCACATTTTCCACATCCCCAAGGACTACAGAATGTTTAAGTCAAATACTTTTCATTGTTTTGCTCTATGTCCCATACATAACCACTCTCAGAATTCAGATGTTTTTCTATGAAGGTCCTCACCTGTCTCCACTCTGATCTGCAGTGAGGCATCTCAGTCATGGTAACAAAGTAAATCCATGCAAGTATTTAGGAGCAAGTAAATACTGTAAAGCTAACCAGAAAAGTGCTTGAAGATGGAAGGTTCCATAAGATTAGTTAACCATTGCTGTTTAAGGTCAAAATATCAGCCAGCTCCAGAGTACAGGGAAGTTCTTGCTCCCCATCTGCCTATGCATTTGCTGCACTGGCACAAATGCAGTTGTTGCCACAAATTGTGCTCAAAATCCCTTCTAAGGTGAGCTACTGATCTGAAAAGGCAGACTTAGCTTAAGCAATTTGTAAATATTTCTTTGTACCTATAGTCAGTTATATGACAGTCCAAGGTAACAGCAAGAACACATCATGTTGGTGCACATGAATACTACAGCAGCTTTCAGGAACACGCTTTGTCTATGTTGCGGCAACAGGCATGTTACACTTGGTGTGATCACACAGCATGTACTAAAGAAGCACAGACTGTGTTTACTTAGTTAATAAATATTTAAAACAGAAGCCTACACCCCAAGGTTGCAAAAGTCTTGATAATTGCCATGCATCCTGTTTATGTCTCTGTCCAAGGAAGTAGCGTAAGCAGCATGAAAGAGGTGAAGCAGAGACACTATAAAAACAAACCCTAAGTAGGAGTTGTTAGCTGCTTTTTGTATTGCCCATGGTTTTATTGGCATTATGTAAATAACACCGTGGGATGATTTGCTTCCTAATGTATCTCCATCAGTTTTTGAAATGAAAGTCAGATACCCCCACACTTTATACTGTCTCCCTGCCCCAAAATTGGAAGCAGAAGCACGGTGTCTTATTTTGAGGAAAAAGTACATCTCATGTAATGATTAGTACAATTCTGGGTCTAGTACTCATACGGCCTTAAAATTTTGCTAAATCATTATCTTCTGTTTACCCTATGCCATCTAAAAACTCTTCTTTTAACCAGAACTGTATCAGTGAAGCGGGGCTTTATCTCTCCCTCAACTGCCACATTTCAGAGGTTTTTGAAATATCCAGTTATCTTTTCCTTGTTCACTAGTTATACAAGGAACATTCACATTGTTACTTAGGTTACATATTTTCTGTTCAATAAAAATGACAGATTTATAATATTGAGCTCACCAAGGAAAGTGGCCGTGCTCTGACAAAAGGTAGCTATGTTTTTATGTTTTCTCATATTCCTCTACAGCCCACGAAACTCATGTTACATTTAGGGATGTTTCATATATAAATAGTATTAAAATAGGGAAAATATGCCAAAACATAGACATGAGTGTTCTTAAATTCATGATGCTAAAGAAGCAGCATTGTTTAACACATTCCAACTTTTAAGCTCCTTGAAATGTAGAATTTAGGTGCCTATCCCAAAAAATAGAAGTGACAGGTATTATACAAAGTCATATCTAATCTACCAAATCTGTACACTGAACACCAACATTTATACACTAAGAAAATAAGGTACAACAAATACAGCAGTAACCACAGAAGTCAGTGGAATTCCTTCTGTGGTTTTCATGTAGTGCTGTTTTTAATGAAGGTGTCACTTAATTAGTACACATCAAAAAAATCAAGCAATCAGTGCTGGAGAGGCTGAGAAACAGTAACATCAGCCACCTGTAGCAGATGAACCACATTTGTTATGACACAACTTCTGCTATGCTGATAGGAGTGGGCTGGCAGCAGCAGATCAGCAGAGAAAATAGGCACTGTCCTAGATTCAACATGCACAACAGCCCCATGTTCATTGCACTCATATTCTTTGATCCAGGCCTGACACAAGTTTCTGCTTGATTTTCTCCATCACCTACAAGGAGCAAATTCCTGTTCTGGCTTCTTGACAGTCTACTTTTTTGCTGGGGAAAAAAAATGTTTGCTATGCTTCTGTATTCCTGCTTAGGAAGCATAAAGATTTTCACCTCTTGGTCGTGATGCTTTAAAAACCTAAGAAAATTAAAGTTTGAGGATGTATACAGCCAAAGTACTGATTGAGAGTTTAAGACTAAACACTGCTCAAACTCTGTTGAAAGCCACAAAGATAGGAAAGTGACACAAATTTCTAGAGTATTGTCTCAGTTTCATTCTCTTGTCCACATGTCCAAATTAAAAAGAAAAATCTGTCTATACATATCTCCATATTCTGCCTTCAAATGCCTAGCTGCATCTTCCAATGAGACTTCCAAATTTAGCCACGACAGTGAGGAAAGGGACTGATGGATAAAAATAAGCCCAATCCCAAAGAGCAACAATACAATTGTCTGGTAGCCCTTTATTATGCAAGACAAGGCAGGCTTCAGGACACGCAGATTTTGCATACAATCTGATGAGCACAATATTCCTTTATACTTCACAGTGAAGTAAACAGCCTCACACCACTGTTATCCACTGTTTATCATTAACAGAAATAATGGAACAAAATCAGGATAGTTTCAGATTCTCACTACCTAAAGTACTAAGAGTTCAGCATTATTTAGCCGTAGGCTTTTAGCCTGTAAAACCAACCAAACCAACCGGCCTCTACTTGTGTCTTCAGTTCTCATATGCTTCTTTCAAGGTATCATAGCCTAAATATGAATATAAAAATCCATCCTAACACACTGGAGCACAAGCTCACTCCCCCCTTCAGTTTTTGAGATCCACTTCTAACTGTGTACCATCTGCCAGCCTTTCACAAGAGACAGGGAGAGGCCATCCTAGTGCAGCAACCTGTAGTAATTTCATTGCAACAGAACTGCCCAGCTCCATCACTTTGTTTTAATCTCTTACACTGGTTCATTTTTATTTCACGGATGTATGGCAATAAAAAAGTCAATCCAGAAACAAGGCACTGATACAGATTTAATGAAATACAGCATATATTTTCTGCTAAACTTGGACCACAATGAAAAAGGCTAAACTAACAGCTACTAACATAACCAGTAAAGAACCAGTTCTGAGCCGACATCAAGCTCCAAAACACGTTAGTGGGAGGGTCAGCACTAGCAAGAGCTTCTGTGCCATTCACTAGCTGATTTTGAAACTGAAACATCTCTTAAAGGTATTGAGGCCCGGAAAGACACAGGACAGTAACAGTCAGTCAGTAAGCCATCACTATGTCACATTAGGGCAGCTCAAAATCACCTCCTTCTAATGAAAGATTTGAAAGAGGTGATTACAACCAAATGTCACGCCATGGTGTATTTATAGTTTTCTGGCATTCCCTTTGACACAGCAAGGTCTCTGCTCTCCTTCCTCAGCAGCAGCAGGCAGAGGCAGAAGAGTGTCTCTCTCCAGCACTTCCCCTCCCAAACAGGAGAGCGCCTGGCAGCCAGGCTCAGGCTGCCTGACCTGCCCAAGCGCTCCAGCAAAAACTGTACAATCCCACAGGTTACTTCTGCAGTTCATTTCTGTAAGTCACACTAATTTATTTTAATTACCAAACACATTTCCATGTTCCCATTTTCTTAATACTCAGCATTTAAAGACAGCACAGGACTCTAGATTCCAACAAGAGATGTGCTGTTAAATTTGATTCTTGCTGAAGCTGTATTTTTTGACCTTAAATTGTAAAGTGCAAGGCAGAAAACTGAGCAGTTCCCTAATTTCTCTTTATTATCCCTATTTCCAAGAAGGGGAGCACAGTGCTCATAGGACTGTGTGAGGATTATTTAACATTTGCAAAACCTGTTATTCTCGAAGTGCTTTATGCAATTTCATTAACATTGAGTCAATTGAACATGAGTGGATCAGCAGAGATACCTGATCACTGCTTTTAGGAGATGCTTTTTTAAAAAAAACCAAACAACTAAATTTTGCAGTACGAGAAAAGCATCACAGCATAACTAGTCAAGAGTCCTGTGTGCACTGTAAGTTACTGTGTAACTAATTCAAATACATAAAGCAATACATTACATAGACAATAAAAATCTACAGGTAACACATTAGTGTCTTGTTTTAGAGATATAAGGAAAAAACTGTTCACAATGAGTGATTTTTTTGTAGCTGCTTCTATACACTATGACTACACAATCCATAGGGCTATTTTTGTAATTACATGAAGATGGTAAACCACAAGTAGATGACACAATTACTGTGTTTTTTAATTGCTATGAAATTGACTAATTAGTTCCCAGCTAGCTCTGAAGGCTGTATGTATGCTTTCTAAAAGTCTTTAAATTTTGTAAAAGTACTAAGTTTAGAAAACTACTCAGAACATACAACAATGAAATTACATACCATTTTTTTTTTGTCTCAACTAGAAAGGATCCATCTCTTAAAAATCACTGTGCAATATACTGGAATGTAAAATAAGCCAAATAACGTATTTATTACCTTTCATATCCTCTCCTTAACATTCTCCAATATAAAGCCCACTTGCTTTTACTTGTATTATGGGGGAAATACAGCGCTCATTAAATACAAGGGCCCACAGAGAAAAAAACTGGTCACATACAAAAGTCACTACAAATTGTCCAAGCCCTAATCATTCATGCTTCTTTCTTATTATTACACTACTCAGCACAGTAAAGTGAGTAAGCCATCTGTTCATCTCAAAAACAAACCAACATTACTCTTACGGCAATGAGGGTTTCTGCAATCAGATACAAACTGACAAGAGACTGACAGAGTAAGTGGTGGGGGAAGCTACTCTAAGTGCTACAACTAAACAGCTCTGGACAAAAGGAATTATTACCATTTAATGGTGGACCAAATTTAGTTTGCATTAAGGCCTCTTTAATCCTTTCTGTAAGTAACATTTATAGATCCTCAAGGACCTATTACTCTGCCAGAGCACTGTATGAAAAGCTGAGCATATACAGGACTCCAGCACAAGAAATATCTGATAAGGAATCTTTATCTTGACCATTTTACTTTGCATTTATTGTTATTGCTTTAAAATGTTTGTCTCAGTCATTTTACAGTTACTCTTGCTTCTGATTACCACTAAGAGATTATTTCAAAGAAATCCTATTGCTGTTTTGCTTCCCATTATCATATTGCTATTCAGACATTGGGTCTAGTAAACTTAGCCAACTTCTTGTTTGATTTTAGTTTATCAAAGTGTAAATGTGGTGAAGCTGTGGAGCCTGTCCAGCTTGCCTTTTTAGTCTCCATCCTTAAGACAAATTAAACATCATCTATTGCTCTGAAATAGCTCTTAAAGAACAAGTTCTGCACCAAAGCAGCTGTAAGACTTTTTTTTTTGTGCACACTACTTGCTTCTACAAATTGCTCTTCTGAACCTTTCTACGCATATGACCTTCGAATCACTTTCACTTCAGAACAATCTTGAATTCTTTATTTTGTATTTCTTATTAGTACATCACCTATTACCAAAATTAGCCAACACAGCAAAACATCTAAGTCCCAGGCAAGCCAGCTCCCATACACATTAAGGTTCAAATCTTGCCCACTGTTAATCTGGCATGAAAAACATAAAGTCCCCTTCAGGTGAAGATCAAGATCTTGTTTAATGCCAGGCCCTGCTCTTGAGAGTAGTTTCCTACCCTTTAATATATAAATATAAAATAATCAAGTCTTAAAGGTACCTCAGTCACAAATCACCTGCAATCTCTGTGCTGTTCCTCTGCTCCTGTCCTGTTTTACATCTAGTTTTGCTATCCCCAACTCCAAGGCTCAGGCTCAAAGCTCACAGCTGACCTGCTCAGCTTCCACATGTTCTTCAGTCTTCCAAGATGACTGGGCTTTGGGCTCCCAAAACACCTAATATCAGCTTCCGTGAATGGCAATATTTACTTCTTTATACAGAATTTAACATTGATTCTTAAAACTTACGTTTTTCTTTCTTTCAGGTTCCTTCACTCCTTGTTCAGGCTGTGAGCCTTCATCAGGTGGTACTGTTAAGCGTAACCTACAGACATTCATCTGAAAGAAAAACAAAGGTTTGTTTTTAGATTTAAGCATTACAAAAAATTATTTTAATGACTTGCTTTACAGAATGAACTGTACTAACATTCGAGTTTTAATTTACTATTTTCTACCTTCTGCCACATAGCTGACAAAAGATTATCTTTTAAAGGTTGGAGGGGTTTTTAGCTGGCAAGAAATAATTCAAGGGCATTCCCATAACTACATATTTGAAATAGCAAAAATCCGTTTCAATCAACAATATGCTTTTATGTACTCATAAATGACATTGAGAGCTAACAGAACAATGAACACAATTTTCTAGTTTCTCAGTTTTGTTTGCAGATTTGGCATACTTTTAACCTTCAAAAGGGATTATTTAAAAACACAAAGTGTATTCTGGAATGAACACCTCTTTTCTGTTCAGTATATATCCAAGTATTTGACCCAAGGATACCTCGGTACTGCAATTCCACCGAACGTGAACAGGACTATTATTGAAATCCAATACACATAAGTTGCTTATAAAAACTAAGCTTCAAAATGCTTCAGAGAAAATTTAAGAGTTATTGTTTCCTATCTGATTTCAGAAAAGCTATTCTCTTGCCGAGGAAACAGGCCAATGGAGTTGACATCTTTCTATCCCCAATAGCAGTTTGCCTTGCTTTTGTCTGAGAGATCTTTGGTGTAATGATATTTTTACAGCAACAAGTTTCATACAAGAAACTTGGTTAAAGCTTTCAGTCTTCATCCTATTCATGAGACATTTTGGGGAAAAATAACTACAAGTCCTACACAAAGCATAGCAAATGATGAGATGAGAAATTTGTCCAATGCCTTCTGTGAAATCCCAGCTGTCTGCTGAAACAAAGAGGGCTCTTAAAGCTCTTCCTCAACATGTTTAAAATATCTCTTTCATAATTACTGTGGGCCATCACCACTGTTCTTCTATAGCCCAGCGTCTCATCTGATCTAGATCTCTATAGTTTCTCCTAACTACTTACCTCCAGTCATGCTGAATGTGTACCTTCTCCCCGAGATACACCTTTCCATTGCACTTGCCCAAGCTCACAGCTCATATCTTGGTCATTACAGCACGTCCTTTTGCCTTGAAAATGGCAATCATGTTCTGCTTACAGCCATGCAGAGCACAACAGCAAAGTCCTTTTCATAGACCCCAAATTTTACTATTTTATAATCCACTTCTTCCAATTGTCTCTCATATCAATTAAGCTAACCTGACTTCGCTTTCAGGGTCAACACAACCTTCTCAGAGCACCACTATTCAGCATCACGACAAGGATTCCCCTTTTTCCCTGTTTCAAATCAATGGACCTTTTATAACTTTTCACAAGCTTTAACTTTCTCTTCTTCCCAAGCAAAAGCAATTGGAAGAACTATCTGCAAATATCTGCAGCAACTTCACTATTTTTCTTCCAGCCTTTGTTCAAATCTGTTGAGATGAGAAATCAAGAGCATTTAGACTACTGTTATGCTGTCAACTGTATTAAACAAATGCTACTTTGTATTCCTTCCATCTTCCTCTCTTAGTTTGGTCTTTCAGGTCTGCAAGGCCTTCTACCAATAAAGAACTGTGTCCTGAGATACAAATAAAATTCCTATAAAATATGTGAGGTGTGTCTGTAAAGAAGAAAAAAAAAAAAAGAAAAAAATTGTCTATAATAAGGTCAAGGTGAAATGTAACCTACTATTCAGGCATAACTGTGTGGAGGCTACTTTTTGTGCAGTGGGCTCCTCACCATTAATTCATCATGTATGCTAGCAAATCTAGAACAAGAAGCCACAGAGAAAGTAACATAACCCCCCAAAAAACTTAGCATAAAAGCAGGTTACGTTTTCATGTTTGCTAAAGAATTCTGAAACAATGAAATGCATTCAAAAACGATGAATCCTTCCACATGGGCTTTTGACTCTGATTGACTGCTATGTTTGTTCTTCAGAGCACACCAGACTCTCCCCATATACTGCAGAAGCTGGAGATGCTCCCTGCTTACAAGTTAGTTATCAAGATATATTAATAATAAACTCCTCAACTTTGGAGATCATTAATTCATAAGGTAATTAATACCACCTTTTCTCACCTATTTAATTTCCATTTTCCCCTGCTCTTTTTCCCTGTTAGCTTAGTAAGGCTCTTTCCTCTTAAAACATCCCTGTTTACAAGAAGAAGGGAAACAGTCTGGCATTCCTCCATGTAGGCAAACAAAGGCAGACCAGACCCATAAATGGGAAATAGAACTGAATTTGTGCTGTGCAGGAAGTGACAGATGAGGCCAGCTTTTTCTTACAGTGATTTCAAGTGAAGGAAAACTGGACTAAAAGGAATGAAAGGATTCATTCCTTTCATTTCCTAGGAGAAAACGTGAAAGAATACCTCAAATAAATAGAAAGAGATAATGACTGGCAACTCAAAGTTAGGAGAAATGGAGTTGTGTATGGTTCTCTGAAGCTGACAAATGTCTAGCCTGTTAGTCAGTACGGGACTAATTATAGCCAACATACTTACAGGTTCACAGTGCAGTGATTGTAAATAAGTAATTATCCCTGTACCTGTACACCAGTTAGTGAATCATGACTGCCTGTCACATCACAACAATTGATGTGTTACAGGGTTGCTATGAAGGAAATCACAGAGGCCCAGTACAGACAGCAGTCAAATCATAACAACTAGGTTAGAAATATAAATTATATAATAAATCTATAATTAATATAACAGTAATTTGTTGAGAGTAAAACCACTGTACAACCAAAGTGTTGTTATAATTTAAACTGTTTTTCTTGCCCTTTTCTTTTCACATTGCTTTCTCTATTACCCCCTCCCCCAAATAACTGTTTCCCCACTTCCTCATTTCCACACTAGCTTTTAAAACACCTCGAATCAGGTATCATATTTTTGGTAGTATATTTGACACAAAACAAAGTTTTAATGCTTCACTTTGCAGCCTGTTGCATGCAAATGCCAAACAGAGGGTGGCACTGGCAATCATCTAAGGATTCCAGCCTTGAAGCCATGCCCAGTGAAGCTTGTACAGCAGCAGCAAAGTACCACCCAGTTCCTTGCTAGGACAAACTTACACAGACTGTACTCTTGCTGTTGTTTATAACAATAGGACTTCCTCAGCATCCCTGGGGAAACAGCAGCAAATATATAGCCATTCACACCTGCTCCCCCTGGGCCGCAGACAGTGCACTCTTCTACCTAAGGACAGAACTACAGACCAGTCTGCTAAAATTCAAGAACACTACAGAGATTGGAAGGGGGAAAAAAAAAAAAAACCAAACCAAACAGGCACCACTTTTCCTCTAACCTCCAGAAGCAATTATGAATACTGTACCCGTACCATTCTTGCTATGCAGTGCTTCCTGAAGAAACACCAGACTGTACCATTTGTCAGCAAGTTTACTCAACCAAATGAATGAGCAAGGTTCACACGGAAATCGCAGCATGCCCTCCTCCAACAGCAAAACACTGCTGCAGTGTTCCTTTAAAATGGAGATGAAATCTTAACAGGAAGAGCCTCGACTCAGTGCCAAACATCAGCAGAACAATGTACAACTGCGGATGAAGGAGCAATTTCCAAAAACAAATTGGGTTATGCAGGGAGAAAGCAGGGAGGAGAGTAAAAGAGAACTCCCCTAGCAGGGAAAAGGCTGTGATTCAATTTCCTTCAACTGCTGACTGACAGTAAGAATAAGTGAAGAAAAACAGGGACAGACATGGCTTCCACCCTACCTTTATGTTATTGACATTGTAACTTTGTGAGCATAACTTTTAAAAAGAAATATTGGATAGAAGAACCAGGTATCAGGTTTTCTAGACTATCAGATTTTAGTTTGATTTGCAGCATCTGTAGCTTTGGCAAGCCAACAATGTAAGTAATCTTAATTGTGCCAACATTCTATGTTCGCTCCTGGCTTTTTGACACCAACAACCCAGGAGCAGTATTTCCAAAGTTCATCTGACAACATTTGTGAAACAAATATGCAGACAGGAAAACAAAGACTGACAGGTTCAGCCCAGCACAACACCAGACAGCAAGTTTGCTGAGCGCAATGAAAATTAACAGGTGAAGACAGGCACTTTCACCAAATTTCTAAGAGGCTAGTGGGGCAGCAGAGATGTGAGCTACCGCAATATGGCAGTTAAGAAAAAAGCCAGTCTAGGACAGTTAAAAGTGTTAAGAATTCGTGGCCCAGATCCACAATCCACATTCATGTTTACCATCCTACTCCAATCACTAGGGTGCAACTTAGAACAAATTCAGTTTGAGTACTGTTCTTCAGCCTCTTCTTCCCCTCTTCTAAAAAATAAAGCACCCAGAAAGGCACTGATCATAGTTAACAATGTACTGAAATAATTACAAAGCTAGCATGAAAATAATGAGCAATGTTTTTGTAGAATAACCAAAGTTACTAGTACAGCAATAGAAAAATACAAGCTGTTCTACTAACAACCAGTCCCATTCTAAGATTTTTACGGTACCCCTGCAGCGAAGATCTGCTTCAATATTGATCTAGTTTCAAATCAACTTCAGAGTCAACATCACCAGAATTCAATACTGTTGATCCTTCTAATGTCTGATAATAAAATGGTTTGGGGATAACACCTTTGTTAAGTAACTGTCTGCTAACCTACCAGCTCAATGGTGAAAAATCATTCCCTTTGCTTAAGACCCAGTGTTAGTTTTAGACTTTTGAAGGTCAAAGCAGAAAAGAAGTTAGCGTTTAATTTCAGTCAGTCCTAAAAAGCAAAGAAAATACTTTCTTCAGTCAGTCATTTATCTGTTGATTAGCCTGCTCCATTTATGAAATCTCTGCTGTGAGATTCCCCACACAATTAAAAGGCACTTTTCCTGTGACCACAGGCACACAGGAATGTGACACACATCTTTCATTTATTCAGCAGTTATTCTAATTGTCTTCCTCCCCTCTTTGACAACTCAAGGTAAGGGGCTCATATTTCACTAAAAAAAGGAACAGCAGCTTCCCAAGGGGTTTTATTTGCAAATCAGGTTTTTACCAGTTTCCTTAAAAGAATGTATCAAATAAAGTTCATTTTACATCATCCTCACAAAATATATCATGGGAATGAAAATAAGAAAATTGTCACTTAAACACAAATTCTCTTAACTTCAACTTCTTTAAGAAATACTAAAACAGGAGAACTCAGTGGGAACACAGAAGACATAAAGGGAACATAACTATGATTTCCAAGTCATCTTAATTTGTCCACATACATGATCAATTTCATTTTTATGAAGGCCAGGGATTTTTTCTGTGGAAGAGCCTGACCCTCACGTTATCATGTAAAACATAGCAACATGATGTTCTTCATTGGTTCAATTATGAACTCATATTTTTGGAAAAAATCACTAAGTAATTCAAGTAGTGTCATGATCACACGATTGTATTTCTCTGTAAGGACAAGCTTATCACTTATTTTGACTTATTTCTTCACATGTGGAATGTGCACTCACAACGACAGCAGTGTTGTTAAAACAGCAAAAAAGGGCTATTTAAAGCAGGGTGACTGTAGAGACATTACCATACCTGCCAGAGTTTTAACAACTTTTTTCTAAAAAGCATTTCCCAACAGATTAATACATCATTATTATTTAGCTCATTTATAAAAATTAGAAAAAAAAAATCAGTAAATTATATTTCTGTATTTGAGGAACTGATTATAAAAATAAGCTACTATTTCCATCTCAATCATTGCGATGAGCTTCCTCCTGACAGACAGAGCCTGGAAAGGTAAGCTCTCAGTTGTAAATACCAAGGCACGTTTCAAGGGGGGAGAGGGGGGGGAATCTCCAACACAAGCACACCTTCCTCGCAGGTTTCCAGAAGAGCAGCCAGGGACTAGCACTAACAAAAGCCTCGCAGGACACCCCGAAAGCTCTTCATTTCCCAGCTCCTACTACGAACGCACAAAAAGACGCTCTCACGCACCGCAAGCTTCACCTGAAAACACCGAAAATAAGAAAACAAAACAAAAACAAACCCAAAACAAACCACCAAAAACCAAAAAACGTTCCGCAGATAAACGGACGGACGGAAAGTGTCAAACCGCCGCTTCGTCCCACTCCACGGCCAGCGGGACCGACCTCCCTCCCCGCCGTCATGTCCTCCCCCCTTCCGCGCTGCCCCGCGCACCTTCCGCCGGGCGCGGCCGTCACCGCCGGCCGGCCTCCGGGGGGTGGTGGCGGTGAGGGTGAGCCCCGAGCTGTAGCGCAGCATCCCCACCCGGACAGCCGGCCCTGACTGCGGCTGCCTTTGGCCGGCGGAGCCGCTCCGCCCCCGCGCACATGGCCGCGGGCTGCCCCGGCGGGGGCGGGCCGGGGAGGGGGAAGCGGAGCCTCCTCCGGAGGAGGCTCCGCTTCCCCCTCCCCGTTCCGCCCCCCGCGGAATTTGCATAGGGAAAATGGAGACTGAAGTACCAGTGTCTCCCCCTCTGTGTACAATGCCTCTATTCTCTTCTGCCTCTCAGTTCCCGGTCCCCAGGGCAAGATACCGAGCTATCAACGTGACAAGGATCTGAGGAAGAGAGGAAGCACTTGCCTAGGCCCAGAGGAACTGATGAAGTGTCTGCATTTAGTATTCAGCATCTTTTCTGTTGTTTTCCTAGCTACTACTATTCCCTTCTCCACCAGAGGAAGGTAATATAGCCAAAGGCAAATGAGATAGAACAACCACTTTTATTTGGTTTTCTCTCCACTCAAGATTGACTGCATGTTACACGATTGTTTTTGTGCGAAAGTGTCTCGTGCCTACAAACAATTGCATTTCTGTATGTATCATCCACTGTCTTAAGTCCTGGTTGTACTGCTGCTTTCAGAGTGGGTTTGCAGGTGGAGAATAGGTTTATCTTCAACAACATGACCATGTTCCTTCCAAGTACATTGCCTACCCACTGGGCTCCCTTAGCAGCGGTCACTACTTGTTCCTGGTCATCCTGGTGAGCAGAAATGTCTCAATTTAAATTCTGGTACGCAGCCAGCTGGTGGCCTTTGTGGTTTCAGCTGGGAAGGAGTTCATATACCTGTGAGATTCTCCTGGTTAGTGAGAAGTTGTGCCTTCTGGACTTCATTCCCGTCTGGAAAAAGGTGTGTATGCAGGGCTGCCTAGTTAACTGCAAGGCACAAACAGAACTGCTTTTCTAAGAACAGGCACAGAGACTAAACTTGTGCCACACTATGGGAAAGGACGTCCCTTCCCATACACTACAGCATGAGAGAGTAAGGCATGATAATTGGATCTCTGGGAGAATTTGCAAGGTCTGCATCAATTTCGAGAATTTTGATAATTCCCCCAGTCAGCAAGCTGCACAGGTGTAGTAAGGAGTCTAATTTGTTTTCTGCCTTGCTAGTTGGCTGTGCACCTGCCTGTGGTCTCTTCAGCCCTTGTGTACGCCGTATGGTCCTATGTGCATACTAAGCATTTGAAAATACCTTACAATCTCTAAGCTCTGCCAAGGCTGAGATGAATACATAGAAGTGAGGCTCAAAAAAAAAAAAAAAATCAACAAATACCTCTCGTTGCACGAAAGCAACATTTGGAATGACTTTTTCTGCATCCCCAAAGCTCTGATACGCTACAGGGATTATGGAGCCAGCTGCTAGTATTGAGTGAGCACCTCGTATACCCAGGCAGGAAAAAGGAAGCTCAAGAGAAGCGTTGCAGCAATATGAGACGTACACAGAAGGGCTGCAGAAAAACTCAAAGTTATAGAATTGTTTTTGGATGCAGACAGGATGAACGGATTTGGGATCTTCAGCTTGGACAAGAGAAAATGTTGGGGAATGGGCAACAGGGGCATAGAAGATCATGACTGGTATGCAGAAGTGAATGGGGAATGGCTATTCATTATTTGCTACCCTTGGGAACAATGGATTTGAAGTAAACCAGGCACCACATTTATGTGCAAAATTAAATTATGGCAGAGGATACTGATGATGAAAATTATAAATGCGTTCAAAAAGCAGCTGGATAAACTCATGGAAGACAAGCTAGGAGGGCTATAAAAGATGAAGATATGTCTACAACTACTGATTCAGGAGGTCCCTGAACTGTGGGTTTGCTTTCTTGATAGCTTTCCTGTGACAGGACCTCTGACCACTGTCTTTTCAGCCTCGACACGACAGACTGCCCACCAACAGTGGTAAAGGTGACAGTCTTCTAGCAAGCAGCAGTTCTCCTCTGCTCTGAAAGGAGCTCTCGTGCCCGGCATCTGTCCTTGCCTAGAGCAAGCTCTGCATGTATTTCTGGCTGCAGTTCATTATTCCACATCTGGCATTATCTCTCACCCCCCAATGGAGACATAAGCCAAGAAGTGACAATTCATAGAGTCACTCCCTATTTCACTCCCTGAGAGATCAGGGAGAAAAGTCTGATTGGTTTTAGCTTGTCCCTGTTTGCCAGGAGCTGTGACCTTATCTCCATGGTTCTGATACAGTCTGCAATAGATTTGCCACAATTTACAGCTCTTTTTCCCTGTCAAGGGTCATAGTACGCTGTTGTGAGCATTTCATGCTGTCTGTGGTTTGCACCTTACAGAAACAGGATGGGGGAATGGAAAGTAAATCACTACTTGGGAATTAGTTTGAGTAAAACAACCGTATTCAAATGATTTTTACAATTGGACAGACTACACAAAAGGTATACACAGCCATACAGACTGCTCATAGACAATATACAATGTGGTGGCAGGACATAATCTGAGAAGGATACTGAGCTTTCAGTTCAAAACCTGCCAGCACTTTGTGAATGCAATGATCCAAAGGCACAGCAGGTTAATTACAAGATGACACTATAGTATGAATACCTGGAGCAATAGTTGTTGTGAAACAGCTGATATAATTATACAGGAACTGCAAGAAATTTAAAGTATAGGCACCTTCTTCATTTTTTTGCAGACTACCTTGTTCCCCACCACCAGCATTACTGAAATCTTTTTTTCCTAGGAGCCCAAAGATCGTTATGCTGTAGGAAAAATTAAACAGGATGTCACAGAATCAACAGGCCTTTATATTGAAAGTGCTTGGTCACAAGATGGGCAACAGAGCATATAATACATGGAATAGGAAGTAGGTCTGCCCTCACAGAATAGCAGATCATAAAAGAATTTCTGCAGGAGTGGGTAGCCTGGTCTTACCTTAACAAATTGCCTAAATGTGGGCATGATAAAAGGCTGAATTTTTTTCATCAAAATCCCCTCTCCATCTTCAGGCTAACTGCTGACAGAGTCCAGAGGAAGAAGAAAAGTTCCAATAACACTTGATCAACTGGAATATTAATCCTGTGGGATTTGGGAATAATTGCAGAGTTACAAACTGAACAAGAACTCACACCTGTGGTCATTAAGGTTATTAAGTCCCATTTGTATTGCTACAAAAATTAGGTGTTATAATTAACTTCTAATAGCCTTCACTTTCCAGGGG
The DNA here is from genome assembly GCA_008921705.1 of Burhinus oedicnemus. Taxonomy (NCBI): domain Eukaryota; kingdom Metazoa; phylum Chordata; class Aves; order Charadriiformes; family Burhinidae; genus Burhinus; species Burhinus oedicnemus. The sequence continues at coordinate 1,902,144 of VFFE01007253.1, read as the reverse complement.
GATTAAAATCTATTCTGCCTTCATCATCCCCAAGGCATGAAACCCATTTATAGCAGAGATTATCAAATGGACAGATGCATGTAAAATATTTCAGACCCAGACTCAGTAAGACCTGTGGGCTTGATCACCTATTTTTCCTCAGAGCTGTTTCTTTTTTCTGCTAGCTTTCACCCTTGTATTCTACAGACACGCACTTAGCTCAGCATCATGTAACTCTCAAGCTCTCTTTTGTGGGCATTACTGCTAGCATGAAAATTTTAGCCTGCTAACAGTCATAAAACAGCTTGTTAAGGGACGTATATCAGAAACTGAGCCCCCAGATTCAGTAGTCATAGGTCCCCTTATATGCAATATACAAACCGATATATAATATTGCACAGTTCTTGTCTTGAGCAATACTTTGTCTTTCACTGGCAACTACATCTTTGCTGCATTTGGAGCTACTGTCACCCTTTTGTTACCCTTTTGAAGTGACATAACACATACAGCTATCTGAATGTCCAGCTTGGTTTAGCTACAAGCATCATACCACTCCTCAAACTGATCGATATAACTGTTTGCTGTCACTTAACACTCTTGGTACATGGCTAATGTGGGATCACTACAGAAACTCAGAGTCTCCCCTGCTGATCTCACGTATACAAATCTATAATTAGGAATTCCCATACCAGGAGTTTGAAATGCAGAATATACATTTTCTTTTGTAAACCCCTCAGTACCCATTTTATGTGATTATTTCAGTTACAGTTGAATTGAATGAAAAAAAATATTCCTGGAGTTACCTGCAATAACAGCTTGATTCCATCTTTACTGATAATGTAGTCACAGACTATAATTGCAATAAATGTTTCTTTTAATGATTTCTGCTTTTAATTGTTGTCCTACTTCCTATTTAAAGTGCATCTTCCTGTTGAGGTTCTCAAAGTACTTTTTAACTATATATCAATAAAGTCACAAAATGTTAGATAGCTCAATAAATAATACAATGCAATGTGCACTATCGTTTCCTCTGGAAGAGACAGAAAAGACAAAAGAGAATGGGTTAGTCACTCAAAGCCATATCTGGGCAAGAACACAGAGCAAATTCATTGAAGCCAATGAGGTAATGATAATAATAACAGGATCCTACCATGTACCTTTATGTATGTCAGCATATTTCACAGGGTTTGTGCAACTAGCAGTTAGAAAAAATGAGGATTACACCTGATAGCTATGGTTTGCAGACTCATTTTTAACTTTTGTTAAAAAAGCAATTTATAGTGAAATAAAAACTACTGCTAAGATTTTAAAGAAGGCTGCAAAGCCCTAGAAGGGCATGTTTTTCAGGAAAAAGAGATATTTTTAGCTTTATTTGTCAGGGCTTTTTATTAAGCATGTCTGTAAGTCAATATTTGCACAGCTATAGTCATGGCTTTTGTTTTATTAAATAAAAGATAAAAGCTTGGACTTTACCAAAATGAACTGAGAGATATGAAATATATCAAGACAAATATAGGATAGTTTCACTTATCATGAATATGTGGCCATGTATGAATGAAAAAATAGCACTGTCATTTTTCAATCACAAATTCTTAGGGATTTAGATAGCATCACTTCAGATTTTGCTGAAGCATACAGGGCATCAATCCAGTTCTGATTCAGCAGAAAAAGTACCACCCCTTGATTCATCTTCGCCATTTCCTCTTTCATGTTGGTCTCCCATTCAGTTAACAACTGGGTCACAGCCCATAGCCATGTGGCCTGAGACACACATGGAATGCTAGAAGCCTGTCATTCATTCTTCAGCAGTAAGTTTTGGTTTAGTCAGTCCACACAAACAGGACAGTTCAGCATAAATGTCACATAAAAATAATGCAGCACAGGAGCAGCAGCATTGTTCACATAGGGGTGTGGCTTGGCCAGGTCACGTAATTGAACTGTTTAAGGTAGGCAGGAGAGTAGAAAACAGGCACGCCCCACCATTAGCACCACAGTTAGATTGTTAGGTAGCTGCATTTAAAATCATATTCCACTCCCTGGAGATAAAATCAAAGGATAGATGTCTTCCAAAAGACTGATTTCAGTATTGTCATTGTGGCAGGAAATAAGGAAATTTTAGAAGCAGAAATAAATTGTGGAGTGCAAGTTCTATCACTGTAAGGAATGGACATACATATTTCAGGGTGTGGGAGCATTAAGGACAGGCAATCACTACATGTATTTGATTGACTGCTTTTAGCTTACAAAGGGGAAGTCGAGACACATTTCGCCTTTATTTCTCCACAGGAAAGGAAACACAGAAGAGGAAGAAGGGGAAAAACTGTATTCTGCTTCAGCCCTGTTTTACGATAGAAGGCAAAAATAGCAAGTGGTGGACTTCAGCCCTGCTTCAGGGCAGAGGATGATGGAACATTTTTCTAACCAACAAAGCAACCAGGCAGTTGTCTAGAACATCTGCACAGATACTACAAAAGCTCTTGGTTGTCTGGCTTCCCCCTTGTTTTAGATCCGGTTTAGGGCTTCCATGTTCCCCTTCTCAGAATGATACACATGGGAATTTAGCAGTTCTTAATGACTCTCCCAGCCCATTGCCTGTTTGCACACATAGCTGGGACAGGGAGTTGTGGATAGAAGTTGTGAAATACAAGTGTAAGTACAAGTCATATAAAAAGAAAATAAGGTGGAAGGCGAAGTATTTTAACCATAAAATATCAGGTCATACTGACTCTTGATATCAGGAGACTTTCATCAGGAAAACTTTGGTCCCTCCAGCTCCAAAAAACATTCTAGCAGGCCTATCTGTATCTACAGTATAACAAAATTTTCTTATTGTGTCACTAAGAATTGCCTCATTTCCTCTGCGTCAGTACAATAATAGAAAAGTCATTACAATAATAGAAAAAAAAGTAAAGTAATAATCAATACTGAAAATATTGTTGGGCCTTACTGAAGTAAAGTTATTAGGAGGGAGTGTAGGGAGGACTAAATAGTTTAGGATACTTACTAATAGCTAAACCACAGTGACTAAATACTACTTTGGGAAATGCCCCTCTAACAATAGACCCAGTCCTAGGAAGGAAATGGATTCACACACCTAACCATTTATATTTGGTCACACACTGTACCTGTGAATCTGGATGGCCACTCCCCAGATTTCCAGTGTGTCATCCTTCAGGCCACCTCAGCCCAGGAGGAGGAGTGTGTTTTTCCTTCATCTGCATATGATGCATCATCCAGTTAGCAAGAATGCAGCTGAGGGTAGCATGGTTCTGGGTTCTGATCACAGAGCAAGAGATTTGAACTATTCCAGGAAAGCACTTTCAAGAAATATTACAGGCTTTGAAATAGATCAAACCAGTATCAGTGACGTGAAGCAGTAGAGCAGGATTTCCTGACATTCTGCCTGCTTGATGATAATGTGAAAGCTAAATAAATCTGTGGCTTTTGAGTGACAAAGGCTGGTCTACAAAAGGAAATAAACCAGTTTGCAAGATCACTTATAGTTCAGAAATTAAAGTTTCTACTATGAAATTAAATTGTTTCTGCAGTGGAACTATTCCCATCAGGTTTCCCTCTCCCGAGAAAACCACAGCAAAAACTAGTGAGTACTTGATCAAAAGACCTTTGAAATGACTTGAAAGACCCATTCACTTCCATTGGGTTTCGACTTCTTCCGTGAATTTATTCCAATCAGGAGATTCGGATGGCGGAAGTCTCCATAAAATTCTTCTGCTTTCCCTGCATTTCAGAATGTGCCTAAAATTTACTGTGCCTAACATAACAACTTGAATCCAAGGGAAATGCAGAAAAAAATTACACAGAAAGCCATGCACGGTGTCTATATTATGACAAACTCTTTGCAGGCTCTGGGGAAGGCCGGTTCTCTTTCATATAATTCTTAACTCCATTTTATCTTACTCTTTCTATTCAGATGCCTGGCCCTGTCTCTAGTGCTTCTGACATGCCTTTGTAAAAAGATTTCAAACCATGTCCATTGATGAAGTCTTTAGTTGCCCAAATTAATTTTAATAATATATATTTAATTTTATAGATATAGATTTCTAAAAGGTGTCATTAGCATTAACTTGTAAATTGAATTTCCCTGAACGATTAACTGCTATTCTTTCTTGTAACTTCACCATGCTTAGGCATTTTGCTGCACTTCTGGCCTACCCAGATTACTTCTTCGAGAAGTTTATTTATTATAGGTCAATAGAGCACCATCCCTACCTCTGGAAATCTTTGAGAAGAGTTACCCGAAAGCTTGAAAAGCTACCGGAGTGGCTGGACTGAGTAACACATGGTATTCCATTAGGCCTGCTTGAGTTGGCATAATAGGGCACATATCCTATAGCTTGCTTGGGCAGAATCTCATCTTCACCTGGCAGAGGGAAACAGAAATGGCACATCTGAAGAGATATATTTAAATTCTTGCCTGTTGCAAGTTTATTTTTTGCATAAGTATTTCAGCATGGAAAACGAGCACTATAGGGCTGCTGTATTTATCCCAAAAAGCACCTTCTGCAAGGGGTGTTCTTTTCATATTAGCTCTGTCTAAGTATAACTTAGAATCACAGAATTTTCAGAGTTGGAAGGGACCTCTAGAGATCATCTAGTCCAACTCCCCTGCTGACGCAGGAATGCCTAGAGCACATTACTCAGGACTGCATCCAGGCGGGTCTTCAAAATCTCCAGAGAAGGGGACTCCACAACCTCCCTGGGCAGCCTGTTCCAGTGCTCTGTCACCCTCACCGTAAAGAAGTTTTTTCTTAGGTTTGAATGGAACTTCCTATGTTCCAACTTGTGCCTGTTGCCCCTCGTCCTGTCACTGGGAACCACTGAAAAGAGTCTGCCTCCATCCTCCTTCATCCCACCCTTTCGATACTTATAAGCAAGAATAAGGTCTCCCCTCAGCCTTCTCTTCTCCAGGCTAGAGAGTCCCAGCTCTCTCAGCCTTTCCTCATAAGGGAGGTGCTCCAATCCCCCAGTCATCTTTGTTGCCCTACGCTGGACTCTCTCCAGTAGTTCCCTGTCCCGCTTGAGCTGGGGAGCCCAGAACTGGACACAGCATTCCAGTTGTGGCCTCACCAGTGCCGAGTAGAGGGGGAGAATGACCTCCCTCGACCTACAGGCCACACTGTTCCCTATGCAGCCCAGGATTCCATTGGCCTTCCTGGCGACAAGGGCACATTGCTGGCTCATGGATAATTTACTGTCTACCAGGACCCCCAGATCCTTCTCCTCAGAACTGCTTTCCAGCAGGTCCACCTCAAGACTATACTGGTCCCTAGCATTCTTCCTCCCCAGGTGCAGGACCCTACACTTGCTCTTGTTGAACCTCATTAGGTTCTTCTCTGCCCAGCACTCCAGTCTGTCTAGGTCATGCTGGATGGCAGTGCGGCCCTCTGGAGTGTCAGCCACCCCTCCCAGTTTGGTATCATCAGCAAACTTGCTGAGGATACACTCTGTCCCCTCATCCAGGTCATTGATGAATATATTGACCAAGACTGGACCGAGTATTGACCCCTGGGGGACACCACTGGTTGCAGGCCTCCAACTTGACACTGCTCCATTAATCACAACCCTCAGAGTTCTGTCACACAGCCAGCTCTCAATCCACCTCACTGTCTCCTCGACTAGCTCACACTTCCTCAGCTTCCTAATGAGGATGTCATGGGAGACAGCGTCAAAAGCCTTGCTGAAGTCAAGGTAGATGACATCTACTGCTCTGCCCTCATCCAGCCAACCAGTTATAACATCATAGAAGGCTATCAGATTGGTCAGGCATGATTTACCCTTGGTAAATCTGTGTTGACCACTTCCAATAACTTCCTGTTCTTCAGCGTGTTTGGAGATGACAACCAAAACAAGTCACTCCATTACCTTCCCAGGGACAGAGGTGAGACTAACCGGCCTGTAGTTCCCCCGGGTCTTCCTTCTTGCCCTTTTTGAAGATTGGAGCAATACTGGAGCAAGTTCTTCTAATGCAAGCAGAGAAAGCAGATGTAAGAGGGGTATGGATAGTAATGAATGCTTAGAACAGCCCTGTCTGGAACACCTATTCTCCCTGCTGCAGAACAAGAACAGAACGACACACAAAAAAATCACTAAAAGACAATTGCCCTACTTCTGCTCTCATTTTTACTAGCATCTGTCTGATAATAACTGAGAAGTAAATGGAGGTGCTCTGGATATTAATGTGGGTTAATAGAAGAAAAGTGGTACAAAGGAAACATCTCATTGCTTTTTATAATTAACCTGGAGATCCATTGCTGCCACAGGTCACTGAACAAAGAAGTTACTAGCATTGAAGGAAGATATACACACACACATATATACAGGATCAGGTTTGGGTCAGACAAAATGGTGAGCTAGCTAGCATGAAATCAGCCAGAGGTATCCATCAGGTTTACCCCATGGCTAGCAATGGCCAGAGAGACTGACAGTAATCTCCTGTGACAAAACCAACACTAGACATGGGGGGAAGGAAAGGAGGGAATTGCCTTCCTATGGGGCCCTGGGAATTCGCCACTGTTGAAAACAGGATGTTAGACCATCACTCTGCCCTGGAAATTTCTATCTTCCTACCTTTTAGAGAAATATTTAGTAAATTATTAATATAGTAACAAAAGGCCCAATCCTCCTCCCTCTAAAATCAACAGCAAAATTCCCAGTAATTTCTACAGACATTGCAGAGAGGCAATAATATATTAATACATTAATAGCATGCACTGGATACATTGAAAACACCTGATGGTTGTTCATTTTCTAGGTCGTTTTATTTGAGTAAACCATTTGGGGAGTAACAAACACTTTAGAAATCTTCAATCCACTGTCCTGTGACACACAGCGTACTTTTGCTAAAGCATTAGACTGAAAAGTATACCAAAATATTCTGACAGCAGACAGGCTAACAAGCTCTTAAGGAGTAGTTCTGGTACATTTCCCACTTCTCCTCATATGACTGGAGTTATGGAATATCTATGAATTTTGGCATTCTCCTGGGTTAATATACATGTTTAGTATTTTGATGAATTAACAAGAAAGGAAAATACTTAGATGAAAAGACTGTATAAATTAAACATCGGACAAAAATCGTTGAAGTAGCCTCCAGAATTGTATTCCTGCTAAGCATTTCTGTCCCTGTCCTCAGGGAGACAATGTTGAAGCCAATTTCTCAATAGAATGTTGTTTTCCTTTCCTTGGCTTATGCAAGGGACAGTGGTGAATGTGGGCATAAATTGCAATGGAAGATGAGTGTAACTAAAACACTTTCTGGGTTCTACCCAGTTGGCCAAATCTTTCTCTTTAATAGTATGCCTTTTTTGCATAAATCTGCTGTAACCATGAACAGGCTCTCACCCTCAGATTCGGAATCATTTCTGTATAAAGGACAGCAATGGAAGGATCTAGAAAAATAATGACTTGAAACATATTTGGATATTTGGCTGAAGTTCCTGATGGGAACCTAACATTAACTTCCCCGTCTCTAGGTTGGATTTTTGCAGCGCAGGGCAGCCACACAAACACACATACAGATGAACACCAGCATAAAGGATACCTGAAATAAGGTGGGGTTTTTTGCATCCTTGCTACTGGCCCACATCCACAGTTTTCTTGAATGCATATTGTTCACCACATAATTTTAAGATTGTTTGGAATCTGTTTCAGTATTGCCAAAATAGCACTGCTGGCATAGTTCAAATGTCTTTTGTTTGTTTGTCCCATCTACAGAACCTATACAATTTCTTCAGTTTTAACCTTTTGTGGCTTATGTTGTTTATTAATTTTCTATTAATACCACAGCTGTTTGGCATAGTTTCCACACAGCCCATCAAATTCTCTGGAAAGTTTTCAGCCTGTGGTTAGATTGCTCTTTGTCTGACAGTACCAGAAATAGCTACAGTATAGAGGTCAGATTCTTTGGCTACCTTTAAGTTAGCATGTTTGGGTACCAGCAACCACTTTGCATCAGCAACACAAAGGTTATAATTCATTGACTTACCCTGTTATGTAGCTATAACTTGAATTCTGCTGTTTCTGTAGCCACATATGGTCTAAAAACTTTTAATTGCTTTGGCTGAATTTTTAGCTGTCTTTTGGTAAATACCATCTGATCATTTTAATGTAAAACCTTCAAAAAAGATTAGGTTTTCCCTGTGTAGAAGTTCTGAGGTTTCCCTTGGGCTAGAACAGCATGATTTTGTACAGAGCTTGGTAATACAAAGTGGTGAGCCTGTTCATGTAGAAATTATGGTCTTTTTCACCTATAAAATTTTACAGATTCCTGATGACATGGCTGGTGTAGGCCACCAGTAAATACACCACATGCATTTCACCACAGTTCATCTGTTCTGTGTGAATTCTGGAAAAGTGGAGGAACTCTTAGGGCCCACACTGTGAAATGGTGACCACTCAAAACTCACTAGTCAGCAGATGTCATATTTTGCACGTCACAAACAATATGTTTGCAACTGGGCTGGCCACTGGTGTTGATCCATATTCCAGTAAGCAAACATCAAACAGATCGTGTTTTCAGTGAGAGAGAGAGATACTAGGATCTTATTGGGTCAGATGAAAAAAATAAACTTCTGAGAAAGATCACAACAAGAACTGTAAACACTCCAGTCCCCTAATGAAAGCATGAACACACCTCCTTATACTTTTGTTACACTGCTGACATCTTCCTAGGTCAGTGCCTGAAGTTAGGTGGAATGAACCCAGGTCTAAAGTCGTATTGAAAATAATTTGTTTGAGAGTACGTTAAAATGTTGAGGCAAAAGACAACTTGGTTTCCAACAAATTCTTTCTGTCAAGTCATAGTTCAGCCGTAGTCACGAGCTACCTTATATTGCCTCCCAGATCATCACTCACTATTATGCAGAGTAGTACAAATGCCCAGAGTGCCTCAGAGCTGCTGTCTATCTTCTCTGTCAGTGGCCAGGATTTCCTGTTTCAGAAAGATAAGTAAGAACTTCACAGGAGACAGATGTTAATTATCCTCCCACTCCCTCCAAATATCTCCCTGGATTTCTAATCATTAGACACTGGCTTACTTCCTGAACTATACGTTTAGTAACTCCTGCTGACAAATTTTCATTAATAATGGGTATTCTTACCAGCTATGAACTTTTGTTTCTTGCTAAATTATCACCATCAGCACCAGTGTGTCTAAACATGCTGTATAAAAAAGTACCAACTTTGATTCTCCTTGCTCTCTTCTGGTGATTGTCTCCTTGTTACAGTGTTACAAAACAGTAAAGAGTAGATGTTATCTATGCTCTTTCTGTCCTTCATAAATTAATTTCTCTAGACTCAGGACCACTCAGTTTTCTGTCCTCTTAGAATCATGCAATAGTATCTGAGTACTTCTTAGAGCAGCAGTACTTTTATAGGAAAGCACCATACCCTTTCTCACATTAGTCACTTCATGCACCTTAACATCTTGAATGGTATTTTGACTGTGTTTCCATACTGAAAAGGATGTTTGTTAAGCAGCAGGTCACCTGTACAGACTAATTCTTGATTGGCAACCTGGCTGTTCTATATTGTATTTCATCACTGGAGAACTGATATCCAAGGAGGATTAAATAATTTCCGCCATCTTGCAAGAAACTTGTGCTCTGGCAGGAGCTCAATCTCAAGTTTCCAAAGCTTTGCGATACCCTTTAGCTTGTCAATCTCTTTTAGGTTGGTTTATATATGAACCCTCTTTGCAGAGGGAGCATCACGATTGGCTCCACACCAGTTGCTGCCTGGGAAAACGAGACAAAAGGTGCACTATTAGGGCATAATTAACACAAGTCAACAGGGAGGGTGCAATACCTCAGCTGCAATGACAGTCACAGCATGACTCCTTGGCTCCTCACTATATTGAAGGATTCCAACAACAAAATAAGGCAGTAGTGCCACTGGGCAATTTATCACCCCCATGGGAAGTCATTGCCAGCTTCATGGATATGAGCATGAGATTCTGTGCAACAAACCCCTGTATTTTGGCAAAATGCATACAGTCATGGTATATAGAGGACATTGCATCATTAAACACAATTCACAATGTATTAAAACATACCTGCAAAACGGGATTAAGGCCCCCGTTTGCAGGAGGACTTTTGAGACCCCGAGGGCTATGGCCACCAGCACCGCTGCTCTCTGCTGCCACCTGCGGGCACATTCCCCAGGCGCCTTTGGGGAGAAGAATGACTTGCCTGAGGTATCTTAGTCATGACTGCAGTTCCCATGTTCAAGACTTTCAAACATTTTCCCTGGAAAAATAGTCCTTCTCCCTCCAGAAAACTTGCACCAGCTTTCCCTTTTTGTGGCTTTTTTCTTTTTTTAAATTTTTCTCAAAAGCCAGAAACGTCAAGCTCTGCTAAGCACAGAAAAGTTTAAGAGGAGCAGCAAAATTAATGGGTGTCAATCTCCCTTTTTCTCCTCCATATTACTTCTAAATTTGTAAAAATTATAAAGGTGATGAGAACAATTGCACTGACTAGATAAAGTGCCAATCCAAGTTAAAACATGCCGGTTTTATCTGATTCTCTGCACTCATTTGCAGAGTATCTTCAAAGGGTCTCTTGGCTGGTCTCTGGCAGCCATGCACACTCACGTTGGTGGTCAGCAGCGCGTACTGCCTGTATGCTTCAGGAAAGCGTAACTACAGCTTGTGCAGTGGGTATCACCAATATCCGCTGTGGTTGGTTGGTATCTTTCTCGAGAAGAAAAGCTAAAATGACAAGACTTATAAAAGTTTGCGGAATCAAAGCTCAATTACCTGATATCTGATGCTCTAGGCTTGGCAGGTATCGGAGGTACAGGTCTATTTAATCATTCAGTGTGGAGACCTACTCTGTCCAGGAGTTACTCATCCTGCGCGCTGGTAGTAAGCTTGACACCATATAGAACAGATCTAGGCAGACTCCCCGCCCCACCAAGTTTCCAAGCATCCAGTTCCCTCCTGCCACCTGCACTGCCCTTCAGATGCAACTGCTAACATCATTCCTTTAGTGGCACATTGGCATCTACAGATGCTGCAGTTTATACACATGCTCCTGAAGCTTGTGTCATCCCACTTTGAATCATAAGCACCTGCCTTTCCTGGAAACAGCAATGTGAAGCTTTACAGTAAAAGCCCTCCAGGTGAATGCAAAGACATTGCAACAAGAGGCTAGGTAAGCAGTAATTGCACAAGTACAAAAAGCTCATTATTTTGCTCAAATAAGCTGAAAGATAGGTGTTTAATGTCATGCTCACAGTGCGTCATGACATTTCTTGTACTACCAGCCTGGCAACATCACCACAGCAGACTGCAGATGCTGCCTGCCTCTCACTTTACTTGTGGACACAAGGTAAGTTAAAAACATAACTAAAATAAAATCCCATACATCTAGTCAAGATTTCACCCACGAGAGAGAAGACCCAACAGACATCTAGAGCATACAACCAGGAGAGAAACCTCCTGAGGCTCAGTTTTGTTCTTTTTTTCCTCTGACCAAAACCCCTGAAACTCCAAACTTGCCCAAAAAATCAAAATGTCCTAACAGCCACACCTTTCTGTCAGCACCTAGGAACCTGTGTTTGCTGCAAATAAGTTAATGTTAACCCTATGTTTTCAAACATCTGGTGGTCAGGACTCCTCACTTCTCTGCCCTAGTGCATTTAATGCCACGCACTGGGTCTTCCAACAATGTCTGCACTTGTTAGTGATGAAGGAAGGACCACTGCTGGGAAGCACAAGAGAGACCGTCAGCCAGGTACCACATTACAAAGCACACCACAGCACAGCACAAATTAGTAGTCCTGAGATACTGACCTGCACCTTTGTAGGCCTACTGTGTGGTAAGTAGCTAGCCCAGCAGGGATGGTGCTGGGGCTTGCTTCATGGTAGTTGTCACAGGGCGACAGGTCTGATGAAAATCCAGTTTGTCTTTGAAAAAATACTTTCGTGGGACCTATTGCGAACATATACTTGTTGACATATACATGTGTTTAAATAGAACCTGTTTCATTTTAAAAACAAATAGTTGAGTTTGTGAGCATTTTGAGTTGGTTTATTGCATATGTACAAGCTTACAGCTACCCTTCTCCTGCCATGAATACAAAGCTTACCGAGTAGGGGTTTCCTAATGCTACTATAGCTCATTTTCTCAGTAAAAAAACCAGCAACAGCAGTAAGGGCAGAAGAGGAAAGGAGATTGATTGAGTAGATGGCATCCCCGCTGCGTTTCAGTACTACCAGTGTGGTACATGAATACAGGAGGCTTATTGTGTGCACACCTACAAAGATTCCTTTCCCCTCATACAGGTAGCAGTTGTAGTGGCCCTATTTCTTACTCATTCTTTTCTCTTCTCTGCTTATCCCACAATGCTTATTAAATTCAGTCCATCTGAAAAAGTTTCCATAGCCAAAGGATGCCAGGCAAACTGAAGAGATGAATTCTCTTGAGCTCTATAGGAGGCTCAGACTGCCCTTAAACATCCAGACAAATATTTATGCTTATGTGGTGTCACATACAGTACCACACAGACCGTGGTCTTCCATTGTAAGTCTTAGTAATGCTCAAGAAGTTCACAGTTGGGAGAGACATTTTGATCTGAATTGTGAATTTGATCTTATCTTTAAAATAGCTGGATACCACACACAACAGGTACTGAAATAGCAAGGCACATTGAGCTGTGTTTAAAGAAAACATAGCCCAGTTCAGGGAGCTTCCTTTCTTTGGTTGGCTGATGTTACAGCTTTTACATAGTTTTATTGGACTTACTTTATTTTTTCCTTCCCTCTTTTCATAGCCATTCTACCTGTTACACAATAAACCATTTTCTTATTTGAAGGAAAACAAATTTGAAACTCCCCGTAAAACAAGGAAATCTAGACGTAAGACTAGCAAAGACACTCTACAGACCTTGCTGATTACTGCAGAGCCAGCACAAGGCCTTTGGTCTCAGATGTGCGGCAGGTAGAACAGCTCCCCACTTGGAAAGCATTGCAGCATATCCCAGACTGCAGGGCAAGGGGCTAAACACAGCACAGAAAGCAGATACGCTGAAAAATCAGATTCACTGAAAAAACAGATCCTCGGCATTTCCTCCTACATTTTTATCCAGGAAGTTTCAACAGCAGACACAGTATCAAGTTTTCAAGGTCTAGTTTTGTGCTCCATTTTCTAGGCATGTTGACAAAAGTATGAGGAGGTCAAGGACTGAAGCAGCAGCTCGAATGGACCAGAAACCAGGCTCCTCCTGGTTCCCAGCGCTCTACTTTCAACTCTGTTAGACCACCCTGTCTTCTCTGGATGGTTCAGCTTCCTTTGTTTTTCCTTTTGGTAAAGTGTTTAAAAGACAAATTAAGAGGTTTGTTGGGACTCTGTCAAAAAGCTCTTTTACACAGCAAATATCCAAGAAAATACCAGAACTCAGATGAAGGTAGTCTGCACTGGGAAGGATTTATAGTAACCACAGTGTGACCGTAGCTACTGAGTTTGTGTATTGATTTTAAACAGCCAGGATTATGTTTTCAGGCAGGCACCAAATCAGCTGGTACAGCACTTGCAGCGATGCACACCCATCTCACTCTGCCTTCAGTGAGTGTGTGTGCACATGAATTTGAATTTGCTCTTGCACGCTTTAGTCACAAATACCCAATGAGTCCTTTTTCCTTAAATAGTATCTGCTGTACTTTAACCAAAACACTTGAAGAACAAAATTAAAAGTATACCCATCTCAATCTCATCTGTAGTACAGAAATCACATGCTGGCAGCCTCAGCCAAGTCAAGTTCCAGGTCTCAGTCCTTATCTCCCAGGAAAATAAAGGCCAGGCTGGGCTGAGAATAGCCAGCTCTGTGGGTGTGAGAGAAAAACTTTTAGTCAACAGCTCAGCTCTCCTATGCACAGTGGAACTGCTTTCTAGAAAAGTAAATTTCCTTTCTGGCACAGACTGAGTTTTCCCAGGGACAAGTCCCAGACAGTCTCATCTGCCTCTCCGCTGCAAGGACAGCAGTGTTTTCTTTCTCACAAAAAATCCACAGAATTAAACATATCTTTGACAAAAAGCCAAATCCAAGGGAAAACACAGAACTACACACACAATTTCTTTCAGGAAAAAGGGTAAGATAAAAAGTGAGTCATGCAAAATAGATCCTTCTGATACTGGCAGGCACTTGGGTATCCAAGGTTTGAAGATGCTGAAAGCATTTCTGTAAAACAGAAACAGAACTACCTGTGCTGCACAGGGGTATGTGGCTAATCAGTCTCTATTAACAGTGCATCCACAGAAATATCAGAAACATATGCTGCTCCTTTTGCAGCACTATCATTTGTCTAAGCTGGACTCTCTTGAGAATCTTTGCTGCAAATGCATACAGGAAATAGGCATTTCCTAGCACTACTTCAATGTGTTCTCTACCATCCCACTCTTGAACTTTTACAGTTCATAAAATCTTAAATCCTTCCCAGCCCAAGTTAGGGACCTGTACGTTTAAGATGGCTTAAGCAACATTCAGTGCCAGGCTCTTTAAGAGGAGTGAAGAGGCAGTCAAAATCAAATGAATCAGAACTGGATCCTGAATTGATCTTTCTTACTGTCTTTACTTTCTCTCTTACTTCACATTATGCTATCAGTAGGTTTCATCCTAGCCAGACTGCATGCAACCAAAGTAAACGGACTGCTTGAAACTAGTGAAAATAGCTTTGTAACCTAATATATAAAGCGTTGTTCATAAAGCCCATTCTGCTGAAGAAGCAGAAGTACAGAGAAAGCACAGAAAAACTTGTGTTACCTGTAATGAGTCTCTCCTCTGCACTCACCTAGAAGTGTTCCTACAGTTTTCCTATTGGCCATGTGGAGAGCTTACACTTTCATCATCCACCTGTGCTCAGAATTTAATTTTTTTATTGCCTGTTCTTCTGCTAATGGCACAAAGATTCAGGATCTAATTAAAACAGCAAATTGTTATTAGAAGTGGAGAGAAGATCAAATGTTCCCTCTTACATGAAATATGCAGTCTGTGCTGACCTCACATGAGGTTCACTGGTACTAACCGTCAAAGGGCTGACATGCTTCTACTGAGGTATGTGAGCCCAATTCACTACTGCACTTCTTATTAGGTCTTTCCTTCCTTACACATTAAAAGAAAAACCTATAATACAAAAAACCCCAACTTGTATTCATTTCTGTACCTTCTTCTCAATAGCTCAGTGCTCATGAACAAATTTTGAAATAACAATGAAATTATCCCCACTATAACATAGTAGGGTCAGAGGGTTAAATATATGGCCTAATAAGCACCTTATGTAAAAAAGAACAAATTAAATGTGTTATAAACCCTGGCAATCTCTAAAGAAAGTTGCTCTTTCAGCAAAGTCTTTGAACATTTTGCAGTGTTACTTGATAACTGCAGTTGGTAGAAATTAAGCAGCTGAAATATGCAGCTCTACTCATAGGATAGGATGCTCCAGTAAGCTAAAAGTATCAACATTTAATTACTGAAATATGCTGCGGGATCCAGAAAAAACCTAAAAGCTGAAGCTATTGCACTGTGTAGCTCGCTCAGCAAAGCACACAGCTGGTCTGTAAAAAATGAGGAATTCACATGACTTCTGCAATAGTTTAGAAAATCAGCTATAAGTCAGAACAGATTATTTAATCAGGAAAAAGGAAAGAATTAAGTTGAGAAGAATGAGGATAAATCAGAGGAATAGGCAGATTAATCAATAAGTCAGTCTCATCGACAAGAGATTACATTGTGGGGAGAAACCTGCCTAGTAACTGAACAATTAAAAAAAGTATTTGCATAGTATCGGGTTTTCCTTAAATAAAGTGCAGGGCAGGGAAGCAGATACAGCGGACAGCAAGAAGACAGCTTTTCCTTTTTCTTTCTCTGTGCACTAAAAAGACATATGATGTCTCAAAGATCTTAATGCTTCTATGAAAAGAGATGCCTTTCAAACTCAAGGGCATTAAAATCCATTACATGTGAAGAATATCCTTAATTTTATTATTTGGACAGTGAATTAGGAGTCTATGGAGGACAGGAGGATTTTATTCACTTGTTTGGTTTTAAATTTACATATTTTGCATTGTATAGCAATTGCCATTGAAAGATCTTGGAGCAGTTGCCAAATGTTAGTGATTTAAAACATCAGAACACTCTTGTAGAAGTTAACTTGTATTCTCCTATCTACAAAAGTAGGCTCAGAAAGCCAAGAGGATCTGCCAGAGCACAACAGATTAGTGAAAATGCTCAAAACAGAACTTGGATTTGATTCTCAAAACCAGGAACTATAAATAACTATGTAAGTCCTCTTAAGGCACAAGTTGTCAGGAATTGAATACGGCAATATTAATCTTGCACAGCTGTTTGAAGAACATGTATATATAGGCAGAATAGAATTCTAATGAGAAGAAATATTGTTTTTATAGAAATCTCTCACCACATAAAAACAGTCAAAATCTCAGTGGGATATGAAAGGCCATTAATCCCAGAGAGGACAAAAAGTTCATTGTTCATCATAGATTATTTACACTGAGAGAGAAGCATCCACTATGTAAGTTATCAGGTTAGGCTTATATCAAAAGTGATTTAGCATGGGTCTGTTTGTTTATGAGATATTATGGTATCACCAAAGAAAACTAAAGTCTCTACAGCTCAGAATTCAAGTCATGTCTCTGTAACACACCAGAAACTTCAATGTTTGTACAAACGTTTAGGGAGTGAATGTCTCACAACTATGCTTCACATATTCTCCCTATTGCTTGCTTTTATGGGTCAAGAGCTTCTCCTGAAATTCATTTAAAAATAGATTACATGGAAATGTTGGGAAATTTTTTCTAAACTAAATCTTGACTTAAGATGAGTTTTGATCAAAAACTGTGATGAGATGGAGTGCACAAATCAGATATCCTCAAACTATTATCAGTGGGTTTTTGCGGCAATCAAGACCTAGACCCTACCCTCACCATAGCTGGCATGTATTGAGAAACAGAGCTACCAACTGTTTTGTGAATGAGGTGAAATACCTTTTTCAACATCTTAAGATTTTCTTTGATTTTAGTCATATCATTTGAGAACTCTAAAGAGGAAATGCCATTTCCAAGTCTAAATGAACAAGCTAAAGACCAGTTCTTTTTTTGAAGACACACAGGGGGAGGGAGGTCTAATAAGCAGGATCACTCCCACTAGGAGTCCGCAACAACGCATCTCCCTCCTTCTAACTTATTATAAGCTCAAATGAGAAAAGGAGTCTTTCTAGATATTTACACCTGCCACTTGCTTTACAAGTTACAAAGAAAGTAGCTATCCAAAAAGAAGAAAGTGCAGAAACTTGTTTACAGCATCAGTATTTCCCAGATAGTTATTTTCTTGTTCTATTTTAAACACAAGCATCTTCCATATGAAATTCAATTGTCATATCAAGCTCAGTGCACATACAAAGTAGAACTGAAAGAGCTGAGTGACTGTTTATTTTAAGTGATTTTTTTTTTTTTTTTTACAGTTTAGTGTAACTGGAGGTAGATGCAATATTAAGTGATTTTCTTCCAGTGGTTTGAAATAATAGTCATCTATGAACATTAGGACAGAGTACTGGAGATTGGAATCAGTTGTTTAAAGTTAAGCCTACATAAAGATGCAAATGAAACAACAAAACATAAATCACAGCAGGTTATATGATGATTGTCAGTACAGTATAGTGCAGATCTTGGAGGAAAGTCAGTTTTCTACGTTGTCAAAATAGTAAAGCTAGTACTGCAAAAAAATTATATGATATATGCTACTTGAAAAGATATAGAAATTCAGAGACGGAGTATTACAACTATGCTGTCCATATTATTTCCCATATATCTCAAACCATCAAAATCAAGTTGAAGGGAATTGCATGGCAAAAGAGTCTGTAATCTGCTGTGCATGAATATATTTCTGATCCTGCAGGCAGCAGTTTCATTTCATATCATTGTATGAAAATGGATATTGCCATTGTCAGGCCTTTTGCCTTAACTAAGTCTATCAGCCTCACTTTCAGAGCTGTTAAATTTGTCCTGTTCAGCAGATGCCTTTGTGGGAGTTAATAGAAGCTCCCAGCAACTCCAGTTTAAAGTATTTTTAGAATTACACAATTATTTGGTCCATTCAATGAAGAAGCGCTCACTAACCTGTAACTGGGGACAAATACCAATAATCAGACAGGACTTAGCTGTGGTTTATTAACAAAATTATGTGGTAGTGCCCTTTCCTTAGAATTCTAGATTTCCAAAAGAGCAAAAATGGTCTGGTGTAATATAAATGGCAAAAAATATCTTCAGCAATAAAACAGAAAATCATTTTAAAATAAAATCTGCATTTTTTTTTCTTTTAAATTTCCTGCAAAGTTTGTTGAACAGATGGATCACCCAAAATGCAGACACTTCTGTATACTGAAATACTAACATATATCTGCACATATGACCATACGCTGCAATGTATCACAAACAGATGCTCAAGAACAGGTTAGAAAGAAATATCAGATTACATGCTTTGTGTTTCCTTGGTGCAATTTCTTGCTAGGTGTATAACATTTTGGGATCAATTAAAGAATAGATTTAAGCATGTATTTAATTCAAAGACCACAAGTAATTTTACTGGAACAAGTGGGACTCCTTAGAGACTTTAAGATCAGCCTGTCCTGATGCCCTCAAATGAGCAGGCTTCTAATGTTCTGCCCCTGGCAGTATGGAGTCCATTTCAGGAAATGAAAGATGCCAAGTAATAACTGACCTCATTCTTACCCTTCCCTACTAAGAACAGAAAGTTTCCCACACGAAGCTCACAGGAAACCTGCACGCAAGCCTCACTCATCGTGCAGGTATGACAGTCCTTTTAAAGTCAACAGGCAGCATTAACAGTTGATCTCTAATATTCAGAATACATACAATAAAACTTGCACTGGTTTTAAAATGGGAATGTACTTCCTGGCTCAGGAACTGTGAATCTGCTCTGTAATGCACAAAAAGTATTCATTTTCATTTGATTTCTTCTTAGTTAAACCCCAAATATAGCATTCAGTATAAATTTAAGTACTTTACATATGAAGCTGATTTATATAATATTTGAAACTTTACAAAATAGTACGAGTCAATAAAAAGATCAGGTTTAAAATATTTACATTTTATACATCATTTCCCCCTACTTACAATTATTAAATAATCTTCTGTGGTTTCCTTAATTTTAGGGAAAAGCTTTTAATAATTACAAACTAATTTTGAATTAGTTTCAAATGGCTTTTTACTTAAAAAGAATTTTAGCAAAATCACATTTCCAACGTGAAACATTATCCTCATGTTTTCAGTAGCAGTTGTATATCTATATCCATGTTTTATAGCCGTTTTATAATGCAATCCTGTTTTCTATAATAAACAGAGGAGATCTAAATAAGAAAATGACACAGTATGGATGGAAACATTATATTCCCAACTCTTAAATCCCTTTATGTCATTTGGCTTCTAGAATATCCAGTTTCTTGACAATTTATGTTATTCTTCCAGTACTTTCAAGGAATTGCAGATTCAATAATTATTTAGATTTTTGTGTCATCATCTTTTGAAAAGTTATTTCCTGAAGGTACTTCACAGAGACTGTCACCATCCGTGCTGAAATCATCATCGTCATCATCATCATCAGAATCAGCCAACACTTTACTTGGTGACTTCTTCAGTCTACTAAAACAAAAATACACACGTCTTTGCTATTAAAACTGCACATCTACATGCAGAACACTTACGCAAAGCTAAAAAACATTGACAGGTAGGATTTACATTTTCAAAGGATGTCAAAGAAACTTGTACTCCAATAGGAGTAGTTTATGCAAGAGAATGAACATTGATCAATCATATTTTCAAGCACCTTTGACTGAAGTCACAACGATGGGAAAGTGTAAACTTTGCACACCGAGATGTTCACAGGATAGCTGTTCCTCTCAATCATTAGTAGGCAATTTTTATTACTACAAATGATAAGAGTGTTTTCCCATTTTTTATTCACTGCCTCAATGACTTTATTCAGCAGGCAGATCTTGGAAAGAAGGTTTAGGCACCTAGAGCACCCTGAAAAGAGTTGGAGAACATTTGTAGAGAAAGCAAATGCAGAAGAGTTTCACAGGTCTGTCTCTTAAACTCTGTCTGCTTATGATAAACTTGAAGTTTGTTAGAGGAAGCCCTCAGTTCATGGACCAAAGGAGCAAGAGATCAATGTTGTGAGTAGTGGTGTGACACATAATTGTAAGGTCTGACAAGTCATCCTACCTTAATTCCTTCTTTGCAGTGTTAAGCTGTCCTTGCAATTGTTCATTTATGTCTAGTTGCTCTTCCAGTTCTCTCTGGAGTTTCTTTTTAGCACTTTCCAGTCTGTCTATTTCTTCTTCAGCTTCTTCAACTTGACGTTTCATTGCTTTCAAACGCAAACTCAACTGAAATATTTACATGTCAGCTGATTAGAGGACTATTTTAATAAAGGAATTTTATTCTTCCAGCATCTATGAGAGGGAGAATAAAGACACAACTTTGCCAGTGTACTGACACTGTAATCTATGCTTCAGAAATATTCAAAAGTCAGCAAGAGACTTTAAGAAAAGTGACAGGATACAATTTTTTAAGAAGAAAAAACAGCAACAAGCAAACATAGTTTTGGTGGAGTAAGACAGTATTACGTGATAGCAAGAACCAACAAGGGTAGACTGGAGCTATTAGTGTGTTTAAGTTAAGCAACTTTACCAGACAGATACTATAAAATACATTTTAAAAACCACGAAGATTTTAAAAGATTGTTCCCTTAACAAGTGTCTGCCATTTGAAACATACTGTTCAATCTCTAGGCAGTATATTAACTATTTGACTCATACTGAAACAAATGACGTTTTAAGCAAGGAATCAACAAAGACCACGGGAATTGTAGAGCATATGGCTCTTAGAATATCAACATATGCCTGTAGCCTGTATTTAACAATAAATAGCTTCTTTCTTTAAACAAAATTTTATGGTGGCAAAACAGAATATATTATTTGTTAGTGTATGTATTTATAGGATCATATGTTGGTGTATATATTTACAGGATCATATACTGTCTGTTACTTGCTTTATTTCTTAAAATAATTACAGCATTGCTTCTGTTAAGTGCTTCGTTTTCATAATTTTAGAAATTAATAACAATTTAGTACTAGACAAAAGAACACAGTGACAATGGGAACTGCAAATCCCACTAAATGGGAGTTCACAAATAGTGGAGTAAACAGTATCTACCTATATTCTTCCCATATATTTATAAATGATGATTTATGCTAGTAGGATTCATATCAGATATTTGCATGTTAGTCTTTCCCTCTACCTGGTCCTTTTGATCAGTTAATGAGAGATGTTCATCATCTACTTGCAACATTAATTCCTTCACTTTTCTCTCAAGTCTGCGGTTACTTAGTTGGAAATTAGCTCTATCCCTAGAAAAAACAAAACAAACAAAAGGAAGGTTTGTAAAAAAAGAAACTGAAGTACTTCCAATCCTGCTGACATAATTACCTAGCAATTTTCTAAGAATGAAATACATATTAACAGGCCCTGATTTGATTTACTGATTCCATGCAACATATTAAGAAATTTGTTCAAAAGCATAAACCACTAAAGGGAATTTCTTCTGTCTTCAGAGCAACATTTAGAAAAAAAAACCCAGTCTTCCAAGATTAAACAATGCAGTGGACATGAAAATGGAAGTGTTAAAATATAGTTAGTATTTCTAAGCCTGTTACCAATATCGGACATTTTTAAAATAATGAGGTATGGAACCATGTTAGCACTGTGCCCAGTTTTAAATTTATAAGGCAACTTCTAGTGTGCTTTCATTCAAAAAGAAAACTTGCAATACTTATATGAAACAGTAACCATTTTAATTTGGTGCTTGTGAGAAGAAAAAAAAAATCAAGTTAATTATATTAGAGGGTTAATATTAGCAAGAGACCATATTAACATAAACAAGTTTTGATTGTAACATAACTAGTTTCACCTCTCTTCATTTTCAAGTCGTTCTTCTAGCTCTGTGATCCGTGCTTCCATTTGAGCAACAAGTCCCTCTTTACTGGATCGGTAAGAACCCTCCAGGTGAAGGATTCGGCTCTTCAAGTCTTTGTTCTATAGTTGGAATATACTTGATTACTACATACATGTTTATGTTAACAAACATCACCTTAACACAAAATAAATTTCTCCAGGCAAACATAAGGTGATAAGTATATTTTTAATTTAGTAAATATGGAAAAACAAAGTGAGATTTTACTGTTTACTACAAATACATCTTCTATTACTGTGCTTTATTAAAAAGTATTTAGTGTTAAGCTTGAGTTAAAGTTTTAGGCTTAAATGGACCTTTGAACTTCAGATGGTTGCAAGTCCCTTCCAACAGCGTTTTTTAATATGCCAAAATTTTTCAAATAGCATTGGATCTGTCTTATTTTCCACACAAGTCTTTTGTCAAATTCTGTATTCTTCCCCTGTAACTCACTGGTATATGGATAAAACAAGTAGACAAAAAATTACTTGAATCCAATATCACTTTACTCTATCAAAGCTGTTACTGTAGGCTTTTCCCCCCCTTTCTTAACTATTCAATGCTACTCCTACTACATAAATAGTTTGAAAAACTTTGCAAGCTGCACAATTTGTAAAAGTCGAATTTTTGCTCAGATTTACAATTTAATTTTTATGAGACTTTTGTATGACTTATGTACTTTTTCAATGGGGACTTAAAGATAAAGTTGCCAAAAAAAAAAAAGAGCAGCTACGTAAGGAACAGAAAATAAAGCTCTTTGTTACAGATCTTCAGACTATGATCTCAGATCTCAAACACTGAAAATGCTATCATAGGAAAGTCAGAACTAAAGTATAAGATTGTACATGGGATATACCAGTAGGTGGCATTCTTTTTTCTCAAACAATTAAGATAGGATTAATTTCACAAATTGAAGGCACCAAATTAGGTGTCTGGTATAAAAATGTTCTCTAAATTCCCATTACATTCTGTTTTATGTTCTTGAGACTGTCAGTAATACTACGACTTGCTAAGATAGCTTTCCTCTGGATCTCAGCTAGGGGCTATGACAATAATCTTGCTTTCAAAGACCACTGAGCTGCAGAATAAAAAAACCTAGAAAGTATTTTTAATGTACTTTCCATCACAGATATTGAAACATATGAGTCCTATTCCTTCCTAGACAACAGAGAGTAGCAGTTCTCCATCAAATCTGTATCTTTTCTTTCAGAGGCGTGTCATTTTTTCACTTGTTTGCTCCTACAGAAGAAAGTACTCAACTAAAATCACAATTGCTTGAAATTACGTTTTACCTTCAACGGTGTTCCTGAAGTGCTATTAAGACTTTGAAGAATAGCTCCTCCAAAAGTGGTCAAAGGATTTAGAGCTAAACTGGATAACAGTGTCTTTGACACTCTACAGTCTTTTCTGCGTACGCGCTTTTTAAAAGTTTCTATACTGGTATCTCAGTTTTATTCTAAAACAAGGGTACCATATCAACTGTCACATCTCTTATTTTTGATGCCTTTGATGCTCTACTGTATATCCTGCTAGTGTGATGATATGCCAGCCATAACTACCTGTCTTTCCAGTGAAATTTTGTCACACTCCAAATCTTGCTTTACAGCTCTTTCCTGAAGTAGCTCTGTCCTCATTTGTTCAATCTATTATAGAAAGAAAAGACAGAAATTTTAATAAAATATTTAATTTACATTTATCTATGATACTGTGTGTATGTATATATACACACATATACATAAAGTACATTTACCTACGCAATGAGAAAAAATTTGCTCTTTCTTAGAACTCAAGACATACGCATGATTTCAGATGAAGTTTACAATTGCAATCTTGAACAAAATTTTCCACTTCGGGAAGCCCATGTTGTTCCCAGTGCTTATTATATGCATTTTCCAGCCACACTGGGTATCGTTGATGTTCAGTGTATATATTCTGTAGCAGGGAACTGAACTCTGAAATGCTGCATGAGAGACATATCATGTGGCAGGGAACTGAGTTCCAGAACATCACATCAGTCTTCAAACACCTTCTAGAGTTGTTTTCTTCAAACTTAAGTCTGAAGCTCTGAAGTGGCACCTTACCTTTAAGGTACTGACTAGTCCACTTCGAAGTTTTACTTTATTAAACACAAACTGGTAACTGCAGAAAAGTGCCTAGAACTCAGTGAAAAACTACAGACAGTTTTCTACATCCGTGAGAACAGTAAAAGCTCTTTTTCAACAGACTCTGACGCATACTCAATATGAACATTCTTCCCCTCCTCCAGTCAATTTTATGCCTGTCATGTCAGGAGAGCACTGACTTCTGGATTTGGGGAAATGGTGGCTTTTGTCTGTTTTGTTAAAACACAACTTTTGCTAGTTTCTGTAAATATTTCAGTTGCATATTCAATAACCAAAAGGAAAGTATATTCTCCATTTGTAAGAAGTTAAAAAACTACCTGATCAATACAGAATCAAGGTAACAATAGAGAATTAGTTTGTCTTATCTCACTACTGGACTTGACTGGAAAAAAAAATTCTGAGGATCTAAGAGGAACTCTAAACTGCCTAACAGCTGCTACTGAAACTTTGGGGCTGAAGCAAAAAGCTTGCAGTGCTCAAATACTTTTCTTGCCTCTCATTCCTGCTGAGACTGCCCTCAAGGTTTTACAAATACCTTTGCAGGCACAGCTAATGTTACCACAGCATTTGTGCTATTCCCTGCACAATGTTTACTATGATAAGTATCACCTGGGGAACACTGTGAACATCTATGCCAATTACTGTACCTGCAAAAAGACTGAAAAAGGTTTCAGAGGCCACTGCATTCTTCTCTGCTTTACAACAGCAACATATGAACTTGCATAAACACAACATCACACTTAAGTAGCTCTAAGTTACAGATTTATCTCACTAAAGCAATTGGGAATTCTTGCATAAAAACAATCCAAAAGCAATACTAAGAACTGAAGGTTAAACAAGTACAGCACATGAAATTTTACCTTAGGCCTTTTTTTTTTTTTAACCACATTATAATATTAAAAGATATCATTTTAGCTAATCACATGCTTAAAAGAAGTTATTTACACTCTTTCTGTAGCTTTGAAATGAATACATGAATACAAACAATGGTAGCAATGCATGTAGTTGCATATGTTATATCACGGTGTGGTTTCGGAACAGTAGAAGGCATTCCGGAAAACTAAGGTTATAACAGTTACTGGACTACAAATGTTAGCACGTGGCTGTGTTCTCAACAGCTAGGTGATTTCCTAAAAGCTCTCATTGTCACATAGAAGCCTAAGCATAATAAAGTGTTATACATTATATAGTAAAATACTGTTTTATATATTAAAATATTGTTTTATAGATAAAAATTAGAATCACTTATGTATACAATAGCTGCATTTATTCATGAAATACAAATAATGTGAGGGATTACATAGAATTTATTCAGCTATAATTGCTTTAGCCATGAAGACAGATACAGAAAAAATAAAGCAAAATTTGTAGTTAAATGAATGACTAATTAAAAATGCAATTGTTAACTGAAGAAAGGGCATTTGTTTCATGTAGACTTGCTCAATAGACCACTCTAAAGTTCTACTGTGCTCTTACTGTGCTCAAAGACCATGACAAATTTGAGCAACCTTCCCAAGATCTCAAATCAAAGAATTATTTAGAGGACAATTATTATATTTCCAAGATGACTGCTACTGTTGTCAGACACCTCATAGTAAAAGCAGCCTCACAAAAAAACAGTGGGAGAGAGAAAAAGTACTATATCTGATTAGGATCAGAAAGTTACGTGCAAATATATTCACAAGAGCTTGTAAAAAGAGATGGGCAGCAGGACACAATTCTTGCTGGGGGAGGTGGAAACTGTTTTCACTTCTCTCCTTGCACTTTTCATTACTAAACACATCATTAACATGCACAAAGGAAAAAAAGGCAGTAGTTTGCCAAAATGTGCTCAAACTTTCCACTTATTTCACAGCAGTTAAGATAGGCTCTGGGTATGTACCATGCAGAGCTTTGTGCTTCACATTCTACCTTTCATATCTCTAATATATTCTAATTATGTTAAAAGAATAAACAATTTCTGCAGCTTAAGGCAACAGTTATCACAACTGGATTTGAACAATGCTAACAACAAAGAATTGGAAAAAGCAATAGTATCAGATTTTACAAAGCTTTATTAGACATAACAGCATTTTGTGCCAGCTTTAGGATTAGAAGCAGCTGTTGAGTTCATCATTAGTGAAAGCAATTTGATTTCTGATATTTTAGATGCTATCACCATTGTTTACCATCTTGCACTAGGTTCACAGCCTCTGTTTCTTGTTAATACCTAAGTAGGAAAACGTAAAATATATATGTATGTGTGTGTGCCTGTATAAATATATATATACCTACATACACAATTCTCAAGTATGTGACCAAAAAACCCAATGTTTAACAAGTAAGATGAAGCCAAACAAACCCCTTTGATCCTTCATAACTGAAAAGCAATCTTCATGTCCACATTTTCCTTTGTTTGCTTCCCACACCTGGTGCCAACAAAAGAGGAGGTATACAGCTATCCATTGGGAACTCTTTACCAAAAGGATGTGAGTGATGCAGTCAATGCAATTTTATCCTTCTGTATTTGTTCTAAAATTGTCATGGAAACTAACTAGTCCATTTCTCACACTTACTATAAACAACTCTGAAGTCAACAGACTCATGTTTGCATTTTCACAGAATACAAGAATTGATGAGGGTATCTTAAGTATTTTTCAATTACAGTTGCAAAACCAAAGCGCTTCTTTGTGGGGAAAAAACCATCATGTACTAAAATGTGCCCTGTCCCTGCTCGCTTTACGCTCAAAGGGCAGCTGAGTGCTCTAGCTTTGTGTTTGTTGACCATTTTCCTCTTTCCAGAGTGCCTAATACCTTATCATTTAAAAACTAATAGGATATGATCTACCTTTCCCCCCAAATTTTTATTGTTTCCACTTTGCTGTGGTACTTCTTGAGAGCGAGGTAGGAAAGATGAGAAGAGTGTCTCATGCAGCCATTCCCAGATTCAAAAGAGTGTTCAAATTAAAAAGGATAACATTTCATGGTAAATGAAATGTGAACTATCAGCCTTGCCAATGTTTATTCAAACATTTAGCTTTATGTAAAATAGAACCAGTTGTTTCAATTTGGTTTTACTATGAATTTGAGTATTACAGTTCATTATCAGTATATTAAAATAACATATTTATAATAAAAAAAAAATTTACAGAAATACAGATATTACCAAAACAAATCCACTATAATTTCTCGTGTCATTATAAATGCTTAGCAGACCCTGAAATACTCTTTAGTAATTTAGTCATTCTGGCATAAAATCAAAACAAAGCATCCTTTGTAACTCATGTGTGAAATGAGAACCTCCAGACCTCAAAATAAACATGTCTTTTACCCATTATGTAACAATTTGGTCACCCATCTGTATTTTAGGTTTCCATTCAGTTAGCAAATTAACTTACTATATAGTACCCGCTAGTGCAACAATGACTAAGGTTCTTTTATCCCAGGCTTACAACACAGGCATAGACTCTAGTATTAAAGGCTTCCTAATTTAACAATAGCATGACCCCACATTGTTATGGGTTCTTTACATTCTGTTTCACCCACTGACTCAGAGTCTGTACAATACCAATGGAATAATAGCAAAAAGACAATCAAATAGAACCTCAGTAACCTGAGTCCCAACAAAATAGTAATGGCACCCTGGTGCTTCAAGGATGCATGAAAGAAAGCTGAGCTCTAACTCACTTTAAAACTCTCCAGCTGTCTCAGTGGAATATACAATTTCATTGAAAAAACATAGAAACTAACATTTTACTTTCTGTTCTCCCTCTGAAATTAAAGCTACTCTAAAGAATGTCAGCAATTCTTTTTTTCTGGAGAAAAAAAGAGAAATGGAAACAAAACAGACTATTGTGGGTTGTACCTCAATGGAAATTGTCTCCTGGATTTTTAGGAAATTACTAATGAAGCATAGTACTTAATGTAAAGCTACAGTAGTAGACATGCTGTAATGAGTTATGCATCAGTTTAACATCTTTCAGAATGTAAAACTAAGGCAAAGAACATTGTCTAGGCTGTGATATTCCAAGACAGCCACATTACCATATTCCTTTCTGTGAACTAATCAAAAACTTGCATGTTACTGACTGCTCGACCATGGATGCTCTCATTACTTTTCTACTCATTAGGCCCTATTCTCTACTTTTCTGGTTTATTATAAATCTTTGTTACAGGATCTATAATTTCATGTCAGTTCTTTCAGAAATCTTGAATAATATTATTAAGGCCTCTTTCTTCAGAACAATGAACTCCTGATTCTCTAAGACTTGGTGATTCCCAGCTCAATGGTCTCATTTCTAGTAGCCCACTCCACTTCTCCCCACCTGCACATTCACTGGCCTTACTGAAGACAGAGGCAAAGTATTCATTTATTTGCGGAGGTATACCTGGATTACTTTTTATCTTGATTGATAACTCATACAGTTTCCACAACTTCTTTCTTCTACTTATACAATTAAGAACCTGTTTGTTACTTGTTTGAATTACTGTGATAATTCTCACTTAGCTTAGCAAATCTCACTTCAGGACTCGCATAACACTTCTGGAACCAATGACTTATGTTTTTATGTGGAAAATACTTTCCAACTGTCTTAGCTGTGATATACCTTGATCAGTTTCTACAGTTGTAATGAAAATAATGCAGCTTCTCTGTTGAAACTGGCCAGCATCTTCAGTTCAGCTGACTTCACTAATTAATGCCACAATTTCCTAAGCTTCTCCTTCTTTGAAATCATGACTTTATTATGCTGGCCTGCTTTTCTGTAAGGTTAAAAAGTTGTGATCTTTCAATCTAAGATACTTTCTACAACCAGGCTTTCTCTGATAGCCTCACCATCTAAAACATAAGATAGCATCATGTCTGCATGCATCAATGATTACTTGATGAAGCTCACTGCATCAAGAATATCAGAGGAGGATACTGGTCTTCAGTCTTTATATGCAATCTCTGTCAGTTTTCCAGTTAGAAAAACAGGAAAAAATTAGTCTGTGATGATGTGGAGGGGCACCTTTAATCATGTTTGTGAACCTTGTTTCTTTGGTATATAAACCCTATTGCTAATCACTATTTAGTTAATCAATACCATTTGAGATCCTAAGAACACTTTTTCCTCATCTTTATACAACAGTTGGAAAACTTGTTCAAATACCTGTTCTCTGCATCTACTGATCCTCTCAGACAACAAATCCGAATTCGTCTTTTCTTCATCAAGCTCAAGTTCCAGGTGAGATAACTTGTCCTAAGTGGAACAAAGAAAAGGAATTTCACCATACTACTTTCCCATCCCCTTCAGATTGCTACCAGGGCATTCTTCCTTAAACTTGAAGGACTCAAACTGTCTGAAAGAATAGGCTTGAAAATTGAAATGCCTCTGAAAACACGTACAGAATCTAGAAAAAGAGATGGCAGGTAGATAAGCCTTTAAAATGAATTTGTCTGACAGAAGTGAAATAGAAGTTTCATTTGCTTTTTTAATCACTCCCACCAATTTCAAGAAAATAAGAGAAATTCTGTAATGTTTCTAGAGACTGTTTTTAGAATGTCTAAGTTACGTTATACATTTGGAAGACAAATTTCTTTTCATATGAGTACAATGGCATAGAAGTGTTTGTTTATAAAAGTCAAATGACAGCTTAGTTGAACTGAACAGTTATGAAGCTAACCCTGTAGCAACATAGTTAAAATAATGACATTATTTAGGCTCATGAAATGAATTGATGTTAGATGCTAAATAAAACTTACACTTCCAAATATTTTTGAAGTTTGAGTGATGGGCCTACGAACAAAAATTATACCATTTTGCCTGATAAACTCTAGACAAAATTAATTAAAAAGAAAGTTAATTAAAATGATGAAAGAACAAATGCAATTTAGAACACATCACGCTGCAATAGATATGCTAACAGATCATCTTTAGCATATACCAGAATAATTCCTGCAGTAGTACTACATGGATTTTCATCAACAACATGAAGTTATTTTATTTCTTCTCAGGCAGAATCCATGTAAAATACCGAAATTATTTTAATCAGTCCTAATAAGATACCAACCCTTAAAAACATCTTTTACCTCCATTAGTTTGATTTGTCTTGCCCGATCATCTTTTAAGTGGTTTTTGGCTTCCAGTTCATACTCCAAGCCTTTAACAGTCTGTTCTAGCAGCTGAGTTTTTGTTATTGCCTCATCCTGAGCTCTCTGGTGGTCCCTCAAGTTCTCTTCCATAAGACGCATCTGAAACAATAAGATTATGGTAATGCTATACTTTCTATAAATAAGTGATGACAGTAAAGGGGACTAACTCAAACATGACTGATCCTGAAGCGTGACAGGAATTGCATCGAGTTATATTGCTTTTCACAGTAATTTTTGTTTTATCCACAAGATGGCACCAAGAAAATAAATTTGGATTAAATATCAGATCTAAAGAGATGCTTCATAATACAGGTTTTACAGTAACAATTATACATAGCAGGGCTTTTTTATATATTTCTTTTTACCCAGTTACATCAAGCCAGAATTTTTACAATTTTTCAAACAGTTGTATTTTTGGAACTTTTGCAATATTATTCCTTTCCTTTTCAGACTACCAATACTTAAGCTTTTAAATAATTATATAGTTTATATGTCTGATGCACTTTGATGACAGCATTTTACAATGACATAATTGATAACATATATATACGTATTAGTATAACTTTTAGATATAGTAGGGCTATCTGCTGAGGACAAAAGTTTCCTACTCTAACAGAGCAGAGTCAACAAAATTATCCAAAACCTTCACAGTACTTAAAAAAAAAAAAAAAGTAGTGAGCGGGGGGTTTAGGTGAGACTGTAATCATTCCTTATATTTGTAATATGTACCTAATATATGATAAGAATTTTTTTTATTCAGCATACAGTCTTCCATTTTCTTCCTCTGTTTAGTCAAGTACTTATTTTAGTGACGAAGCTAAAATAATGTATTAGGGACTGTTTACAGAGTTTGCTACCTATTGCTAAGTCCTGACAACAAAACATTGGATATCTGTGTGGCTTGGTGAAGAGCTAGTGAAGTGCAGACATCTGTATATTAATAGCATTTCGTATGCATTTAATGTTTCAGAATGACATCTGTATATTAATAGCATTTCGTATGCATTTAATGTTTCAGAATGACATTGGACTGACAACTTTCAAGGTTGGTAACTTTTATATATCCACAGAGAACTTAAGAGACGCAGCAATGAAGAACTCCCATACTGCCTTGCAAGACTGTTTCATAATTTTTCTGCTAGAACAAGATGATGATACTTGTGTTGCCATGATCATTACAATCCTTGGCTTTTGATGAGACTCTCAAAAAGAATGCTTTGTGTGCTATGACACCTACTCAAGAGTATTTTGACAGACAACAGACTTTTTCATTTTGAATGAAGGGACTATCTATTTGTGCTTCTTGTTAAATGCAAAAGAGGAAGAGATACTAAAGACTTTCAATTGTCCTAAATATTTAGTCTCTCTAGAAAGTCTGCTGTTTAACCTGCCTATCCTATATTTCCAGATTTGGTTTCCTCTTCTGCAGATAGTTGCCCATACTACATTTTTAAAGCCCAAGGGTTTTAAATATTGCCTCAGGGAGATGCAGAATTCCACAACCAGTAATAGTTTGTCCTTTATATAGCATTTCAGTTCTCTTTTTGTCAAATAATGAAGGTTTATTTTGTTCTCAAATTTTTTCTTCCTATTTATTTTGTAGTTGTAATAGATAACACCAGAAGTATTTTTCATAATAACTGTAAATACAGTGTGTATACATATTTACATACACACACATATACATATCTTTTATTTAAGCTGTCTATTCTCATTTAATCAACTTAAGAGCCATGTTCTCAATATCCCAGTTTTATCTTTCACATTTCATTATGAGTCTTCATCCCTCTACAAAGTCTGTCCATCCCTGAATGGAATAAATATAGAAGGAAGACGGAATAATATATAAGAACTATACTGTCTTCTATTGCTGTTCTTTTAAATTGAATTTAAAACAAGTTTGTTAAGGGGAGAGGGCAACATAAGAGAAGTTCTGAACTGGAAAAATCAAATTATTATATTATTCTACATACACAAAATATCTGTGACTAGTGTATTCTCATAGCTTTTCCAATTGCAGAACAAGAATATGAAGATCTTTAAAAGACTGGATTGCCTTTATGGCAAAATTTACATGCGAAGAGGCAGACACTTCAAGACTGTGGTTGATTCTTGGTTGCACAGACACCTTTGTCATTTAAATCTGCAACTTGGCTCATATGAAGGAAGAGGAGAATGTATGCTAACTCCTTTAGAGCCAGAATTTTCTTTTTTCCCCTAAATAACTGCTGGGATTTTTTCCACATTCTCAATTCCTTCAGTAGTAGGCATTAAAAGAGCAGCAGATCATCAATGGAATCCTTGTCATATTACTTAAGATAAATGCAGTGTTTGACAAATGAATGTATCCGTCATAAACAGGAAACTCCATTTCCGTGGCAGAAGTAACACGTTGATCATCATCATGAAGAATGAAACTTAAAAGCATGCTGATTGAGATCAGTCTCTCATGATGATGTACACAAAAGCGTGACAGCAAACATTCATTGTCTTGAAAACTATCTGAGCTGAATTCTAGGTCAAAGGTTAGAATTTGTCACTGAACTTATGAGTCATTACCTCATCTTGCATTCTCATGATTGTCAGGCGTGATTTCTCTACCTCAAGGTTTTTCTCTTTTAATTGCCTCTGCATATCTGCAAGTTCCCTGCGATTTTTCTCCTTGTATTCATCAAGCTGGTTCTGAAGCTCCAGAGTTGATATTCTTGAGAACTCTACCATTTCAGACATCTGGGAAAAAAGTATATTTTTTTTTTCCTAAAATAGTGCTACAAAAGATTTTATCATGCTTAATACACCAAAAGCTTTTTTTCTCCAGCTTCAATATTCAGTTCAGTATTTTCAAATGGAAAAATTTATCAAACGTTCCCAAGCAAATAAATTTCTATGCAGAAGTCTGAAAACACAAAACACTAAGGTTATTTTCTAACAGTATGTGTAGCAATACTATTCTCTTTTTGTCTGTCAGCATTTCTTCCAGCTGACTGACATAATGAACTGTGCAGTCACACTTCAGTATATCAATATTAAGTTGTACGGTTTACACACAGATGGCAAAATAGCATTTTGAGAATCAGCTGTAAAACCTGAAATACCGCTGTAGCATACATTGGAACCAAATTCAAATCTGTGATCTTGTTTAAACAAAACAGAACTGTTTTACAACAGTATTTTGAGATAGCAGTGTTCCAACCACCGTTCAAGCCCTGAAAGCTTTTATTGATAGTCTCTGGGTTAAAGAGACTAATAGTTAAGTGTGTATTTCACTTTCTTTTGCACATATAAAAAAATAATAATTCTTTACAATTTGGCAGCTCATTTGCTTCTGTCTGTTAGATATTCAGATTCCTTTAGTCTCTTTGGAGTGAACTCATACCTCCTCCTGTAACTTTTCAACGGTCTTGTTCAGTTGCCATTGTTCATTCTCCATTTCATTCTTTATCTGCTTTAACTGTTCCTTCTGGTGAGTTTCATCTTTTAACTGCTGAGCTAACTGTTGCCGTTCCTGTGAAATACAACGAATGTTCTCCTGCAGTAGATTAAAAAAATATATATAATGAAATGCAGACTCTCTTCTCTAATGTCTTAAAGGAATATCGTATAACACTCAGCAGTAGTACCACCAGCTGCTGTAACATTAAGGAAACTTAAATAAAATAAAAAAAGTTCATGGAGTTACAGTTTGCTAGCACTTACAGGACAAACACTATTTTAGCAATGCAGTGCTTTATCCTTCCTATAAATTCCTAAAACACCATTGCAACATTTCGTAGGACCAAATGTAGACCCTTGTCATGATTCTGTTACGTGCAAAGCATACATTCCTCTGCAGTTGCACACATGTCAGCAAATCCTACCTCCTGCACGAGGTTCAATATCCATTTCAGGTTTCACATTTTCCTATACGCTCCCTTAAAAGTTTTTTTAACAACCACCTTTTTTCCTAGGTAAAAAAAATAAAAATACAAATCTGTTCCTACGATGAGTGAGAAACAGCTAGTGGGGATTTTTTTTCCCCCATTACTGTGCTTCTATAGCACCCAGAAGCCCTAATCAAGATGATGTCTCATTGTGACAGATGCTGTGCAAACAAACTTTGCAGCTCCTAGCACAGAAATCCCCTTTCTGAAAGAACTTTTACCATTAATGTTCAAACCAGACCTTCTTTGTCTGGATTAAAGTTTGAATGAACTGCAGAGCTATGGTGTATGCTCATCTACCAGAAGCTCCAAATGTTTCTGCTATCACATTCAGGATGGTCAAAAACTTACAACCCTCCAACTTCTAAATGCTGTCCATCAGCAGAATAACTGACTGTCCCTGGTTCATTCCAATACAAGAAAAGCAGCTTATCATGGAACTGCATATTGGGACTCTCACCTCTTCATTCTCTCTCCAAAATAAAACGCCTTAATGGCCCTACTCTAAATAGAGACTACAACACTAGAAAAAGGGTTTATTTTTATGAAGTCTGAGAAGCACCATTAAATTGATTAAAACCAGATTATGAGCAGTTTAAATTGTTCCAACAGAAAAACGTATATAATTAAAATCACCATAAATTGTAAAAAGCATTCCAAAACACTGTTTTACATTTGAATATTGGATATTATTATATAATTTTTTTTAATACCTAATACCTATGATGCTTACTTTATTATACTTCAAAAAACTTTAAATGTGAAAACACAGTAGTATTTCTGTAGGCAATATAGATCAGAATCTCAAAAGGCAATTGTTCTGTTATAAGAGAAAAGAAAGAACATCGTCAAATGTTGGAAGTTAGAGATTTCTTTAGAAACAGGAGTTATGGTGGATGCTTCAGAAGTGCATACATGACCCTAAACATGCTGGGGGCTAATAGATGTTGTTTTGCAAAGCCTAATTCTACACCAGAATTGGTTCAGCTGACACCAAAGGATTTTAAAAACCTTGAAAAGGTTCAACTTTAGCACCTCAGTTCTAAAAGCTGCTGAAGTCTTGGGACCCTGCTAATGTGCCATATTTGAATAGGTTATAAAACCTCATGTGCACCCCCCTTCCATTAGCCTTTCACAGATCATTTAACTTTACTGTTTGTTTACACGTCCTTGAGAAACAAACTGTGCAGACACAGATCAGTGAAGTACATTGTGGCAAAATAATGGTGCCAGCAGGATGCTGTTCTGCATTTCCAGTGTGCTGAAAAGGGAAGTAAACATCAGAGCAAATCTGGTCACTCTCCTTACTGCAGAGTTATCAACAACAACAAAAAACCGACCAACCAAACCAAAAAAGAAGTCAATCACTAATGTGAGAAGAAATTTCATCTACTAACTAGGGCAATTGCCAAAGTAATAATAAGTATGAAATAATTACAATATTTAAAGACAATAGTAATAGGGGGCTTGATGCAAGCAGTGGATCACCTCACTTTTCATCAGGTCTTGCTAATTTTTGCCTGATTTTCAGATATGTACCAGACTGAAATGCCAGAGATTGAAATTTACCTTTTTCTCCTTTGAGTTATATTCTGGCATCCTGAAAAGAAAAATCTGTACTTTTCATGTATTACATCTCCTCACTTTCATCAACATATTTTTACTGTTTGTTACTAAGAAGGATGATGTGCCTGGCAACATGTACCTCTGTGCCTGGCAAGATCATGGAGCAGATCCTCCTGGAAACTCTGCTAAAGCACATGGAAAATAAGGTGATTGATGGCAGCCAGCACAGCTTCACTAAGGGCAAATCGTGCCTGACAAACATGGTGGCCTTCTACGACAAGGTTACAGCCTTGGTGGATAAGGGGAGAGCAAGAGATGGCATCTACCAGGACTTGTGCAAGGCATTACACTGTCCCATATGACATCCTGGTCTCTAAATTGGAGAGACATGGATTTGATGGATGGACCACTCAGTGGATAAGGAATTGGTTCGATGGCTGCACTCACAGAGTTGCGGTCAATGAGTTGATGTCCAAGTGGCGTGCAGTGACAAGTGGTGTTCCTCAGGGGTCAGTACTGGGACCAGTACTATTTAACATCTTTGTGGGCAACATGGATGTAGGGACTGAGTGCACCCTCAGCATGTTTGCCGACTACACCAAGCTGTGTGGAGCGGTTGACACGCTGGAGGGAAGGGATGCCATTCAGAGGGACCTGGACAGGCTTGAGAGGTGGGCCCATGCCAACCTTCTGAAGTTCAACAAGACTGAGTGCAAGGTCCTGCATGTAGGATGAGACAATCCCATGCACAAATACAGGCTGGGCAGTGGGTGGATTGAGAACAGCTCTGAGGAGAGGGAATTGGGGGTGTTGGTAGATGAGAAGCTCAACATGAGCTGGCAATGTGTGCTCGCAGCCCAGAAGGCCAACCGCATCCTGGGCTGCATCAAAAGAAGCATGGCCAGCAGGTCAAGGGAGATGATTCTGCCCCTCTACTCTGCTCTCATGAGACCCCCACCTGGAATACTGTGTCCAGCTCTGGAGCCCCCAGCATAAGAAGAACATGGACCTGTTGGAGCGGGTCCAGAGGAGGGCCAGGAAGATGATCAGAGGGTTCGAGCACCTCTGCTATGAGGACAGGCTGAGAGAGTTTGGGTTGGTCAGCCTGGAGAAGGCTCCAGGGAGACCTTCTAGCAGCCTTCCAGTATCTGAAAGGGGCCTACAAGAAAGCTGCAGAGGGACATTTACAAGGGCATGTAGTGATAGGACGAGGGGTAATGGCTTCAAACTGAAAGAGGGTAGATTTAGATTAGATCTCAGGAAGAAATTTTTCACTCTGAGGGTAGCGAGGCACTGGAACAGGTTGCCTAGGGAAGCTGTGGATGCCCCATCCCTGGAAGTGTTCAAGGCCAGGCTGGATGAGGCTTTGAGCAGTCTGGTCTAGTCCCTTCCAACCTGAACCATTCTATGATTCGATGATAAAACAAATACTAAATACATTACTAAAAATTAGAAAGTGTTGTGAAGTTGTAATCATAATTATTTTAATAGAAAATGCAATTCCCACAGAACTGACCTGTTCCAAATTTCAGTTTTGCTGAGTTTGTCTTTAGTTAGTTCAACAATAAACTGACAGTGGCATGCTGCTTTAGAGTATCATGGGAACTGAAGTTCAGGTGCTTCATGCTGTCATTCCACCCCCATCTGTTAGAATCTCTCATGCCCATGTCCCCCTTGTGATACATCAGTATCTGTTGAGCCATGTCATGTGCCATAAGAACTACAGGATTAAGCATTTCCTGGACCCAGTAAAGATGCTATCACTTTCCAGCCTCCCCTTCTGGTAGATCACGTTTATTAGCGACTGGAGAAAGCAAACGCTTCTTTGGGTACATATACAAAGGCTTCTCTGGGTACATATAAAGTACAAGACTGAAAAAAGTTTACAGCAGTGTTGTTTCTTACCAAATCAACAAGTTTTTAATGCACGATCAGATGGTTCACATGCACAACCATTCTATTTGGAAAAGTGCATAATAGCTGATTGTTCTCTGGACTTGATGAATTCTACTGGGCTGGAAATGGTGGTTTTCTTACCCCACCATTCTGCACAATTTTCTCCTCAAAATCTATTTAATAGGTGTCCATGTTATGATCTGTATTATGTAGCTAATAACTATGCCATTGAACCATTTATTCTTCAAACAGTGAAATTATCACTAAAGCATAATAAGGTTCTTGCTGTTTTGCTAAAATGTAGCAAGCAAAAAACTTGATAACACAGGTATAGGGTAAAAATATTCCTCATGAAAACTGAGCATTGCAACAGAAATTATCTTTATTTTAATAAAACCCCTGCATTACAACAGATACTACTTCATTCTTGTAATATTATTCAGAGGAAATAACATGGCATATGTAGTTTCTCATCAACAACTGTTTTCCTTGGGCAACACAAATTAGGATATGGTATTTCCCTTTTCTAGATTAGCTGATAAAAAAGAAAAATACTGATAAAAATTAGCATGCCTAGCATAACATTAATATTTGAGATAGACTAACACGTCATGCTAGAAACAAATGAACTTCCATTTATATCACTTTTCTTAACTCAGGTACTAAAAACCATGATGCAATGGAAATATTCCTACTGACTATCCAAATGCTGCAGTTTCCTCGGCATCTAGCCTTTCAATACACTATACTGAATTTCAATATTTGAAATTTGGGGTGTCCTGTAGGACAGCTTCAATAGTCAACTCAAGCATAACCTCTAATTTGAGGCCCCTTCACATACAAAAATCCTTGAGCACTTTTCACTGGAATTGGCTGGCCTGTCAGTTACAGTGTAACCACAAGTCAAGTAAACAGTTTGTCAGTTGCCAATTTAAAGTCGGTCTGTAGTGACAATTAATTACCTTGTGAAGCAGCTTAAGTGTTATTTCAGCACAAGTGAGGCTAACTCTGCAGTAGTGTTTCTCAATTTCAGGTTGGTGGACAGACAGTGGTCCAGAAGACAGGGGGCCATAAAATAACAATAGAACACGCTCGCATTTCCATACCCAGAGAAGGAAAGAAAATGAAATGGGGGAAAACAAAAGCAGTAACTTGTTTTCACAGTAACCTATAAGATTATTGCAATACTTACTTATTTTTCCAAACAATATTAGTTGAGCCACCTCTTTACAAAATTTATTAATTTCCCTCAACTGATAACTGAAAATTAAGAACATAGTTCAACTTACAGTGCTCTGCAACACTAATTCTAGGTGCCTACCATTATTTACCACAATGAAAAGGTACATTTCATATACTTTCACCCATAGAAAGGATCCTGTATTCTGATTGTTTAATTTAAAAAGCACAGAATACTTGGCACTGTCATTCATAATATTGATATAATTGATATTTTTAAATATATTGTAGTACCTTATATGCTATGGTTAAGGTGCATAATAATTATATTAAATTTTTTCCTTTTCCAAGAGAGTTCTCAAGAAACTTCCAAAAGTCTTCTCAATGTTGCAAAAACGTTAAAGATGTATTTCATTTATTGAAACAGTAGAGTACACAGAGGAAGCTACCCTAAACCAGAGGTTATAACACAGCATGAGACACTACAAGAAAAATACTACTTGCCTGACCATTCATAAAGAAAATTTCAATATACACTGAGGTTGATTTTAGACAAAAGCATTAAAACAAATAGTCTATAATAATTAAGTGTATTCCAGCTTTATCTTTTCCAAGTAGAAATTTGGGACGGAGGAGGAACAGGTTTGACCATGCTTACAGTAACCGTAACAATTCTATTCAGATTGTAATTCTCTTTCTTATGCTAGTCCACCATTAAAAGTAATTTGTATTATGTAAAAAGCAAGATGAGCCAGTCAGGAATTAAATTTCCACTGTGATAAGCATTATTACTGTGCCAAAGTTTGTTGTCTAAATTGTCAAAGGTAACACAAGGCCACTCAGCCTACTGCACAACATTGTTCATTTAAACAAGCAAAAATCTAAAGACAGAAAGGCTGGATTGTTCTAAAGAAAAGGGACCACTGATTACATCCTGAAGTCTGTTAGTGCTTGTATCCAGTGGACAAGAAGAGTGTAGAATCAGAAAGAGGATTAAACTTGGCGTGCCACAAATCAGACCTAAGTTCTGAATAAAATGACAAGACAGACTCTTCTATTTGTCACCTTTCCTAGATTTCTTTAATCTGAAGACCCAGCTTGGAGGCAGCATTACTTGGCATGATGCCCTGAAGGATGCGTAAACAGAAAAGAAAGAACAGACTTTTCAATCATCTTGACCCAAAGCTAGTCAAGATTCAGGAGATGCATACGGTGCATTGATTCATGTTGTGTAGGAAAGTCACGCCAGACAGTGATAGAAGGGAGTTCTTAGAGAACAGTGCTAAATGCAAGCCAGTGATGAGCAATGGGCCACCTATTGTGATTGTGCAGACTATCAGCAATACCTATAAGCAAACTTTGGAGAATCAGTGAGGTAGAACAGATAAACAGACTTCAAAAGGGAAAAATAACAACCAACCAAAAGCCTCAGCTGAAACACTTACTGATGTAGTTACAAGGAACATCATCTTAAAAAAATCATTTTGTAGAAACAAAATTTCCTTACCCATACTGTTAAAACCTTATATTCTTTAAGCGCATTCCATTTTAAAGACATAGCAGTATTTTCTTGTTGTTATTTTTTTCTTTTTCCCATAATTAACTGAACCATGAGAACATGCTGGTTAATACAATCTTCTCTTGGTTTATAATCCACTTATAGCCAAGTTTCATTTTCAGATTTTCAAAACAGTAATGTAAAATTTGCGTTGAAAACATCTCTTCAATTAAAAAAGGGCCACTAGCAAGGTGCATGTACCTCATGTCTGAGTCTGACTTGTTTGACAGAATCACTGAAAAGCTTTGCTTCTAGAAGCAAATCTAAGAGAATTCTAAACTGTCTGATACTGTAGAAATAGATGCTTCTCTGGTACATCTAAAAGCTGAATTACAAAGAGAAAATATTAGGTTTGCAACTTTTTCAGATACAGAATATGATATCTATAAGAAAAGTTTTAAGATTTATACACATTCATCTCCTTACTAACAGATCTGAATTTTCATTGCATCT
The DNA here is from genome assembly GCA_008921705.1 of Burhinus oedicnemus. Lineage (NCBI taxonomy): Eukaryota > Metazoa > Chordata > Aves > Charadriiformes > Burhinidae > Burhinus > Burhinus oedicnemus. The sequence continues at coordinate 1,861,296 of VFFE01007253.1, read as the reverse complement.
GAACTATTCCATCTTTACTCATACACAATATTGCCAACATCCCTCTCCACTGCTCTGAAGTAGATGCATTCTCCATGTGATTAGTTTCTGGACTCATCTGGGAAAGAGCATATCCTTTACTGGATACTGCGTAGTGAGGAGCAAGGGGAAAGAGGACTTCACACATTGTTTAAGAGGCTGTAAGTTCTAGTGATATGTGTTAAATTTCTCTGGTTTTGTGATGAAATATACCAGTTCCATGCAACATTTGCAAATAAGACAGGTTCGTAAAAAATAAAAAGAGAAGCCAAGTTCCTGGTATTTGTCTACTACCAATATTTTCATTTATATCTAAGCGCAGCTTTTTATTCTTTTACATGTAAATACATACACACAACCAGTGTTAAATGATAATTCAAAATAATAAAACATATTTATAAAACCTTAGGCAGTTTATTTTGCAATTCATCTCCCTGAAATTTTGCTAGATTCATAGAAGTAAAAAACAAACAAATGAAAAACCAAACCAAACCAAAACAAAAAAATACTTTAGCAAGAAAACAATTTTAATTAAATGATGCTATGCTTTCAGGAGACATTTGATTTGAACATTGCAGTGAGGTCTGGACTTTAAAATAAATGGTACTTCAAAAAAAGTGAGATGTTACTCTGCAGAAAGCAATGGTGACTCAGGTAAACAAACAGAAAATTTAAAATTTAAATATTCCAAATTGCTCTTGTTCTTACCTGTATATCTTCTAGTTGAATTTCCAAAGATCTTTTAAACACTACCAATTCTTGTGCTTCCTTTTCAGCATGTTTCAAAGCGTCTTCTAATTGTTGCTTCTCTTCCTGCAATGATATGATTTGATACATTTAGAAACAGTGGCAAGGCCTTTAATCCGACAAGTAAACTGAGCTATAAAGTATCTTCATTCTGGCCTATCACTGATCTCCCCAATTCCAACCTGTGACTTGCTTTTACACGGATTTTCACTGGAGAAATCTTTCCTATACAGGCCACCAAATTGCACTCTGCTTCTTGAAAACCTGCAGGTTTTGGTTAGCCTTCCCAATGCCATTGCCCATCCTCCTCTTTGTCAGGTTTTGTTCTACAATGTATCCTTTGTAAACAGGAAGGAGACTACTTAAGGGGCTTGTTTTCTCAACTTACCTCATACCTCTTTATTTTTTCCTGCACTGAATTTTCTTCTCCTTTCATATTATCAATTTGTTTGTGCAACTCTTCAATTTTACTCTCAAGCTCACCAACTGTTCTCTTCAACTGTTCATTTTCCTTAGTCAGCTCTTTGACTTGATTTTCTATACTATTTCGCACCTCTTGTGCAGCGTTTCTTTCACTGGCAAGGATAGCAGCACTCTAGTGAAAACAGATTATGTCATGTTTAAAAAAAAAATAATAATTAATGCTGGTTTCCAACAGGAGTTTCATATGGCAGTACAGCAAATATAGCTAGGGTATAACATTACAATGTCAATAAAGAATTTAAATAAAAGTCTGTATGCATTACAAGCATGTATTTTTATTATTCATATTACTGTGGGAGAACACACAAGGAGCATTATTTTTCCTCAGGCATACCTAAATGTATGCTAAAGTAACATACAACACCCTAACAGTCTCATGCCTGCCACCACATATTTTCACCTTAACATCTTTACCTTTCTTGCCTTAAAATATTTTCATTATCAAATCTCATTGTTAGGTAATTCCAAGTAATCTAACAAAACTTTAACAGACATCAAAAGCCATACAGACCTTTAAGGAAGAACATACTGATGAAGAGTGCCTTCCACAGCAACACAAAATTTAGGCAGTCTTGCCCCACTGCTTATTCCAAGCACTAACATACAACACTCTACATCCACACAACTATTTGTGCAGCTGTAGAGTAGGTCAACTTATGGAACAGTATCAACTGTAATATATACACACATACAAAAATATAAAGAGATCTTGATACAAAAAAAAAAAGGGGATGGGGGCGTGGGGAGACAAGGTGTTACTGGGAAGAAAGCCCCAATCCATTTCAAAGCGTGGTCCCACAAAGTGCTGTGCCAGCACAGAAGAGCAGGCAGTGAGCAGGCATGAACAAGCAACAGAGACTGGAAGTACCTTACAGTGATATTGGTGCAGCTGCACCTGGGGCTGTACTTACTCAGTAGAAGTTCCACTTGGTTTTCAGTTACTGCCCAAGGATGGAAGAAGTTTAGCTGCTGAGTTCAACTTGTGTTTAAAAAGACACACTTTGTATTTTTTCAGAAACTCATATCAATATACAGCACAAAGGTAAATTATAATAAACTGCTCAACACAATTTATCACATGTGGTGATTTTTTTTTTTTTTTTTTTTTATTGGCAGGGCAACTGGCTGCAGCATGACACTTTCCAGAGCTAATCATCACCTCAGTCTCACCATTTACCCTCTCTAAAACGCCCTAGCATTTATTGTGGAAACCATGAGTGGAAGTATGTATCTATATTGTTATACTATCCATACTGTTATACTATAACACAGACCAGGTATGTACCTGTAAACATTTAACTCTGTGGAGTAAAGAGCAGGAAGGATTTAATCTTTGCTTTTCATTGACTTGTCTGTCAGAATCTTCTCCAAAGAACATAAAAGAACATGAGATATAATTTGTGGTTCTTGCTCTTGGGTATTCAGGGTCTGATACAAAGCAATACTCTGTACAAAGATGCTGGTTCTTATGTATAGGCCCACTGCTTCTACATTAAGACCTTAAACAATAGTAAGAACACCAGAACAGACAAATGAGTCAATCTAGACCAGTATTCTCTCCAGTAGCCACAGCTGATGTTTACTGACAAAAAGCAGAAGAAGAACTACAGGCTGAATCTTTCCCCATTACACGCTCCCAGCTCTCACTGTTTTTCCTCCATGAATGTATCATCCATTAATTTCTCTAATCCTTTTTGAATCCATTTATACCTTTGGCCTCCACATTATCTAGTGACAATAGGTAATTGCACATTAATTACTGAATTTTTGCATGTGAAATTGTGTTTATCTGAGTGAAAACAAAAGAAATCCTACAGAGTAGTTTGGTAAGAAACTATTCTGTGAAATATTTTATGAAAGCACGAATATCACTTTTCAGTTATGCTATTTTTGATCGTAGCTCCTGATTTTCCCCTCCCCACCCCCAAAAGGAATAAGCGAAGTTATATAAAAGGCTGTTTACAAAGTGCGCCCTCACTAGACTGTTTTCTAGCAAGCAACAGCTTTAAAATCATGCAAATTAGTTTGATAAAGCAGTAACTCAGAAAACACTCAGACTGTCTACAGGGTCAATGAACTTATTATACAAAAACTGGCAGCATAAGCAGGCTGACAAGTTCTGGTCTTTAGAAAATACTGAAAAAACCTTGCTCTTCTTAGTACAAAACTAGTTAAAAGCCCTGAAATAAACCTCTGTTGATGCTTTAAGTTCTCACATACCAAAATTTCAAAAGCATTTATATATTCCTTTAATTTTTGCTTTTTGCATACAGCAAAGTTTGCTAATTAGCAAGCACTCCACCAGTGGCTCCTTTTTGTCTCATTTCCCGTTTCTGGAGCCGAGTGAAAGCAGCTGAGGCATGCTGGGGAGTTCAGGGAAAGGAATGTTGATTTGTCTGTTCTTTTTCATCCAACCGCCTACACAGGGCTGCACAGTAAGAGAGGACTGCAGCAGACCCACACTGTACCTGAAGATTCCACTACCTCATCTACCATGGTTTGCTCCACTTTCCCAACACATGAAGCATTATTTACTTAGAAGTACACAGATGCACACACAAAAGCAAACAACCAAACAAATCCCCCAGATCTACATACATAAATACACACATAAATACATATATATGTATTTAACCTAACAGATTCAAAATTAAGTTCCACCTACACTGATGCAGTCATATCTAGAGATCTGCTCCAGCCTGCCTTTTGCTGTATGTATCTTAGGATACTGTTCCAGCCACTAAAATTAAATGAAACTGGTATTCTCTCTCCTTTTTCACTATGTATTTCAGTAAGTTAGCAAGACGCTAGGTGAATATATATAAAATATAGAGAAGTATAAAGGGCAAGTTGCAAGTATTATTTCCAAGATTTTAAATTGGCTTAATAAAGATAAGTTGAGTATGTAAGTAAAACCTGCCTGAAGTTCCAGCTGCCTGAGTGACCAGCACTTAACCAGATCTCCACAGGTCTCTGATGACCTTGGCATCATTACAAGGTTACACCTTCACATGAATGAACTGTTCCCAAACAAATTCTCTAACATGTTAAGTACCAAATTCCTTTATTTCACCTGAAAGGGGTAGATTGTCTTAAAAAATACCAACAATAAATATATACACTTACACACACACACTTTTTCAAGATGGTAGGAAAACTCTCTTAGTATATATGGGGAACTTTCCTGTATTGTTGTCAGAGATGGGCGTTTTTCTTACCTATCTTCTGGGGAGGGTAGGAGAAAATTTCTTCACAATGCACATTTCACTGTACACTATTGTTTCAACATCTTTTCAACTTGTTTCAGGTAAGACTGAAAAGAAACACAGGAGTATCTATGCTACCAGTTTACCTTACGCAATTGTACTATACACATAAGGCATGGAAGATCACCTTCAGGATATCATTCAGGATGATATTAGAAAAAACAATACATGAGTATTTTCAATTTGATAGGGAAATTTAAACAAAGTCAAACCACACGAATACAATTTAGATGTTCTTTGAGTAGAAAATGCACACACAGCATTACTTCTCCAGAACAGCTGAATTACACAACTGGCTTTAGATAGAAAAAAAGCCTATATTCGTTTATCCCCAGTGTAACGAGAATTGCATGCAGAGCTCTTCACTGGCATCCATGAAACTTCTGGATTATAATAGCTTTTGGCAATACATGCCATATCCTGTAGCATATTGCCACAGAAAGTTAGGGTATCAAAAAACTCCACGCCTCTTCCCTTCTGTTCTCCACTGTTAGTCTTATCTGGCACCCCACGTCACCTTCTACCTCCCCTCCAGGTCTTCTCTGGGGAAGACAGGTGAACAAGACAGAAAAGAGCCTAGGTATCATTAGAAAGGATATGCAAAGGAAACAAGCACTGAAATGTAGTTCTGACAGACCCTGATACCACTAGGGGAGAACCTGGTGGACAGAGATCCTTATCCATATATTAAACAGTTACATAAGGTTCAGGCCTGCAGCTATCAAATCATACATGGACACTGCTGAAGCAGAAATAGATTGTTGTGTCCTTTGACTATGGAACCCTACCACACAATCAGTGTACTCAACCAGCCTCAAGCAACTAGAAGGCAATATTACTCACGTACAGACCATACATTAAATTTATCACTCTGTCATTAGTGATGGCCCACTATATTCTGCATAAAATTCCCCTAAGAAAACATGCCAGTAGAAGATATGAAAACCACTGCACTGAAATTACAGAGAAATTACTTTGTACACTGATAAATTCTGAATGTCAATGATCGCATTTCATAGGTTAAAACTGAAAGTGGCAACAGCATAGACAGTTTAAACGGTACAACAGATGGTATTTGCTAACAGCCAGTGGCAATCCTATTCTCTTTGATTCTGTCTACACGAGCAAGAAGGCATAGCTTTCATTTAAAATTCAGTGACCGGCTCACATATTCAAAAAAGGAGTTGAAAGCTGTTTGCAAAAGCATGGAATTAGAGTGGGTTAGAGTGATGAGGATGAAAGCAGAAGGAGAACTGAACACGATAGGGCTAGTAAGTACAAATGAGGAAAAAAGCCAGACAGGGAGAACTCACATACAGATTGTGCTGTGGATCCATATCCTTCAGTCCACACATGACTTATTTGTAACGGTGCTGTACATAAACAGTGTGAGTTAACAAAAGGTCCTAAAGGCTTAATGACACTACATGAATTAATGACTCCTGTTGGTACCCATTCATAAATCCTTTACATTGCTACATTTAATATTTGGGGATGCAGGTAATGTTTTGGCAATCATTTTAACTAAGTTTATATAAATTTAACCCGTGGTAACAGAACTGGGTAAAGGTCACACAGTAATGATTTAAGCTGAATATGAAACATTAACAAACATGTTGTTAATATAACATGATCTTTAGTTCACAGAACTGTGGATCAGCCTCTTCAGAAAGCTGAAATGAGATTATCTACGTAAACACATCCAGAGCACGTAACAGATAAAACTGGTTAAACAAGATTCTTGAAGACAAAAGCTGGAATGAAATACTGTATATTCAGACATATTTGCCATACAAAAAAAAACCCAAACAAACAAACAACAAAAAACCCCAACCCCCCCAAAAAACGGGAGAGGGGAAATTGTATCAGGCATTGAAGTGGGCTCTTTGGATCTTAAAATTAACATATATCAATTCCAAGACTACAGTTTCTTCCCTATGATATACGAAACATTTATTTCTTTTTATTCCCACTTGCTAGTTGTGGTAGTATGTTTTAGTAAACCAAGTTTATACTATATTATATTATGGAATTATATGTATGTAAGGTAAAAACCCTATAGCACTTTCGTTGTTATGTTTGCTTGCCTGCCTTTGCTTTGTCTTTCCTTCCAATTTGTCTGTCTTCACTCTGTCTTCCAGGGCATTCAGTGCCTTCTATTCCCTACGTTTAGCCTGTTTCACATTCAGATTTCCATCTCTTCAATCTCTCAAGGAATAACACCTTCTTCTTAATATCCACATCCTTGCAGACTTCTTAAACACACTCATACCTTCTTCTCATTTATTATTTTTGAATATATGAAATACTTTATTATGCTTTCTCAAATTTTATCATGTTGAAACTCATCATTTAAGACTGAGCAAGCCTTATCAACACACTTAAGCTACAGAGATTAGGTAAAAGAAGCTAGCAATGGGTTGCAAATTTCTAAAAAAAGCTGAAAAAAGAAAAAGAAGCCTGTCCAGAAGAAAGAAAACATAGCTGTAATGATGAGGTCCCACAATACAAAGTCCTCTGTGACTGACTGCCTGAAGATAAGCTTCTGCATTCTGACACTGTTGTGCCGTAATGCACATGCAGTAGCTTTACTTGTTAGCCCAGCAGCAGACTCAAACCACCATGAATAAAACAAGTTATCAAATCCTAAAAGAAAGGTCCCCTGCAAAAAATCAGTTTCTGACCACAAAAAAAAATCATACATGGAGGAAAATAATCTACGATGGTCAAAACCACTGATATTTTTTAATAGTTCTCATACATTTTAATTCTGAAGCTTAAAGGATTAGTCAATCAGCTTGAGAACAAGTGAAGAGTTTACAGTGAAAGAGGCTGCAGAAATAAAGGACTGCTGCAGAAATGAGTGAGAGTGAGAGAAAGGATAGTTTCACAACTAAGGTACCCAAATACAGCCCTAGAGAATCTGGACTCTATTCTTGTCTCTGCCAAAAGGGATCAATGAATGCATGCTCCTTAATTTCCTTGGTGCTTGATTTGAGAAACTAGGGTTTGGTTTCCAAAGTCTTGAGTGCACAGCTGCAACTGAAGTCAACAAAAATTGTACCCTGAATATATCAAGGACTATATAATGGTTGACATTATGTTAACCTAGGCACCTCAATTTGAACATGCACAACTAATGGATCCTTTAGACAGTAATCACTCTACCTCTTACTTTCCTATACTTCATATGAGGAATAACATCACTCATAAGCTTGCGGCTATGCTGAAAAAAGGAATTAAAGTTTGTGAAATAATCAATACAACTCTTTCTTCAGAAGAAGTTTTTAATAGTATGTACTGTGTGCAGGAACCGACTGAAGTCTGAAAGACATCGATAAATGAAATATTCTAACATCGTGCTTAAACACAAAGGTATTTGAATACAAAGGTATTTTTAACTCATAACAGATGGATGAGAAAAAAGTGAGAGAATGCAGGCACATATATATGCAAACTATTTGATTTGGTATGTACACCTGATTTATAAAGTTTTACCTAGCACAGGTCTGCTTATCTGAGCCCACATAGTCACAGCTGCTGAGATCACATGCACGTGGCATTTAGTTTCCAGCTTTGGGCCTAAGGAAGTTACCTTCCATAAGGGAACTTCAGCAGTGAAATTCAATTCCCTCACTTCTCATCACGTTCCTTTCAGGTGTTTTGTCTATGAAGAAATGAATCTAATAAAGTTTGAGTTTGTGTCCTTGTATATAGTTGCATACATGTCCAGGAATATTTTAAAATATATTAAAATTAAGCAAGACCAAGTTTAAATAAAGCAATAAATACTGTTCCAACTCCTTTGTTGCAGAAATTCTGGTAAAGCAAATGCTTTTATCTACTACTCTACTCTCAATTTTGGTGCTAGCAGTGAACAGATTTAAAGAATTGGAGATGAAGCTCAGTTAGTAAAAAAGGCATCAAAATCCTTCTCACCATCCATTATTGTGTAAACCCAAAGAAACTGGACAGAACACACAAACAGGGTCCTCAAGATGCAAATGAAATATTCTATTTCAACCTGAATATAGCAAAAAACCTCTTGGATAGGAATGCAGAAAATGTTCTGTGGCTCCACACCTTTTTTACCACACCCTCAACACTGGCAAAGACATGACAGTGGTTGTGTAACTGATCATTAAAAAATGGTTTTGACTGACTTCAGTGTTTCAGCTGCTGAAATTCCCCTTTGGCAGTGACTGCACAGTATGGGACCTCTAGAGTCCTTTTACAAAAAATACAGGAAGAGCTAAAGTGAGAGGAAGCTAAGTATTTCATTCACAGTTTATTAGAATTGTTAAATTTTGTCTAGATTCGATGTTTAATAGGCACAACTTAGCCAGTTTTTCTAAAAACCTTCCAATTCCTTTCAGAATCAAATTCAACTGAGTAAAACTGAATTCAACAAATTGTTTGTTCTTTAATTGCCATACTTGAAGTACAAATCTAAAGAATAAATCTCCATTCAAAATGAGCTAGAGCACACATAGAAGTTTTTTTTAATGGAAGTAATACACTTTCAAATATTCTTTCCATACTCATACTTGTGGAATCAAAGCAAATGACATGATAATCTTCCAAAAATTTCTGAAAAAAAGGGAATGGTGTGGCTGCTCACTTCATTCTGTTCCTGGTGTAGAACACTTAAGGTATCAGGGAAGATATTGTCTGCTGAAACCAACTCTGAAGTCTCATGGGCCACCTTTTAGACTGATGTTGGACTAGTTGTTTAGCTTCTTGAACTACATGTAAAAAGTTTCATGTGCTTCCACGGATTCAGATCTACCCAGCTCCCTCACATGATCCTGAGGGGCCAGTAGTGATGGAGATATCAAATCCCTTTCTATTGTCTTTTCCTCTCTTTTTTGTATATAAACAAATCAAGTTTAAATAAAACAACTAGAAACTGATTTCCCTAGGTAACATGCAGGTGATTTCCAAAGAAAGAAAAAACCAAAACCAACCTACACCCAAAGACTGGCACCCAAGGAAAAATGACATACTGAGTCTCAACACAGAGACAGCCCTTTAACTGTAATCCTTATTAGCTCTTCAGTAAAGAGAGCTTCTGAAATCAGTATTATTCAGGTATAGTCATCTAATTTTTAAAACTCATGAATGCAAATAACAGGTCTTTATTTCTGTTTGTAGCTCTGTTTGTAGTTCCGGTATTTTTCCTCACTGTGTACCTTTAGGCAATTCTTCTAACCTCAGAGACTATTTCTTAACGCAGTTGGAGGCCCTGGCATGAATGACACAGTAACATTGGATAGCACAGATAATAAAATCTCATACATCTAATAAAGGAATGTGAAAAGTCCTTATAAGCAAAATGGAGTGTTAGGTTACCAACTGCAGCCCACCAGGCCTGCCCCCCCCCCAAAAAAAAACAAACCCCAAACCAAAACAAACAAAACCCCCCAAGCTTCTGGAAAAGAGACTAAGTGGCCTAAACAGCCTTACTTACTGCTTTTCTACGTTACACTGATTATATATATAATTCTTCCCATCATCTCAAAATGAGGCCTGGCCTACTTTAACACATGGCTATGCCTTTGGAAGATAACTATCATTAGTTACCTATTAAAAGGCTCCATGTGGTTTTATCTCTCAGTGAGGTACAGTGCAACTAACCTGAATCCTCAGCACTACTGCAAGAGATTATTCAGTAAACCAGTGCACAAATTTACAAGCAAGTCAGACTGTCTTTCCTTCTATTTCAGCCACAGCCATTCTATTTACTGGTTAAAAATTATTCTCTTGTGACAGTTTAGAGAAAAGACTACTTCCAAAACTATTTAGGTTTTCATTTATGAGATGTAATGAAAGATTTAAATGCCTACATTTAAAATTGGTAATGCACCTCTTTTTTTTTTTTTTTTTTTCCACAGAGCATATTAAACGAAATTCCCAATATAGGCGTGACCAAATATTTACACAGTTATAAAATCCAGAGCCAGGGAAGTATTAACCTCTCAACAAGTAGCTATATCAATGTCATATTATCCTCCTAGCTACGTATCATGAAATACTCAGACTGGCTTATGCTAACAGTTTTTTCAAGGACAGAAGTTGCTGCAAAGACTACAGTAAAATATTAACTAATTCTGTGTTCACATTGTACCCTACTGAATGGACTAACACAGTCAAACACTTCACATGCATCACAAACATACACTTTCACAGGACAAACCACCTGAACATACATATAGTGTCTTGTGCCAATAAGGATTAGAGATCCTCCTGATGGTATTAAAGAGGTATCTGACTGCACGGGCTCTTGCCAACTTTCAGAAACAAAAAAACCCCACAAACCAACCCCCTTCCCAACCCAGACCAAGTGAAATAGTCCTGGCTGAATAAGGCTCACAATGGTGAAATGACTACTACAGATAAAACAGATTTTTATTTCTTTTTCTTGTCTTGTTTAGACGTGGTCAACTCAACTCAAATAGAACTTTGCAGGACAGTTTTGCTCAGAGACTTTTTTGACTCTACATACAGTATAAAAACCACCCCATTGTAGTTTCACAGTACTGTCTGCATCCAAACACATACATGTCCCCAGTAAATAAATGGAGGAGTAAATTGCATGGAAATGAAAGACCAGAAGAGCTGGAACTTAAAAAGCTTGCTTTAGCACCAAAGTCACCAACTTACATCTTCAGAATGCTTTAGAGGCATGTTTACTATTCTTGTTCACAACACAGCTAATATTCCCTAATTTGTTTGGTATTTCATTTAACGGGTGCCTAAAAAACATGAATGATGCTATCACCAAACAACAAAACAAATCAAATGTCTCCCAGATTTTCCACATACAGTTCCAAAACATGTGTTTCCAATAATGATGCCTAGTTAAGGAGTGCCTGCAGCCTTGCTTCCACCATCATTCTTCTGTCTGTGCACCTTCCCTCTCTTTCCCCCACTCCATCTGTGTTCGTAGGACCACACTGGAAATCAATCAAAAACACACCAGGCTTTCAGAGGGCCGGTAAAGGAGAGCAGAAAATGAAAGGGGGTGTGGGGGAGTGGGAGGCAGGCACATCATGAAAGAGGAAACATTGACTTGGACCAGCCACTCCACTATTCTTGACTGTATAGATCAGTTCTTCTACCACTGAAACAAAAAACAGTGTTTATTTCAACATGGCAAAGGCTGCTTCAGGCAAGCAGAGGAAAGAAAAAACCCACCAGTGGCATCTGAAATCCTGGTTCATCTTCTTTTAATCTTTTCCAATTGTTGTGTATCTTGTTTGAGGTGAATGGGCTAGACTCAGACACAGCATTGAGGATGCAGATTCAGATGAGCTATGGATGTATCTATACAAGGGCATAATGATGTTCCTATGCCTAAGAAATTCCTGTTATATAATTTGTTTCTTTTACTGCTATCAAGACGATGTTTTTACAGAGCTATTTATTATAACCCCAAGATTTCACTTTAGAGTGGCACAGGTTAGTTGGGATCCTATTATTTTTTCCCATATATATAATTTTACAGTTATATAAATTAAATTTGTCTATCACTTTATGTACCAAAGTGCCTCTGCGATGCTCCACAATCAGTTATGCCTTCACTTTACCCTGAGTAACTTGGGTAACCACTGTTCAGTGTTTGTACAGCTTTATTCCAAAACAGGTTCTGAGAGTATACTAAATTTAGTTATGTTTCATTTTACATTTAAACTATATATGCCAAGCCATTTCTACAAGAAAGGCATACTTAGTATATCAGTATTATTTACAATGCTTAAGCTAGTTTTTGTTAAGCTTCTGCTCCATGTGGGAGATTTTTATTAGCTTTGAAGAAGAAATATATTATCAGGTTAGGTAGAAAAAGGTATAATATTCACTTTCATTTCAAAGTTCTTTACAGCTTTGTGCTAGATTCACCTAAATTCACAATCACTTCATACAGATGGGGAAAAACCAAAACCTATTCTCATCTACAATGCTCAAAATTTTATATTGATTTTTTATTTTAAAGGAGTACACTTAGTTTGTAACGTGCAGAAGGGCAACCACTGTCTTTTGCTGTTCCTACCACTTGCTCTGGTAAAATTCCTTTTTTTCTTTAAATCATATCACATGTCTTAATACATACATTACAGTTAAAGCTCACATGACCACAAGCTTCATTGCATTCTTAAATGTGTTGATAAATGAATCAGCTTCTAAACTCTTGAGTGTCTGTTTTATCATTTTGAGGACAAGGTCAGAAGTATGATGAACCCTGAATAAATCAGTTAAGGTCAGGCTTAGATAAGCCTCTTCATAATGTGATGATTACAGCTTTTTCTGAACAACATAATTTGTGCAGACTACTTCTCAAAACAGACATAAATTTGAGTGCTGTGCACTTTGCAACCACACTCCCAAGCTGACAATTTCAGTGGAATTTGAACAGTACTAGCTGCAATTTGCTACAACCTTTTACCTACAGTATTACATTCCAAAAGCTATTTCCAAATTTTACTGAAAGAGTGGCACTTCATCTACAGTGACAGCGCACTTGTGGTTAAGTAGTACAATTCTGGCCTGTTGTGTTGTAGGGTCGGATTAAACAATATAAACACTACATTAAAACCAGGAGGGGATTCATATTCATTTCTGCTCTAGCACTTGCAGTGACAGAGAAATTAATTTTTAATTAGGAAGACATTAGTTTTTTAATTTGTTATTAAAGGTAATTATTACCCCACAGAGATATGTTATGGAAGCGTAAAACTTTCACTATTTTTAAATGTAAATAGTCTGGTCTCAGTCTTAATAAACAAGCAATGAAGCTAAGAACAATCACAGCCATCTCAAGACCACCACAAGCAAGATATATAACACAAAAATGAGTTAAAAAGGTAAACCGTAGCAAAGAAAATTAATATCTTAATACCTGTGGCTTAATACCTGAGATCTAACAATCTCTATTTAAAAAAAAAAAACAAACAAAAAAACAAAACAAGAAAGCCCCAACCTATGACATCAGTGAGCATGAGAACAAAATCGCACATGACAAATAACCCCGCTCTGTTCTCCTATCAGATAACCTTGAGTGTGTTTCTAACATGATTTCAAAACTGATCTATGTGGCATTCTAATCACACAGACTAAATGCACTGTACGTTACTTGCCAACCTATCTGATGTCTCTAGCAGCTGAAAAATTCTGTTGATTTAACACTGGCACAAAAATTACTTCCTTCCTCCCTGCAAAAACTTCCTTCAGCCTAATACGTACCACAAAACACCTTTTTCAGTGTACCAGTTTGGATGATATAGAAGCAACATAAAAACTAACAACCTCGTACATAGAGACTCCAATATAGCCTGATCTATCAAACATCAGTATCCATATTTTCTGTATGATAAACCACTGTTACAGCATTTACACACCTGTTTTCCTCATTAAATACAACAGAATGGCCCTTTCCACTAATCTGATGTAAATTTCTTGTATCCCACCATCCAATAAATATCTTTCCAGCTTGCAATAATATAAAAAAAAAAAAAAATCAAATCATTTAGCCGGTCAAGCAGCTTCAATTGTGTAAAACATGATTTTCACACACACTGTTGGGTATTCCAGATTAATTAGAAGACCAATAATTAACATCATATGTAAGATCACAGCAGATCACTCATTTAACTCCCTGCAGAGACTGGTTATACTTTCCTGATAGATGATACATCAAACTCAACAACTAATCTCAACCAGCAGGGACAGAGATAACGCTAGGCTTCAAAAAAATCATTAAGGGTACTAATACTAGCAAGGTTAAAACAAAACAAAACCCCACCTTCCAATTAAGCATGATAAAAGTTTTACTTAAAACCAACAAAAATCACTTGAAGTAAAATTGGAAGAGCAGAACTGGTGCTTAGAGTAACATTGGCTGAAGCCAATGGCATGAGGTTTAACAAGGCCAAATGCCAGGTCCTGCACTTCAGTCACAAGAACCTCAGGCAACGCTACAGGCTTAGGAAGGAGTGGCTGGAAAGCTGCCTGGCAGAAAAGGATCTTGGGGTCCTGGAGGACAGCTGGCTGAACATGAGCCAGCAGTGCGCCCAGATGCCAACAGCATCTTGGCCTGTATCAAGAATAGTGTGGCCAGCAGGAGGAGGGAAGTGATTGTGCCCCTGTACTAAGCGCTGGTGAGGCCGCAGCTGGAGTACTGTGTCCAGTTTTGGGCGCCACAGTATAGGAGGGACATTGAGGTGCTGGAGCGTGTCCAGAGAAGGGCAACAAAGCTGGTGAGGGGTCAGAGCACAAGTCTTATGAGGAACGGCTGAAGGAATTAGGATTGTTTAGTCTGGAGAAGAGAAGGCTGAGGGGAGACCTTATCGCTCTCTACCACTACTTGAAAGGAGGCTGTAGTGAGATGGGAGCTGGTCTCTTCTCCCAAGTAACTAGCAATAGGACAAGAGGAAACGGGTTCAAGGTGTGCCAGGGGAGGTTTAGGCTGGACATTAGTAAAAAATTTTTCATTGAAAGAGTTATCAAACATTGGAACAGGCTGCCCAGGGAGGTGGTTGAGTCACCATCCCTAGATGCGTTTAAAAGTCATGTAGATGTGGTGCTTAGAGACGTGGTTTAGTGGCGGACCTGGTAGAGTAGGGTCAATGGTTGGACTAGATATCTTAAAGGTCTTTTCCAACCTAAATGATTCTATGATTAATTAATTAAATTTCATTTTTTAACATCTTATTAAATTTACTATTAGACAGACTATGTCACACAAGTAAATAAATGCTATTTATAACTATCTCTAAGCCACAGCAACCTAGTCATAGAGCCATTTCTCACACTGTATTATTGTTATGCCAAACAGACTACTCTTTCATTTCTTGTCAGTCGTAATTACAGTTCCATAATTGAAGTACAGTAAATTACCATGCAGTAACTTTGAAAGATGGTTCACTGAGGTTAAGCTGTCACTACAATTACTGTATAATAAAAAATGATAATTTAGATGTTCTACTTTTCTCTCAAAGAAAAAAATGAATTCAGTTCAAGCAGCTCAGATGAGTCAAATATCTTCATGATGATGTAAACAAAGAGAAACAACACATTTAAGCAAAGCCGAACGATCTCAAGTAGAAGTCCTAGGCTGCATAAACAAACCAGTGTATATATACTTTTCTAACCACTGAAGAAAATCGCAGATTTAAAAACAATCCTTCAAAAGAATACTCTATCAGAATTCACTCATGTAATATCTATCCAGCATCTTCCATACATGCTGCTATTTGGTCATAAAGCATATAAAGCTTTTGAAACTTCTTTCAAGTTTCAAGCTTAATTTTAACACAGTTCTACACTATGTTTTCGGACACAACTAGTAGGATAACTGCAACTCACCTAACGCCAATGAATTATGGGTAAAAGATGTAAATTAGCATGGACATTTCTAAGCATAAAACTGGGCCTACACTTTTGACTTACACTAGTCAAGCACAGTTTGCCTTCAGATGTTTTCTCAAATATTTGACAGAAATAAAATGAGGTAAGGGAATTCTGAAAAGACACAAATAACTGGCATTGTAAAAATAATGCTCAGAATTTTATGAGAGCTGTTCCCTTATAAAAAATGTATTCAATAAATTCCTAGCTGTTGTCTCTGTGAAGATAACTTCACAAAGGACATCTTTTGGAAAACAGTAACAGATATGCACAGCTGAAAACTGCTCCTATTCTCTCCTTCACAAAGACTTCCTGCTGATGCTGGAAGAGGCAATTCATTCCGTTCTGTTCTCCTCCTGTCTGCTTCCAGACACCCACTCCCTGCCGTTTCCCTTGTGCTGGCATTCATTTGACCACTCAGTAAACAAAATAAGCTCAATAAATGAAAAGGACAAAAAATAAAACAAAAAAACCCCTAGTAGTAAGTAGTTCAAGGGACAAGGTGGGACAATGTAACCAGGGAACAGGATGTGACACAAGGAGCTGAAGGTAAGAAAAAATGGGCTGCAAAGAACTGCAGAGAACTGCTAGAAACTCCAAAACTGTAATTTCAACAGCATCACTAGCAAAGCACACTGGCACTTTTCAGAGCATCCTCAAAGTTTCAGTGATTCCATTTAACCCACGACAAGCAAATGGTCCTGTGCAGTGTACTCCCATCTATTCCCTCTCAAAGCTTGCAATGAAGCAAACTGCTTAAAGAAAGGGCTACAACTTCAGCTGTGACAAACAATGAAAACATTATATAAGTGTATGAAATAAAACTTATTACCAGCAGCTAAGAATCTCCTAGCCCAAAGCTTTATTTATTTTGCTGAGAAAATATTAGTATCTGAAAGCATCTAGTATGGGACATTTGTGGGGTGTATGCTTTTTCCCTGCAGAGATTAATTGTAAACACTTATTTCACCTCTGTTGCTTTCTCCAGGCTCTGTTGTAGATTGAGCAATTCTTTATCGTGTTGTTCTTTAAGTTTATCCATCTCCATATCATGGCTAGATACTTCTTCTTTTAGTGCCCCTTTTAAAGCTGTAAGCTCTCTCTCTCTCTTTCTCAAAATCTCTTCTTGTTGATCTTTTGCTATTAATACTTCTTGCAGATCCTGTTTCATTTGCATCAGCTCCTAAAGAACAAAATTAAACACAATTGCATGACAAATAGCTCCAATGGATGTTCTGTTTGTGTTTCAGAGAAGGAAAGCACCTAAGTATAAGCTCTCCAAGGCCAACTTCATTTCATATGACTGATGTATTTTGTGCGACTTCTATAGTAAGCTAAAAATGTAATAAACCCTAAGATTATTAGAAGTATAACATATAGCTGATGTTTTATATAATGGATCAACACACCTGATGCTGCAAAACTTTGAAAATATTTTGATGGGGTATGTTATGCTGTCTGTAAATAAAGCAGGAGTCAAATTAAGGTTGTAAAATTTAACAACTCCCTCAGTCCTACCTTCTGTAGCAAAGAGGTAGATAAGAACAAAGAAAAATGTTTGTTTCTCACACCGCAAGAGAAGTGAACCCAAGGATAATTCCCTATTTTGTTTTCTGCTGGAAAGAATAAAGTTGCTTCTGCAAGTGCTGAAGACAGAACAAGTGCTTTGCAACTGAGTCCATGCCTTTATACCCTTCCTCCATCCACTGTATTTCCCCTAGAAGTCATTTCCCCTCTCCAAACTGCTGGGAAGGAAGCGGATAGTCAGTGAATCTGAAGAATAAATACACACATTTATGTATACAAACACAGAATAAAACAACAGTAACAATCAAAAATGTACAGCTTTAAGAATTATCTAATTTGGTGTCTCTCAAGCAGTGAATGATTGCTCTTTCAAAAAGAATGTAAACTTCCCCTGCACTGAAGCAGGATCAGTACATCTAAACCATTCCTGACACACATCTATTCTGTCCTTAAAAGCCTACAACGGAAGGGATTCTACTACCATCCCAGATAGCAACGTTCCACTGTTTAATTATCCATATTGATAGAAAATGTTTTCCAACACTTACTTCAAATCTCTGCAGCTAAGTCTCTTATTTATTAGTCTATCCCCACACAACATAGAAAAAGCAATCACTATCTCCTTTATAGCAACATTATATAAGATGTGCTTTTGACTCTTCCCTCACTCCTCCATTGAGATTAAAGTCCTTCTTCACAGGTAATGTTTTTCAGTGCTATCACCATCATTCCAGATATTCCCCTACTTGTGTACAACTTTCAACTGCAGTGCCTAAGATTTAAGACAGTAACTTGAGAGTAATCAAATCTCACCTACACAAAACAAAGTAGTTATGCTACTCAGCATGTCTTGCATACAAACATCTTTAATATTCCCGAGACCTACTATCTACACTTTTGCTCCCTATTTTGCATTTTAACATTTAGCTTCCATTTCTTCAGCTAGTTCTTTGGGCCAGGATTAAGAGAAGTTAATTGTTTTGGTACTATAAAGTATTAAGGTAATTCTGAATTCTAATCTTCCTCTTGAACCATTATATATATATAATCTTCCATTGAACCATTATACTCTTACACACCCTTATCAAC
Organism: Burhinus oedicnemus; assembly: GCA_008921705.1. NCBI lineage: Eukaryota > Metazoa > Chordata > Aves > Charadriiformes > Burhinidae > Burhinus > Burhinus oedicnemus. The sequence continues at coordinate 1,842,763 of VFFE01007253.1, read as the reverse complement.
AAATTTAATAAGCAGTGTTCTCTGTTTCATCATCAGTATATTTACTATAGCCAGGGCTACAACTAACTGCTCTCTTATCCCAAGGTGACAGAAAACTCGTAACTCTCTTGTTGCTCTTGACTGTATCCCTTCTCTTCTCTAACTGGTCCCATCAATAGGGCGTCAACAATTTAGAAACTGCTCTGGTGAGTTCTTTTAATTTTCTTAGTTGAATCTCATCTGGCCTTGCTAGTATGTACACCTTCTTTAAACTGATCTTTCCTGTTCTGACCCAAAATCTTAATTGTTAAAACTGACTCAGATGATTATCTGGTAAGAGTGGATAACTCAGCTTAACCTTAACCATTATGTTATTTATTCTCCTATTCTATAAAACAATGGTACTTACACTTTGTATTCCTTTTAGTGTTAATGTTGTTATAATAACATGCTTTCTTAGGTACCCTAATAATGGTTTTAGATCGATAAAATGGGAAAAGCTAAGGCACGTATTTCTTCTACCTGTATCTTGGTTCCCACTTTCATGCAATTCATTTGATTTTTTCATCCTTCTTCTGGTACTTCACAACTAACCTCAATCAGAACCTCCTTCTCCCCTTCATCAGTATGTTTTGCGTTATCCAGTTCATCGTGCATCTCAGAGAGCTGGTCTTGAAGATCTCTGATCTCAGTCTGGTGTTGTTCCTGCTCCATTTTCACTTGAAAAAGCCTCATTAGGAAAAATCAGACAGGATTTTTTAATTTGTAGAAATACTTACTTGTTCCTTCAAGTACTAAAAAGGTACAATTATCTATTCCCATGTTCCCCACAAGGGAATGAGATACAATGAGGCAGAAAAATGAAATGACAAAGGGGTAAAAATGAGAATCCTTTTAAGTAGATATTTAAGTGGAAAGTTTTATTTTATTTTAAACCTGGTACTATATTCTTGACTAAAGCACTCAAGTGTTTCCATATTTTAAAGACGTGAATTATATATTATGACTATGAAATATTAAAGCAATTCGCACTAAGAGGAAGACTGCAAATTCATCAATCTTTTCCTTCTGGATATTCTAAAAACATGCTGTTTTTAAATGGTAGAAACATTTCCTACAATAACAAATGTCACTCTGCCTGATGCCATTAACATACTCTGAAGACGCAGGTACTTTTAATCTAAAAAGTTTAAGAAAAGGTATAAATTCCAATTAATAACTTTTCTAGAAGTAACTCACTCCTCTAGGTTTTCTCTGAGTTCCTTCTCGCTTTCTTCCAGCTGCTTTTTTAAGGCTTCTTTTTCACATATACTTTCATCAAGTTGCAACTGAAGATCTTTCAGGCTTGCTTGTGTAGCATCTCTCTCTTCTTTGGAATTTTGCCGATTCTGAATTTTGTACACCAAAAGTTAAGCAAGATAATAGACGAAGCATAAATAAATTAAAAGCTCTTTTTTATTATATGAAAGAAGCCATTTCAAGGCTTTGATATTTTTCACTGGTAGAAGTGCTTATTAATTCATGAATATTAAAAGCTTGGAATGTTTATTAAAACACACAAAGCACTGCTTTTTGATTTTTATCAGAAACGTGAGAAGTGAAGTCTCCTCAGTACTATCTAATCAGTTTCAAGTATATAGAGTCTTCTCACAGACTCAAAATGCAAACCAAAAGAAACCAAGCTGTCCTTCTCATGTCTTCAGAGCATGGCTGTACTTAATTACTTTGAATTCAGTGCTGCAAAAATAATGCTGTAAATAACAGTAGCTAATGAGTAATACAGTTTATCTCTTACTCCACATGCATCTCACTGCAGTCAACAGATTAACATTTACCTCTGCAGATAGCCAAGAAATTTTATGTGCATGTGCCTAACATTTTTATTCACTGCTCCAAACTCCTTCTCAAATACCAAGAACGAGATTTCTTAAAAAGGGTAACTACGCTATGAGCAACTACACTTAAAATAAAAAGTCTTCTGTAAAAGCACAGGCATATCTAGATTAAAAAGAATATGAAGTGAAAAAGATTCAGATGGTTCATCAGTTGTCACTTCCTTAGAAAAGTATATTTGAAATAGTCGAATGCTTTATAATAACGAAGTGCCATACCCTAATTTCTAGATCCAGTTTTTTCTCTAATTCTTCCACTTTCCTTTCAAGTTCTGCTTTTTGTTCCACCAATGCTTTTACTTCAGCTGAAGAATCTGAAACCTACAATTAAATAGAGATGTTTATTCCCACAAAGTCAAGATATTCTTTGATAATTGCTTTCTAAAATCTAAAGTAAAGCTACAAGCAAGGCTAATAAAGTGTAGCATCAACTGCCTGAGCTCACCAGGGACTTTACATATGGGTCAAGCCAAGCTAGTATTTTCAAAGGAACCGTGATTTGATTTTCATAAAACTTTTTGGTAATTGCTCAAGGCATGTTGCCGTATAATACAGAAAATACACAAACCTAAAGAAAAATTAAAATTAGGCAACATATAAATTAAATCATGAGTACTTGAGGCTAAATTTGACTGAGATATCACCAATTACACAAAATGGACATCAAAGGGATTCATGCTCATATGTCAAGACAGATTTTCAAACACTGTTTTTCAGTAGTTTCTGAAGATGCGTTTCATATTTTCATTTTGACTAATAATAGCCCAGGATAAAATAATCATCAAAAGTAAGCATTTAATCCTTCTTATGCCAGCACTGCAACAACAGGGCATTTCTTCAGTTTGCTTTAGAACTGAAGAAATAGTGCACCACATAGCAGGAAACAAAAACTTTTCAGTAGGCAGATCGTCAAATGCTATTATTGTAATATGGCTTATAGACAATATCATAGATTACTGCTTTTCTAAGTTACAAATTAAAATACTATCTTCACTTATATACCTATTTACATCGCTATAATGAGAAGATGCTCCACCATTATTTTTTAAAGCTATGTATGTTAGCTTTTTCTTCAAACCAACAACTTTTTGATGTTCACGTTAAGTTTGCATCTATCTCCTTCTTAGGCGTAGAAGCAAAATGTAGAAGCTCTCATGGTAGACTCCTTTACATTCTTTTTTAATTGTTAACAAAAAGATTTCCCATAAGTCACCTCAGTGCACGATTAAAATTAAGCTATACTACTGAGGGACTACAAGAATAGTCTAATTGAAGTCAGTGAGGGGATTCAAATTTTTAAAGCCCTGTTTGAACACTATATCACTATGAAACAAGCCAAAGCAACTTAAAAAATTATTTACCTGTGTCTTTCCAGCAGCTCTTGACTTTAAAGTCTGAATTTTCTCAAAAACTAAGTTGACTTTCCTCTTTGTCGCATCGTCATTATCAGCACTTCTAAGGCACAGACAGTACAAGTAAGCAATGACATGATCAAAGGTACTATTTTGTTAACATCAAAACAAATTCAGAGTGTCCAAACTATTGAAAATCACCACCATAAGGAAAGAAATCTAACATGAACCAGTCCAAAATTATCTTAACTATGATTTCCTTAAACGCTTTAAAGAGACGCTGTTAAAAACTTATATTTTAATTTAAAAATTTATATTTTAATTGCAACTCTCTTCTACAAGACTATAGCTGTGGAAAGACAGGTATTCAGCATGTATATTATTCAAACATACTGAAATTAGAAGTAATTAGTATTAGGTTTTTCAAGTCCCGACTACGGCACCATAAAATAACACTTTAACAGCTCCCAGAACCTGCTACATCAGAAATGCAAAGAAATCTAAGTGCATCATGTATATTTTAATTCATTTCTCCTTCCTTCATCTTTCAGTAAGTTAACATTAGAAAATACCAAGTAAAAGACTTACAGGTGGACAAAGGATTAAATGCATAGGAACAAGAGAGCTTGTGTCAAACCTTAAGAGATAACACTTTTGTTGTTTAAAAAATCCGCAAGCTTAACCTTATGAGGTATGATTTGAATTCTTCATGAACCTCCATATCACATGAAGTTTCACTCCAGAAATATTTCAAGGACCAAACATATTCTGATTCACAAGTGTCAAGTACATTTAATCAAATCCTGTACAATTCCTTATGCAAGTCCTGATTGCCTGAGATCCTATAATGCCTTAAAAGACACAGCTGAGACACAGAATTATGAAACAGACATTTCATTTAGTTATAGCTTTGATTTTACAGTTTCACATTTTAAATGTAATCGAAAACAAACACTGACAAAATACAATCTCCTCTCCAAAAGTTAACTATGTTTACTCACCCTTCCTTAAGGTAGTTGTAAAGTATCTGTTTAGCAGTCTCTTCATTTGTTTGCTGTGCAAGATCTTGCTGCCCTTTTAAGAGATCGGGAGTTGCCTAAAAGGACAAGATAAAATGTCAAAAACCCATAATCCTATGCAAATACAACCTGTACAAATAAAGTTCTCCATTCTACTCTATTATGAAAAAATTTATGTACTGTGGACCTAAAATTCATAAAGATCCATTAGAGTTTTGGCTTAGTGCAAGAAGAAAGCCACACCAAAAGAAAGAAAACATAATTTTGTATGGAGTTACACATATTTCAGCATTCTACTTTTGTGCATTTATGTTTAAGAATCATCGTAACATCATTCACTATAATCTTCTTTGGCTCCACCATCTTCCTTCACCCATACAAGAATAAGCTCTTTTACAAACCCTGTTTTCTGTACCTGCAAGTACAGGAATAATTTTTGTATTTACATTTCTCCAGAGCAACACTGCTATACCATTTGGAAGGACTGTGTGATGGGAGTTGCTCTAATGAAGAGCACAAAAACACGCATATGACAGTTTTAGTACACTAGAGTGCAAAACAAAACTTAGAGTAAATTCAAAATTACCTGTATATTAGGGATGGATGAAAATGTTTTTACAGAAATCTTCTTGGCTCCTGAATCAGGTGGAATCATGATTCGGTTTGGCAACAACAAAGTAGAAGTTACTGTTCTAACTTCCTCTCCCTTATTCTGTCCTGGGAGTGTAGATGACCTAAACATCAGGCTCTCAGTATCAGCTCCATTTTGTTTATGGTACTGCAAAGAACTGAAATTGCTGTTCTGAGTGTCTTTATCAGGCATTTGCAGTTTTCCGATACTTCGAGCAGAAATCTTCATCTCTTTGGAAGGTGACTTTTGATCTCTGGATAACTGCTTGTGAAGGCAAACTTTAGATGGCCTCAGCAAGCGCTCTGTTGATTTACCCAAGCTTTTACTGAATTCACCTAAATAACCTGAATTTACATCAAGCCCTAATGACAAAGCACTATCAACGCTTCTTGATCTTCTACGATCATCCGGATGAATTCTGTTCCTTTTTCCTGACCTACCTCTTCTGTGAGGATCAACTTTCTTATCAAACTTTTCAATTAGCTGATCTACTCCTGGAAGTGAACCAGTGTCAATATCACGGCCAGTTCCAGGCAAAAATGGGATATATCTTCTGTTTTCATGTCGATTAACGTTGTCTGCATAGATGGCATACTCTTGGTCATCAAGTAAAAATCTGTATAATGAATTTGCGGAAGTAGGAGTAGCTGATGAGGACGATGATCTTCGTGAGTCATCCAATACTGGCCCAGCTGAATCTTGTCTGCGAAAGGGAAGAACATCTGGTCTAGGTTTTCTTGTCTCCGGATAAACAGTGGGACTAACACATGGGGACCCTCCTGCAGATGAAAATGATTCTGAAACACACAGTTCATTGGGGGTGATTGTGCTACTAGGACAATCCGACAGCTGCTTATTTTGGTCTTCTACTTCTACTGATCTGTTCAAATGCATCTTTCTTGAATTTGCTTTTGCTGACTCTGCAAGGTATGTATTTGTTTTCTGTAGGGACACCACTTTAGATGAGGAAATCCAAGGCTTTGCTTCAGTTTTATCTTCATCTGCAAAAGATTTAGATTTACTGCACACAGCAGATTGGTATTTATCCAAGTTCAAGTTATTTTTTTCAGGATCGTAAGGCTGTAAAAGTTCAGGATGTCTTTGAAAGTTCAACAGATTGGATGATTTCATTGTTCCATCTTTAAAATCTGACATTCCATTTCCCTCTTCATCCAGATTGGTTACTTTTAGGCTTTTAAGCATACAGGGTTGCATGTGCTGTGTTCCAGGAAACTTAGTGTGTTCACCATTTTTGTCCTCCAACTTAAAAGCAGTATTGGAGTCTGTGGCTGGCTTGCTTACAGTCTGAGAAATGACCTGCTGTTCTCTTCCAGGAGGGGGATTTTCTGACAAACATCCTTCTGTATTGTTTAGTACTATGTAAGGATGTCCATCAATTCCTTGGACTCTAATACTGACACCATAAGACCCTGTCCTAGAATTTTGTGCATTTCTAGTTTTTTGAGTCTCCTCACTTGCGAGTTCAAGAGTGACTTCATAGTCCTGCTGCACATGCTTAAAACCAGCAAAATATGGCTCCATGATTATCAGAGGATTATAGCTGAATAGAAGAAAAAATACAAAAATGTCATTGTTTTAAATACTTTAGATTATTTCACTAATTACTTTATTCCACCATTCAGTGTGACTGTGATGACTCACAGTAATATGCAGTGAAATCAGTATACAAGCTATACAAAGCCCAAAGTGAATGCATTGTGATACAAAGACAAATGTCTGACTGACTGATTCTGGATCAATGTAACGTTATGTTATGACTGTAAATTTTAAGAAATAACAATGGTTAAGATTACCTACACAGAGTTGTTGCTAGCTGCTTTGGAATCAAATGACTTCAAATATAAGCAATTCTACTACAATTTTTCGAGTCAAAGCAGCTTTTATTTTGGGTATCTCCACTATATTTACTGAAAGACTGTACCCTTCACCAATCTATGATAATTTTATAGCAAGCAGTTAGTACCAGCCATATTAACATTTAAATGTAAGCCCAGGAGAGCAAAACACAACCAAGCAGTTTTAGGTTATGAGTTTTAGGTAACTAAAGCACTGCAAGGGTGGTCAATATCCTCATGACTTCGAGTTGTGCTTTTATGTACCTGGTTTTCAGCATTTGCTTCTAAAGACATATGAAAATAAACTTTTTCATTTATTATCTCACTGTCATCCATAAGAATAACCTTTCCTACAGATTAATTTAACAGTCCTCCAACTGTGGGCTTGTTCCAGAAAACTCCAGTTGCTATTTTAAAACAGATACTTTGCTGAGCAACAGAAATGGAAAAATACTGCTAGTATTTCCAAGGCTGTTAGTACCTTTTTCAGAAGCAATAGGAATGCTAACTCCAGCCTATACATGCCAAAACTGTTTCAGTTCTAGAAAACAATAAATTAAACTCTACCTGTGCTTTTAACGTTAAATGCCATTCTTTCTTTCTGTAAGAGCTGGTTTTGTGGGTAGTTTTACTTTACTATCTGTTGCACACTATGAGCCAACTGTCTAGTGGCAGAGGTAATGCAGTGACAGTAAGAGCGGTATCTATAAAAGAGCAGAACAGAAGACTCCGTCAGACTGATGCAAAACCTGGAGGGAATAAACTTTTGAACTGAGCTGGAGAGTTGAGTAATCACTGAAGCCTGACAAATCCAAGATCACTAAACAAGGGTGAATAATCATCAAGAAGAAACCAAAACAACAGGATGTCTCACGGAAAAACAAACCTCTGCAGCCAGTTTCACTCTCCTGTGTATCTCAGCATGAACCATCTCCCTCAGATACTCTAATCAACAGCAGAATTATCGTCTTTTCCTGACAGCGAATTGGAAAGTTTGGCTCAGTATTCATAGTATGCTAGTTTCCACCCAATTCTTCCTCTAGCAGAACAGCTCCCCTCACCTCTTCCTCTCCCTAAAATCCAACTCTAGCTCCTCCTCAACAGTAGGCTTACTTCATCTGAGGGAATCAGCATATCCTTCTCTAAATACAATGCTAGATACCACATGATTATTTTAATGAAGAAAAAAAGCAGTCTCACTGTCAAAGTATTCCTTAGATATTAAAAGATTTTGTGAGCTAGTTAAATTCACCTAGTAAAGGGAAGTAAATAGACACTATGAATTTGATCTACATTTAAGACTTCCTGGAGTAGGAAGAGAAACAGAAGAAGGGAAAAGCAAAGATGAGCCAGAGAAGTCTAAGTGAAGGGGAAAAATGAAGGAGCAAGATCAATGGAAGGACACCACAGGGATCAATACACTTCATTATCTTGGGCCTCCATTCTATGTATTTCTTCATAATTTTTAACCTTCTTTTCTGAATACTCATAACATCTCACATTAATTACACTGTTTCGATGCATAAGCTGAGACAAAAATGACAAAGTAAAAATAGCAGATGTGGATTCTAATCACCCAGAGTCAATGAAGAGGTCTCCATTGATTTAGTGGGTTTTTGACCAGGGCACTGAAATCAGTTTCTGAGCTGCACTGATGGTGGCTGACAAAGCAAAGAAGGAAAAAGAGACAGCACTGTATAGAGTTGTCACTTAGAATATACACTGTAAAGGAACCAGACCACACTAATGAATGGTTGCTGGAAGTGGGAAAGAAACCAGGCTCTCCAGTCTGTTCTTTAAATTGTTGAGGTGTCCAGCTACATTCATCAATGTCTCAAAATCATTCTGTGTGTGCTCAAGCCAACAACAAAAAGGAAGTATTGTTAAAGTTCAAAAGTTGTTTTCAAATAAAGTAAGCATCTTGAAGCTTTTATGCTTTCCATTTTTATATTACTGCTAGATGATGTTAATCCGAAGTTAGTACTACAGGTATGTAATAAAACAATAAAAATGTAAATAATTTCAAGTTTTAGCAAAATAAACATTATTAAATAAAGTTTCTCAGACTTCTAAATCAAATCTGCATGATTGTCTAGGGAAAAAGACATGAATTTGTAACTGAAAATTACTAATGGAGACTTCAAACAGCCCATGAAAAAAGTGACATCCTTCTATGTCTTCCAAAGAGCAAGCATATAAAGTGTCACAATTAATGTTTTCAGAAAATACAACTGATTCAGAACTCTAACTTTATAAAAAGAAGTCTAGTTGGCAGAATACAGTGTGCTGATAGTACTTTGAGTAAGTTAAAATCACTCATGGCATATTTGCACGTGACCATGTAAGTGAAAAAAACCCCATGATTTATACATAGTTGGTATCTACGCCTGCGGTAGATAAATACATGAATGTCTTTAAAAAGGCTCCCCACTTAGCAATTCTAGCAAAATTAGAAGTGCTGCCAATAAGTTTAGACAAATTGCTTAGTATATGAAAGTTTACACTACACTTTAAAGCTATATGTATTAGCAGAGCTATAAAAAGGGTAAAGTTAATTTGAATTTGCCAACAGTGGTAACATTTAACAAACACAAGAAAAAGAGGTCAATAAAAATAAACCTAAAACTTAGAAAAAAAGGGTTCAAATCAATCAGCATAAAGAACAGATAAGCAATAAATTACGATATGTTAAATTCAGGGGGACTGCAAAAGCCGCTCTTTCAAACATGTTGCAAAGTTGCTAAAAATATTAAATAACCAGAAAAAAAAAAAACCAACCCCAACAAGAACAACCACAAAACACCAAAACCCCTAGTGTATAGTGGAAACAGTATTTGAGTTAATAATCTACCTTAAATTTACCATTAATATATTTAATTTGTCTCTAAAACTATAAAGAAATAAGTGTATTTGTCTTCCTGTGCATTATACTAATAAAACACTTAGTTTTACTATACAAAAGGATAAAACCTTGTAGAAATCGAAGTGCTAAAGCAACAATTTTTTAAATAAAACATTTTGTCTTTCTGGAACTGTGAAAAAAAGTAAATCTATAAATCCCCATTACTTCCACAAGAAAATAAGACAGCTGGCCCTACCATTCAAACAGGCTTCACTCAGAGTTCCTATTCTATAGGATGTCAAGCCACAATGTATAATACTCCCATGAACTAAATAATATCAAAAAGTTATTTTACAATACACGAAAACATTGGTTTTGTAATATTGTAAACATTTCTGAATTAAAAAAAGCACTGCTGGTTTTCCTCACATATAGCCTTTCAGACAAAAGCCTAAAACCTCTAATGATGTTAATTATTTAATTACAGTTACAGTCACATTTCTACACACACATTGTACAGTCGGCATCTCGGGCTTTGGCAGGCTTACAGCAATAGATTAAGATGAGAGGACTGAAGCTGTTCCCCTCCCATCTGTCTGCCCCACTCCTCTGATGGACGTCACCACATCAAAATTGAGAACATCTGAACACTCTGATGGTTGAATATACACCTCAGCCACAGAAATTTGCAGACTGGCACACTCAGGTAAATGCAATCAGCCTTGTGTTCCGTACTATTACCGACTGAAATTCTGGCATCTGATACAGTGGAGGAGCTGACAGCTGGGAGCACTGACAGCTACTACTGTCCAGTTTTAATCTTCTTTAACTCTGCTGAAATCCTCAAATGTTACAACAGAACAGTTTGTTTACTCTTAAGCTTACAAAAAGAGGTTAGATATCTTAACATAGTTAGGAAGAGATTCTCCCTACTTGTGGGGCTGCTTGTTATTTCCTTGTAGTTAGTTACTTAAGCTTTTTTTTTTTTTTTAAACAGTGATATACATTTTATTTCCAGGTTCTCTGCCAAACTAATACTTTTAATTTTAAATAGTATTGTCTTGCTAGTAATTTTATTTGCTGTCTCAGAGGAGTTTAAAAATACAGTTTTCAGAAAACAGAAGCAATGGTTCTGCATAAATTCTTAATTTGTTAGAAGACTGTCATTCTATCATTTTATAAAATCAGTTCTTTTCTCCTGTTTATGAAGAAAATATTATCACACCAGCATATACGAATTAATCAGGACATAAGAAATAACTACCTCAATAAATTATTTTCTTTTGAAAATATTCTATTTACTAAAAAAAAATAATGTAGTCAAGGACATACAACCATCAGTATCTTTCAGAGATTAAAAGTTTAGCTGCGGTTTAGAACAATGAAAGTACATTGACATCTTCTGATTGGTAACTTCACCTGCTGTTCATACAAAGCCAAATTTTATTGGGCAGCAAAGTTTCACCTGAAAACTTGCCAACAGGCCAGAAAAGAATAGCCTGATTTTCTACAGTTATACGATATAAACTTAAACAGCTGGATTTACTAATCAACAAGTTCAGTAAATGCAGTCATCACCTACAGCAAGTCCAAAAGAACACCGAATTAAAGATCCAGGAAACACAGCCAGGTACAAAGCAAATTCACTCCATTCATTAACACATTAAGTTTTACAGATATCACTGCAGAGTATTCACTGTATGCCCCAGATAAGTTATTTCATTTGAAATTTCAGCAAAAGAGTAATTTTCAATCAAGTGTCTCCTTAAGAACTGTCAAGAGCTGAAAGAAACTGACTTAATGAGTTTACCATAAACTCAGCCTGAGCCTGCAGCCCTAAGCCTGTGTATGTACATGGGCCCTTCCTCACTCTGAAGCCCCATGAAAAGTCCCTGTGTAGTCACATCCAGTTTCATCAGGCTACAGGACCAAGTTCTTTAAAAAGTCCTGAATATGATGCTTACTTCACTTTAATGTTGTATGTTATCAACTTAAAAAATGTAGGTCATAACACACTAACCCCAAAAGCAACAGTTCTAGCACCCCATTATCTCAGCTTGTACAATCCTCCCTGCTCCTTTTGTGAGCCAGCAACCATGCAGCCACCCAGCCTTGCTGATCCAGCAAAAAAATGAGCAGTTTTCTATCAGATCAGCACGTAAGGCACCAGGGAATGATGGGATCGCCTATTTTGGCAGAAACATGGCCTTGGACTGCTTGAGGAAGTCACAAAATTCCAAACTGAATTTGTGTTTCAACTCTATTTTCAGGGACAGAAACCTTTAAAAACTTCTGCAAGCAAACAAAATTGGCACTCAAATCTGTTCATGCCTTTCCATTTAGGGATTTCTTTTTAAAATAAGCCTTCATAAAAGTGTTTAAACACTCATTTTAAGTACTGACCTCCAGTGGGTATGAAAGTCCCATATTTTATCATTACTCAGAAGTGGTTTCATTTTTCTGAACAACTTATTTTTGCCAAAAATAGAAACTATGATATTATTGTTTATAAAGAGAACTTGTCAGCAGAGGTTCTCATGTCTGAAAATCCAGTACTCTGCATGTTCTTCTGTAGCAGTTTGCTCTTTACTGGTGATATGATACTTTACAAAGAACCACAGAAGAGGAATACTGAAGGTTTAACAGGCCAAAACCTTTTTTTTTTTTAAAATGCCTCCAAAACATTTCCTTTCACAGCTATTTTAAAGCTAGCTACCATGAGCTATTTGAGATCCACCTTACAAAAAAAGAAAACCCCTGTAATTTGGAACCCCAACTGCTCTCCCTGCCAACATGAGCAGAGAAGAGTGCCTTTGAGAAACGTACTCCTGTGCCAGACATAGCTGTTCCTTTCAGTGGCTCTGCAGCCTTCCTAACATTACAGCATCACAAAGGCATAGAATTGTGTCCACTCATCCATTTCAGTTCTTTAGCCAAATCTACAAGACAGATTTATTAAAAAAACAACCAAACAAAAAACAAACAAAACGAAACAAACAAAAAAACCAAAATAACCCCACAACCAAAAAACAACACCTTCCCAATCCTGTTAAATGCCACACACTGCATATGAAGCTTGTTCTTCTGTACCCTGCCCATACTCCCTCATCACTAAGCATGCCTCTAGAACATCTGCAATAAAGCACCTCACGCTTTCTGCTTCCAGCATGTGAGCCAACCAGCTGCACTGGACGGACAAGGCTCCCAGGATATAGAATACAGGCAGAGATGTGGGGTGACACACTATCCCACCAGCGGAAATGTTCCCTGGCCTCATTAAAGAGCCACAGATCCTTCACAGATATTGCCTCACATTACATGTATGCTCCTTTTGCATACATTTAGTGAAGGGATATGGAAGAATAAAAAGGATCTGACTTTTCCACCTTTCCTATGGCAGTAGGACTCCTCCCTGGCTGTCTTGATGACAGAAAAACAGGAACTCTCTCATATCCAATATCATAATCCTGAGACTCTTAAGACTGAATCAGCTGAAGATTTTTTCATCAAAGGAAGATTAGAGCATACCACACTACCTTCTCTTCGGATGAGTGAACTTTTAGAATTCTGAAAATGTCAAGCTATTAAAGGCTAACTTATCAAACTACATTTGGTTCCATGGAAGTTATATCCAAATTTTCTTACCAAAAAAAAAAAAAGAAAAAAGAAACAAGTCACTGCCCACATTATCTAATCAGTGCCTTTCTTTAAAAAAGAGGGATGTAACAGTTTATGGATGTTTACTCCAGATTTTTCACACATGCACAGCAAAATGCCAGGAAGGAACTATGAAATTTGTCCTCCAGCTTTACATAACATTGAGCTTGTTCTCCAAGCTAAATAATGGATTCTCTGTGCAGCTGACTATTCAGAAAGCACCAGCAATATCACATGAAGACAAAGTGGGTGTTACGTCAATAATAAATGACAGTGCTATGGAAAAAAGACAGGAAATAACTTTAGGAGAGAAGAGGAAGGAAAACTTACATACTGTGAGGGTAAAGAAAAGGAAGCAGACAGGATAATTCATGGAAAGACCAAAACTGTAACGTTTTTAGACTTGGTAGAACACAATCTCACAAACATACTTTGCAAGCATGAGGGGAAACTTCATCACTGTCAATCCTACCTACAATCTGAGGCTTCTGCAAAAGTAAAACGGGCCTGGGTTGCTGTCTCTTTTAGTCTATATGGAAGATATCTCTGGGGTAGGTGAGTTTACTTGATGTACTGCTTACAGGACAGGAGAAGGGAGAAAAGTGAAATTTTGAAGTTCTAGGTATGGAACTGCAAAAAAGGACAGTAAAACTCATTTAAGAGCAAACTGATAATATGCAGCAACAGAAAGACACCTGAAACAATGTTTGCCATCTTTCCAGTAGATTCCTTATCCCCATTTAAGATTTTTTTTTTCTACTTGAGATATTTTTTGTGTATGTAAAATTATATTTGTATCATATCTGGCAGTCACTCCTCACAATTATTAGAAAGAAAATTATGATTGTTCCACAGCAATATCTTCTTGTCCCTGCACTGTCTGTAAACCGTTACTCCCTGTCTAGTGGTCAAAATTCAGAACTTTCAAAAGGCCTATACAGAGGATTTTCTACAATATACCATGTCGTAATTCAGCATATGCAGGTTCTCTGCAGGGAGCAGTGGGGGGAAAAAAATTACCCTGAGAGAGATTTATTTTATTACTGGTCAGCTTTTCTGATGTCAGCATCAAAGACCTAACTAAAATTTCTATAAATGAAGAACTGGAAAACAGACCACTGAGTTTTAAAATATTCATTCCCTTTAAAAGTAGCCCAAAAGCTTTGTGTCCCACCTCTTCCTTGTACCTGTTGGAATGAAAGAGACTGTGAAAAATTCCATGCTTGAAAAAACTCATGAGTTACTGGGAACCTAAGCCATATGGCATGTATTACTCAGAACTCCATATACCAGCGTTACACCACAAAGACTTATGCCTGGTATCACACAGACACAAGACCAAATAAAGGTATCTCTCTTCAGCCTCCAAGACAGGCTGACCTATTACTATAGGCAGAGTTAATCTTATGTATTTCATAAAGAGTAAGCTAGCAATTTATATTCTTCCAAAAACACTACATATAAATGAACTGTACAAGCTATTTCTAAACTTAGCACTACATCTCATCCAGCACCTTAGATATGGTCCCTGCATGCATCTATATTACTAACTGGTGCAGTGCAAACAGAAAAGGACCAGATTTTGACCTGCTGCATTCCATTATGGTCCCAGGACTGCACACCCAACATTGCATTGTTACCTGCAATGAAATTCATACCTATTGCCAGTCCAAGGTGTGCATGGTGCCCATGTAGAGAGGTAAATGCTGGAGGACCATACACCCACTCTGCAAGTGGGTCACTTTGAAAGCAGCAATTCCAACCTCCACTCCAGGATCCAGTTCAGTCTGTGCCTTCCGTAAATGCAGCACAGGGTTTGGGTTTGTTTTTTTTTTCCCTTTGACCAAGTTGTGATTAAATATGGTAGTCATATGGCTTTGGGTGCATTATGAAAAATGAAGCCCAGCCAGGAACACTGACCCATAGAGAAGTCTGGGGACAGAATGAAACATGACATCACATTTTAGTAGTGAGTATTTCAGCATTTCTGAATCAATTACTTTCATTTCTGTTCTGTGAAAAATATTCTCTGTTCTGACTTCAGATGGCAGCTTAGGGATGACAAGTTAGCACTTCCTGCAGGATGAAAATTCCAAATAACACTTTTCTTCCATAACTGTTAGTGGAAGCAAACAGTCGTGCTTAGGTTAGCATGGATTACACATATAATTTTACCAAATTTTCCTGAAATTAAGTATAGCAAAGTGGATGAGTCTTGGATTTGCCTTAAAGATGAGGACTTCAGTTTCAGTTCTGCCCAAATATTAAACAACGTTATTCAGATGCTCAGCCAATAAAATAGAATAATAGCTACCCTTTCAAGGACAGGAAGAGAACTGTATTTAACTGTCAGTAGAAAGAACCATTAACAGCAGTTAGAGCAAAATATACTGTTTGCCTGCTTACAGCTTGGTTCATACTCCCTCCGGCTGAAAAATGTTGTGTGTGAGGAAGTCTCAGTGTCTCAAATCTAAAACATCTTGTTAGTTCTATGAAAGTATGCGACAGATCAGCCAAATGCCTGAGCTGTGTGACAACTAGCAGGTTTTGTTGGTTTATTTGTTGGGGTTTTTTTCAAAGGAAAATCTGCTTCAATGGCTGCAAGTCAACAACAAGACATTTTGGCAGATCCTCAGGTCTCATAAATTGTCAAAGTTTGAAGACAAGGACATAATATATATCTCATTTTCTTAACCTGCTATGTATGAATTCATACAGTCATAATTTTACAGGGTTTATCCCCAGAGGAAATACGGCATGACCTACTAACCTTGCTTACCGGGTGGAAATTGAAGCCTTAATTTTTGTTAATGATAAAAATAATAAGAAACACCCAAATTTCTCATGTAATATTCTAAACTATTACCACTGCAATATATATTTTGTATCATTATTAAAAAGCTCTTTTTCTTTATTGAATTAATTGGTTTCCAGATTCTCCCAAATCATAAACAAAAGGGAATCAGAGACAAAAAGCATATTAAAAGTATGCTAAAACAGAAGTCAACCTGTATCTGAAATACGGTTCCAAGTAACTAATTCATGTCATCTGTCTTGACCCTACACCATGGTAGTAGTTAAGTCACTGAAGGAAAACGGAGAGTTACATTTGTTTATTAATAGTTACGTTGGTACAAGCTTTATGTGGACACAAATACCTGCATAAATGTACTTACACCACTATACTGTTTCATCTCCCACACAGGCTCATATACAGGTGTACAAGCTCTTTTTTGCCACTAACACAGAATGCAGTCTACTTGTACTTCAAGTATCCTGATACCACTGCAGTACAATTAACATTTATAAACTTCAAATACAAAAAGCAAGCAAACAAAAAAACCTTACAAATACTTATCTCAGAGTTAATTACATACACGTGACACAATCACACTCAATTTTTCCTCATTTTTATGACAAACTTGCAAAGGAGAAGATTAATAAAAAAACCAAAAAAACAGTAATAAAGTCACCAAGAGGAAATTTTATCTTATGTACCTTCTTCCAGTTTATCAAATTCTAAATGTTCATATCTGTTGTAGTATTGACAGAAACAACAACTGAGTGACACAAAGATACTTAGAATTTCTAAAAGCAGTTTGTGATTTGAAATACAATAGCTGGTTTGTATCCAAACATCTGATATGATTACACTCTCTCCACAAGACATTCTATGTTGTTTCACTACATTTTCCTCCAATTGTCAGCAGTAGAAACCTTGTATTTTGTTCCAAAGGAAATTATCTTAATACATCCCAATGATATCATTGTTGTTTAAATAGAAGAGAGTATCCTGTTCATATTTTTAGAGGCTCAGCCAAAAATCTCAAGTTTGTTAAAATAAAGAGTCTCTTAGAAAAACCTTTCTCAAAGAAATGGAAACAGAGTTAGGGCAACCTGTGTTAAAAAGTTTTGCCGGTGCTTCAAGAACACAAAAGTATTTATATTATTATCTTAAATAAATAAATAAATAAATAAATAAGGTTCCCTTACTCCAAAAATTATTCCTTGGCTTTAGAAGTGACATATCACTTGACCTTCTTCTCAGTATTCCCACCCCAAAAAATATAATCTTGTCTACAGAATTACAGTTACAGCAACACAACACATGCAACCAGCATAACCTTGATTATGTAAGTATAGCTTAGTCCTGAATAAAACTAAGGATCAGCTATATGACTACAACTGCATGCAGAGACCAAGGTCTCATCTATATGAAGACACACAGAAAAGGGTTAATCTCTACGGAGATGCAAGTATTTAAGTACAAAAACTACATGTAATAGACTTTAGGAGTGATATTTACACAGCCAACATAAGGCCAGGGCTTCATGTGTATTCAAGCTGGTTACAGCTCCCATTTTTCTATTGTTAAACTTTGTCTTAATTACATCGTATTCTTTAAACACTTGGCTTCACACCCATCTAGTTTCTTTCAACTAACTCAACCATGCATTTTAAAATTTAAATACGCAGTCAGAACAGCGGGCCTTGAGCCCAGCCACCACAAGACAACAAGATGATATCATCACACTCAGTCTGAGAGCCAGAGCTGAGCTGAGAAGAGAGAGGCTAGATAACTCCACAGAGGAAAGGAGCTTCATACTGTGCTGGACTACTCCACCAGGAGACGCACTACTTGGGAGGGCTTACGAAGCCTGTGCAGCCAAAGCTGCCTGGTGTGGACCCTGCTTGTACACCGAGCACAGGTTTAACCAGCTCCCACAAGCCGCCACTCTTCTCGCCTTCACACTGGAATAGTGTAATTACTTGGGGGGAAACGAGAGACGCAGGGCTGCTGCTTTATGAGGTTTGAAGTGTTTGTGGAATTATAATGTAACATTACATACCTATTGTTCTTGTAAATAAAGGTCGCTACCGCTGAACATTTGCTCCCTGCATGTACCAGCTAATGGTGTGCAAATGACTGTATGAAGGCATATCCCAACCCACTACCAGTTTCAACAAGGCCTAACAAAATATTCTGAGCTTGACTGACATCACTGAAAACATTCCATCTCTATATAAAAGCTCAAATTTTACCCACCACCTCTGTGTTATGCTTTTATGTTGAAATAGATCACAAATCATTACCCACTTTTGAGTGGTTTTACATATGTAAAATACATCTTCCATTCCAATAAACTTCAACAGCTCTCAGAGATCTCTTCCAATAGAATTTAAAATAGGGTTGAAACACTCCTAATGGCTGGTAATTACTTATAAGGCTTCTTTAAGCATCTGCGAGACTTTATGTATACACACACAGAGAAATACATAGAGACATATGCATATGAATGTGTAAGCATGGGCAGCCTAGCAAGTAAGCCTCCTTTTCATAGTGTATTTATATAGTTTCCACATTGACATTTTAGCTATATTAAAATGATGTGTGTAACATATGTATAACTAAATTACGAACTTCTGCAAATGGTTGGAGTCAAACTCTTGTCATGCTCAGTCTACTGAGAGTCATGCAGCTATTTGAATGGTAATGACTCCTAGCATGCTTGGGGACCCTCACAGAAAGGGGCTGTTGTGGTAACAATTGAGGCATCTTCCAGTCTTACCAACCTCCCTGATGTTGGGGTTTTTTTAAGTCGAAGTTCTTTCTGAGACCTTTCTCCAGTCACCTTTATTCGTCATTGCTCTCTGTCTTTACCAAAGCCAAGTAGAACGTGAAAAGGTTATTACAGAATATTAATTTTAAATCTAATACTGTCAATCTGGTTAATGCACCTCAGAAATACAAAAAATGGATCTGTTTAATTTAAAACAGAGTTCATTTGGCTAAAAATTTAGAGGCATTGATGGAAAAACTATACTACGTACTTAAAATGTTTGGCTATGGATTTTGTCATCCACTCTATTTCACATAAAACAGAAGGTTATAAGCCTACATTTGGATAAACTCCTTCAAGGAGGCTGCCAGCTCTGTTGGCAGAGATGGTACAAGGTCACAACAAATACACGGAGCTCTAATCCTAAACAGTGGTGACTCCATGACTACCACTTAACTAAATCTTTAGCACGTGCATTCCTAACATGTTAATTTTTCAGGTTTAAACATTAGATTTTCATACTTGGCTATAGTGAAAAATATTACCAGTTAGATTTAACTCCACTCAGAAAGATAAGACCAAAGCAGCTTCTGAAATGTGTTAATGTTTCTAGGTAAACATGCCTGGAATAAACACTTCATGAACACGTGAAGTACCTTCACTCACACAATAACCTGGTAATGTAGCATTCTCAGTGAGAGGATTCTCCATTCTTCTGCCAAATAAGGACAGAAACGACAAAAGCAATCTTTTTTGGGTTTTTGCACATCCTACCAACACAGCATTCAAGACGTTTTAAAAAAACCCTGTAAACTGCCAAACCTAAGCTGGGGATGCATCAAGTCAGTATCACCTTCCTCAGTACACAGTTTGTTGAGACCTAGCAACAGAACTGGAGAAATTCTAACTTCACCTCATCCAGGCCATCCAAGACACGGTTGTTAATCTCTGTATTGTAAAGGTGTAGTTCTTTGTAAAGCTCAGCTCTGAATCATATCACTGAACTGATCGGGTTGAAGATAACCTCCTCCTGCCCCAAGAAAAAGGAAGGAGAAGTGGGGTAGACAGAAGACACACAAATTTCTTAAGCCTGCTTTATCTGGATACATGGGCAGTAGGTAGCTCCATCATTTCTGCTGCTGTTCAGATTTGCACAGAGGGAGTGCAAAAGTGGGGAAAACGGCCTGTTATTTTAGCATTCATTGCCATTTCTCAGAAATCTATTAACATCAGTGATCTTGACCAGATTCTTGCCAGTTCCCCATTACCAACACAGGCAGACACTGCCATAGGCTGAACATTATTTTGCATAACCAGGCTCGCACTTAATATTAATACACATATTTTCAGGTTATCAACATAAAAGGCCATATATGTTATCAACATAAAAAAGGCCACATAAATTATCAACGTTAAAAAGTCCAGATAATAATGACATCATCATCATCACTATGACTTCAAAAAGCAGAAAGGTAAAACAGCAGGCTGCAGAACGAAACTGTGCTGGTCTACTTTTTTTTAATTTCTGACATCAGCAGAATTATTTGGCCTCAAAATAGTTAAGTAGCTATTTCCAAATAATAACCTGCCCACTATGGTCCAGGCTGAATAAACTCCTTGCACATATGTTCATCTCACATTGCTCCATGACAAAAGATTTTAAAATTCAAGTTTGAGGTCATGCCATTTCACCTACACATTTCAGATGACACTGCAGAGCCTAGACAAACCAGTTTCACCAATACTCCCAGAAAGATCAACTTCCTATTACACAAGGCAAACCAGAAGAAGGAACAGAATACTGTCTCCAATTCTTTTTTTTCAGCTTTGTCTTCCTTTTATTGAGGTAAAATCCCTTACACAGCATATACCACAGACCATTTTTGCAGTGAATTAAATTCCACATCCCCCATACATACACTGTCAGGGGAACCTAAGCGCATTCTCAGACATTTTATTAGTGACAGTGAGATCTAATAATGCAATTAACAGAAATTAAAATAAGCTGGTTTGCTTGGAAGCAATTCAGGCAGCCTAAGCAGTCATCCCATTTATTCAATTTAAAAGCAAAACACAACTAAGTCAGACAATGAGAATAAAAACAGTTGTGTGATACACCCACGGAGAAGACAGCCTCTTTGGAACATCACCACAAATTCTGTAATCAAAGAGGTTAGTAATGATAAGCCCTCCCTTTTCATTACTGACATAACATCACTGACATTGGCTAAAGAAATCCTTTCTAGTGAGTATTTGGACTGAAGTGGGATTCAGAAACAGTTAATGTTAGTTGCAACTCAAGGTGTAAGAATTCCAACTAGGAATTATTTTCCAATGATTAATACCTTTCAAAAACACCTCTAAAATGTAAATACATACATGTAAAAAATACCAGTCCCTTTATAAGATACTTCATTTGAAGCATGGCTTTTTTTTTAGTTCACATCAATTTTTTAAAAAAATATATCTGAATATTAAACCGAAAAAATCTACTAATAACAATTATCTTCTCTTATGTGAAAGATTATCTTAATACCCTAATAGAATTTTTAATAGAAATTAGAAATATTGCTTCCTAATTTTACAGAGTTTTCTGATCAGAAAGTATAGCTGACTATGCCTCAAAAATAATAACATACAATAAAAAGCAGTATAATTGCCTTTCGTAACATGACAAACTTCATCTCCTTTGTAGAACATGCTGCTTACTACACTACTAATGGTACATTCTAATACTGTATGAAAAGTTTTCATTTCCATTTATAATCTTTTCCCAAAAGACCCCAGTTCAAACTAACACTAACTATATAACATAAAAATAACAATAAAATAAAATAAAACTTATAGCAACTTGGTATACTTTTATATTAATCGGTAGTAACCACATCTGGCTTAGTACACACTGCGAGCATAAGAGAGTTTATTCTGGGTCTAATATGAGAAAAGAATGACACAATTCAATGATGTTTCTAAAAAATAAAATTGCTATTCAAACAAGTTGTGGCAAAGCACCTTAAAAAAAGTAATCACCGGTTTGGTTTTGCCATTTTAATTATATTTTTATAAAAGTTTTAAAGTTCTGTTAAAAACAGCTCTATAAAGAGATCCTTAACTACGAGACATGTGACAGATGTCAGAATAAGCATCAGACACTGAATTTATCAAATTCATACGGGTATACTGCAAATCATTATGTCCTAGGGGGTTTCTGATTCATCTACAGGATTCATTTTATATGAATGTGAGCAAGTTAAACACGGTGTAGATGTTCAGATAAATAAAACAACTTTCAAGGATAGGTTTCCACTATTTCTACTTTGATAATTATTCAAACTACATTGCAGTGATTTTTTTAAAGTACTTAAACGCCAAAGAGAAAAACAGGAGAAAGATAAAAGCTGTAACAACTATTCTTCTGTCAACTGCAGATGCTAATCCAACCTCACCACAAAAGTTTTATGGCAGCACTGATCTCCCCGTAAAGTTGTCATCATATGGGAGGAATATAAATTATATCAGATGCAAAGTTAATTGGGAAGAAGAATAAATGGCTGAACTGCCATTCTAAGTTTTTCCCATGAAAAAGAACACACACAATGCGGACACACCCTTTCGCTAATTCGTGGAATAAAAGGGAGATGAAGAAGTCAGAGTGCCCTCAGCTCAGGAATGCCAGGAATCCCCGGAGGAATGCGTGCGGGCCGCGGCCGCCGCGCCCCCGACGCACCGCGGTCTCAGCGACCCGGGGCTGGGGGGCTCCCCGCCGGCGGCGCCCGGCCCTCAGCACCCCCGCCCGGCCCCGACAGTGCGAGCTCACCTGAAACCAAACCCCCGCTGCGGGGCAGCCGCGGCCGCACACGCACTGGGGGAAAAGAGCCCCCACTCTTCACAGCTGCGAGAGAAAACTAAGAAATACACAAGTCTCACCGGAGTCTGTTTTCCCGGCAACTCCCTCTCCTCTCCCCTCCGCGGCCCGCTGGCAGCGTTCCCCTCTCCGCCGTTCAGCGCGCCCGCCCCAGGGGCGGCACAGCCGCCGCTCGCCAGCGCAGCCCCGAGGAGCGCTCGGGGGAAGGCCTGCGCCGGCACGGCCGGCGCTCCGCCAGCCTCCCCGCGCTGGCCGTGCAGGGAGAGCCGCGTCGCTCTCTCCTCACGCCCGGGTGGAATCGGCGCTCTTGGCCTTTGGAAAGGACCGTGTTTAACGGAGCGAGATGGAGGAGGAAAGCCAGCAACCCAGGGCGCCTCAGCGCGAGGAGCCACCTCCACAGCCTCGGCAGCCCACACGGCGACGTCCCCTTGTGCCCACCGCGCTCCGGTCAGGTCGCGCCCACAGCCCTGCGCCCGCCCGGTCCCGGGCGTCTCGGCGAGGAGTAGGGGACGCCGTGCCCCCCCCTCGCCTCCCAGACCCCCCCGTCGCAACCGGCCGCCGCTCTCCTCACCCGTCCCGAGCCGCCTCGTCCTCTGAGGGGGAATCCCCCTCACCTCCGTGCCGCTCTCGCCTCCAGCCCTGCTCACCGCCGGAGCTGAGCGCGGACTGCCCGCCCCCTCCAGCGGAGGAGGGGGGTGCCGGGGCCGGGCCCTGCCAGGGAGGAGCCAGGCGGGGGGCGCTCCCTCAGGTGAGTGAGGGGCGCTTTCCCGCCCGCGGCCGCTGGGCTCCCTGAGGGGGAGTGCGGCGCGCGCGGTCTGCTCAGGCTGGAGTCGTCTCTCCCCCCCCCTTCCCCGTGTCACCCCGACAGATACCTATAAACCGCAAACAGAGGGGAAAAACACCCAGCTCCTCCTTTGTTCAGGCTGCCAGGACGAAAAGGGGTGGCTACAGCAATACTCTGAAGAAGCAGCCCAGCCCCGGGCCCAGGTACTGTCAGCTCGAGACCGCTCGACAGTCGGGTTTGTTTTCCCTCGTGAGTGCGGCCCGTCGGCGTGCGGAGGCGGCTGACGAGGCTCCCGCCGCGGCGGGGAAGAGCTGAGGCAGCAGAAGGACGGGGCAGGGCCGGCGCGGTTTGGAACGTGCCGTGGAGGTAAGAGGGAAGGAGCGAGGAGCCGGGCCGCGGCCCGCAGTCTGCCGCGCCCTGTGCCCGTACCGCTCGGAGAACAGCGTCACTGGCACCCCTGGGCCATCCTCAGCGTTTTGGGCGATTTTCACAATGTCTTCAGCTAGACTGGAAAGAGCACAACAAGGTGTTTGCAGATTTCCAGAATATTCTACATACATAGTTAGAACTGAAGGGCTCCCGTACTACAGCACGTCTCTCTCCCCTGACCCGTGTGCAAAGGAAAGCTAGGGACTAAGGACTTAAGGTTTACAAGTATCATACAAAAAAATACAGTGACTATAAACGTCTCACAAGAATCAGGCCTCAGTTAATTTCTTCCACTCTCAGAAATTTGTTCTTGAGATTTGAACCACCTAAACCAAGCAGCATTGTCAGAAAAAAGGTTATAGTGAATATACAGGGCAAAAAACCCACAGCAAAATATGATAGGTCCATGTCTAGAACAGAGAAATGCAGGGCAGTGAACACAAGAAGGAAAAAAAATCAGTATATAAGCCATGAAAGCCACTTACAGAATTGTTCTACAGGAGGACTATGGATAGGCACACATCCTCTTTTCAAACCTGGCTATGCTGGAGGTTGCAGCTCCTCAAATTCCTGTGAGAGCTGCTCTGCTACCTGTTACGTGTCTGTCAAAACAAGCCTAGCTAGCAAACACTGTTGTATGGAATTGTATTGTGTATAATTATACGGATTTTCTGTAGAGAATGCCCTGGTCTTAATTAGGATGCATAAGCAGAAGAGGTTCAACCAGAAAAGTAACTTGTTGCCAATACATCGTCAATATTGACACTTCTGGGGCACTGTACCCAGTTTTAGGTTCTGTGCAGGTGGGGGAGGAAGTTAATGTTCACATGAATCTACAATATGTCAGAAAATTAAGTGCATTCTGAGAATTTTAAAAACCGTGCATTTCTGTAGTATTCCAAGTCAGTACACCATAAGGATCTATTGATAGCTGCAAGAAACAGTCAAAAGCAAAACAAGGAGACAGAGGTAGTGACTGACAGCAGTAGCTTGTGATAAAATACTATACTGATGGTTAATCAGTAGAAAGAATTGTAAACTGTGGGAATTGGACAAGTTATAAACAGTTCTATAGAGCCAGCTAGTGAGGTGTTTTCAGGTATCTAACAATGTTTTCCTTTGCTGAGAGGATGGAAGTATTAGGTGTGACAGGGGCTATAAAGTCTTCTGTTGTGGAAAAATGCACCTCTACATAATGTACTAAACTCATTCCCCCTCAAAATGGTTGTTGAGGGGAAAGTCATAGATGTATGGATTTTTCTGCTCTTGGTATTAAATTGACTTGTCAGAAAAATGCTCATGAGACAAAACAGCTTGAACTTGTGTTACCATCTTGATATTTTGCCATTTAACATTTGCTTTTCGTATACGTTTTTTCACATAACCAGAGGCCGTGACTAATCTTGGAGCTGTTTAACTTAAAGATTTACATAGCTTGCTTAGCTTCTTTCACTGTAGTTTTCAGAAAGCACATGAAGTTTACCCCCCATCCCCTCTAACTGGTAAAACTGAGAAACAAGGATTGGAAAAGAAATAAAGTAATTAAACTTTTTTTTTCCTCAAAGTTACATGAGCTATGAGGCAAAGTTTTCAGTTGAACACATAGACACACATATATATGGTTGTATTTTATTACAATTAAAGTGTGAAGAAATATGCTGAGTTTATTCAGCCTGGTACTGTAGTTTTGTAATGTGTGAAGGAATTGAACTTAATAGAAAACAAAATGCTTCATTAAAGAGGTGTATACACCCATAACTTTCAGGTTACTGTTAGAGGTTAATTAAAGCAGGTGTTAATCCATGATGTTATACAATAATACATTTCCATTGCATTTAAAAGCAAACCAGAAAAAAACATGAAAGATTCATTTCTTGCTAAAACAACCAGGCTGTGATGACTACTAGCCGTTATTATATAGTCTATAATGAATTCTTTCATTACCTATCAGGTAACAGCTCAGGAGGCAACTCAATTGATATCTGGCATGCTCAGCATTAAACCACTTAGAAAACTGTTCTCTTGTTCTGTATTGAGTTTCAGAAAAAATGTTTCATATGGTAATTAGGCCAAGGCATTTTTCTTTTTTTTTTTATAATTTTTTTTTTAAATTAAAGAAGGAAAAAAAAAAACCCTAAGTGAGAAAAAGGTGGGACCAGCACAAGTGCTAAAAGTCTTGTATTGGCTGTGAGCATCCCAGACTGAAAAGGAGAGCTTTGACTGGATTTTGACTCAAAGCTCTATCCTACATTTTATGAGCCTTTGCAGAAAGTTTGATTTGAGCCTTTACCTTTTCATGAAAATTGTAGTTTAAATCAAACATTTGTCAAAGAGTTTCTTACAGATCTTTGGCATATTCTGAACGTGAGTTTTAGAAGTACTTGGTGTAATAATGCTACAAACATTAAGAATTTTTTCCCTAAGACCCTAGTCCAGCTGGAATACTGCAAAAATACAAAGTTGTCCAGTCAGGTAAGAATTTTTTTAAGGAATGCATACAAACACAGCAATAAGCTAAAATTGCACTGAAGACAAAGTTATGTCATACACAGAATATCATCTCAGTGCAGGCTACCATTTCCTTTCCCACCCTTCACGCACCTACTTTTCTCTTCCTCTCCTTCAAAGGAAGGCTTTGGTCCTTGTTTACAAAACTGGCTCGACACTATGATTAATGTCTCTCTGTCCAGGCAGGGTATTACAAGGCAGTTGTGAAATACAATACAAAATGGAGTATGCAGCTAAAGCAAAAACAAACAGTAATGCCCTAGCAGCTTGTGCTGTAGATTAATTCCAGCTGCTAGCTACTCCAGCACACCTCAGGTATTGAATAGCACTCCCTAAATTCAGCTCTGCTTTTGCATTGATTCAGACTGTGTTGAAAGCTTGGTTTTTTAGTGCTATGCTTGGCCACTAGGTAAGATGCATCTCTATCTCTTTCTATTCAACTACACATTGAACAGAATTTTGACACTTTATTATAGTTGCCCAATTTCCTTACAGGAAAGGGTCTGATCCAATAATCACAGTGGAAAGGAAAAAAAAGTCTTTCTGGCAGTATATAATTACCTTGAAACACTGTTTCTGACTCTTCTTTTACAATATATATTGCAAATTTTCTCAAATTATTATAAAAGACTAGATGTCTGTTGCTTAAGAATTAACAAAAGTATCCCTGTTATTACTGTATTCAGTAAGGTATTGAATAGACATTTTTATCTATTTCTTATTTCAAGAAATGCAGTCTTCAAAATTCAGGTCTTTCTAGTCTCTACCATTATTTTCATTGACTTGTTTTCTCAAAACGTTTTATCTTAAGCAGAATGTTTACAGATTTGATGCTAAAATTATCTTAACCATTTTAACAAACTTAACAAAGCACTTCTGAGTTATATGAGTATGAGAAAGTACCTTTTATTAAAATCAGGCCACTTTGGCTATCATAGAACACCAAGGAACTGTTCTATTTTAAATATTACATTTACTGTGATGTAAATTTACTCTCAGAGTAGGATTTGGGTTATTTGAAGAAATTTAATTTTACACTCTTACCAGATGCTTTTTAATGCATGACCGTTGTTTTTTCCTCATAAGACAGATAATAAGGGCCTCCTTTTCTGTTTTTTTTTCTCCTCTTTTCGCAGTGGCCTGCCTTCCTTTCTTTTTTTTCCTCTCTCTCTCTCTCCTTTTTCTTTTTGGAGGTAGCCCGTCTTTTACATTTGTCATCTCTTATTCTCCCATATACAGCTGTCAAATGCACAGAGTACTGCTGATACAACCCAGAGCACTGGATCCATCCGTCTCTAACTCAGGCGTGCAATGTGGAGGGGTGTGTAACAGCATTCTAAAAAAGCCTGAATAATCCCAGCCATTAGGTTAGCTAGTCAAGAACATACTTACATTGCAGTAGAATAAGATGTGGTAAATGAAATGTATAAAATGGCAGATGAAATTGTAGAATAAGAGATTAATATTTTCAGATGTCTTCAACAGGGGAAAATACCTGTTTTTACTTTATGTTAGCGATCCATGGTAACGAAAAAGTTAGGAGATGAAGATTTAAACTGTAACTTTTCTGTAGAATTTAATTTCATTTTAGTTAGCTCAAGTTTACAAATACTCCTTCTATGAATATAAGACTGTACAATTATTAATCTTACATAGAAATCAAGAGAGACTATTCAAAGGTGCAAGGTGAGATGAAGAGAAGATACTATTGACTCTAAAAGCTGTTGAGGGGAAAACACAACACAAAATTTGATAAGTCATAATGTGATCATTTCAATATTCAGTTAATAGATAATATGTAGTCTAGTAATTAAGTGAATAATTAGTACTGGTATGAATTTTAGTTGAAGATTTTGGACACTGTTCTATATCTAGCCACCACGAGACTTTCTGACCTCCCATTCTTCTCCTTGGACAACTTTTGGCTATATCCACATTTCTTCCTTCACCTTGCTCCCACTAGCCTTATTCAAGTAATCCTAGCAATGACAAAAGAAGTTTTTCCAAGAAGAGCTTGCAGGAATCCTAGGTACTACCAAGTGCACCTACATTAAAGTTCCATAAACCATTGTAACTGTTACCTGCTCTGCTGTGGTCTGTGTAGCTCCTCTTGGTCAAGGCCAGCCTGCTAGGATTCAGTGGTGCCCAGGCTGCAGGAGCAAACTGTTTTTTTGGGAGTAGCATACACTGAGTCTCTATTTTGCACAAATATGTAAAGTTAGTAATTTGTTGGCACTGTCAATATATTTACTTGAAGAAAGCTTAAAGGGCTCATTGTTTCAGTCATTGTGAACATAAACGTTGATTGATTTATCACAGAAATAGTAATGTAGTAAATTAAA
Organism: Burhinus oedicnemus; assembly: GCA_008921705.1. Lineage (NCBI taxonomy): Eukaryota > Metazoa > Chordata > Aves > Charadriiformes > Burhinidae > Burhinus > Burhinus oedicnemus. The sequence goes on along the minus strand of VFFE01007253.1, from coordinate 1,814,046 downwards.
TGGTTCCTATGCTCTTTCTGCATGTAGCTCTTAAGAGTTATTGCTATTATCTATTTTCTAATAATGCCCTCAGTATTAGGACATTGTGCTAAGCATTGTAGAGCTCCATACAGGTATAGATCCATACCAAAAAATGCTTTACAATCTAAGTAGACAAAATATTTAATCACAAAAAAAGAATACAGAATGTGCTACCTTGAAACCAAAACTGTATTTGGTAAGATAATGCAGAGACTTTCTGAGTAATTTAACAGTTCTGTCTCTCATCCTGAAATAACATACATATGTGTAATGTTAAGCAAATGTAAGCGTTTTTGATGTATTTAAAGTTTAACCTAATACATAAATATTTGCAAAATTAAGGTCTAAATTCTTAAGATTGGCATCCAAAGGTTACGTCCTGGAGACAGAATATACTGTCTCCCTCAGAAATATTAATTTCAAATCTTGTTTTGCCTTTATTTAAGAAGCTTTCTTTTGTTTACAATGTATATCAAATATTATATTGGTTTATGGTATGCAGGCATTTTAACACATATCTAGTGTACCAGGGAAGACGGCATGTAAGAACAAAATTAATATTTTCATATTTCAAAATGTACTGTTGATAAAAAATATAGCAGGACAAAATTTTATTTTGTTTAATATATCTATTAATTAATCCTTTTAGTCATATGAGGATTTGCAGACATTGCATCTTATATTCAGTTTTCTTAAAAATATATGTGTATCTTTGATGAGAACTAAGGCCAATATCCAGTAAAGAATTTAGGCTCTTAAATCCCACTGAAATAAAATTATTTCAGTAGAGAGGTGAAATGTTAAATATATTCTTGGGTTTAGACCCAGGTAACTTTTGGAACAGATGAAATCATCACGATTCCATGTAAAAAATAATTTTTTTTTTTTCTCTTATAGGCATGCATGGAAATCTTAATTATTGGTTGATTTGGGTTTTTTTCCCTACTTTTGGACAACCGTAAGGAAACTTTTCCAAGCCTATGGAAGTCTAAAGCAGTATCTGATCGAAAACCTTTCTCCTAACTTAATTTTGGTATGTTGGCCAGTGTATTTTTATGATGTTGTGCAATAGCACCACCTGGTGGCTACAATCATTTTAACCGTTCTGATCCTTTGACAAATATATCTGAGTAGCTTGAAAATAAAGACCAGGAAAAAAGGATTATCTTTAATATTCTTAAGATTGTTTTTATCTTTAGCCACTTTTCTTAATCAGGTGAGGCAATATAATTTAAATAGTTTTATGAAGCAATATTTTAGAGGAGATATAAACATTTAAGTAGCGTCCCATATAAGAAACTTGAAGGATTGACTTATGCTTTAAAGGTAAAGCATCACTCCTGATTCACCGGCAGTATCTTATCTACTGATGCACTGACAGCTTAAGAAAATATCTGTATCTTTGCAAATCTAGGCAAGACCCAGAAAGACAGGTTTAGAAAGACAGATTTTAGAGGATTGGAATTTCCAGTCTTTATAGGTTTGTTTTGTCAGGGCTGATGCAGAAAACTGCTTAAGCATATGCTTGACTTAAAATGCCTTCTTCAGTCCTACTCATTTCAATATGACATAAACAGTTATTCAAAATTAAACATGGAAAAATATTTAAGGCTGAACATACCACTTGGAGACCAAAGCAGGGAAAAGGGAGGGAAAATGAAAGTGTGATCTGGAAATCCTTTGCTTTTTCATTTTCAAGGGGAGAAAAAAAAAAAGGTAGCAAACAGACATTGCAACTTTTTTTTACTCATTGGAAGGGTGGAAAACATAGCAGAATAAAGTCAACTCTCTCCTAACTGAAAAAATATATCCAGTATATATTTTAAAAAATAAATGAGCAACAGAAGAAAGACTTTTGACCCATAAAAAAAGAGTTATGTTGCAACAACAACAAATTATGCTACTATAGTGTCAAATTCACCCTGTCAGGAGCTAGTAGAAGGGTCTGCATGAAACTGAGAGGTTGCTGAAAAGAACTAATGCATGAAGAACTCAGAGGCACACTACCCTGTCTCCCCTCACGTTGAAGCTCCAGGACGGAATTGTCATGTGCTTTATGGGAACTGCTAACCAAAACCCAAAATCAAGCAAGAGATAAGTGTTTACACAGAAGAAGGTACATGCGTATAATAAGCATTTCATGGAGAATTAAATTTTTTAAAATTTTTCAGTTCCACTTGTGAACTAAGTACTTACTTTGCACAGCTCTTACAAAAAGTATTCTGAGAACCAAAACCAAGAACAAGTAAACAAATGAAATTAATTCAGAAAAACTAGTTCATCTTGGCCTTTACCATGGTTTATTCCTCGCTTGCTTTTGAAAATAACAATCACTGTCTTGTCCTGGGTTTCCATTTCAGATCCCACTTCTCTCTCTTAAGAAAAGTAATTTACAGCCTAATTATGAGTCAGCCCAGAATAACTAAAGTATTTTAAATCCTCAAATACGGAGGCTTCATTGGTGAAATAGGATCTGTCTTTGGGACTCATATGAAGTCTGCTCATCTTTACTGGGGCTTAAAGCACTCACAGAGATACGTTCATATAGATGTGACACTATACTGATAAACTAAACTCATACTCCAGTTTTTTAGTTAATACTGTTTTCTTTAGGTAGAAGAGCTTTTCCTGGTTAGATAGTGTTTTGTGACTGTAGAGGGTGCTCTTAAAATACTGGTGATGGTAGTAATACGTGGATATCAGTTTTTCTTTCTGTAAAGCTTATCAATGTTAGGATGTTTATATTTAGCAAAGAAAGTTGTACAGCTAGCGTGTTTTATTTTGGATACAGGCAAGAATCACTATCCACATTTGTATCCAAACGCATCCCTGGAAACTTTTCTGGATCTAGTTTATTTTTGCAAGTATGTTTCTGCCAAGCGGTGATAGTATCTTCTGAGAAAACTATTGATGCTGTCTAAAACAAGTTGAAAGAAACATTAAATAGAGTGTATTTTTAGTTGCAAGGCCATTCAGAGTTGGATAAGAGCTTATTGTTCCAAAGAAGTCATTTGAATATTCACAAAAATTCTTTAGTTACATGAAGTTGATGCTCCCACATTGTGCTATCTGGAATTCTGTTGGGAAGGATTTAACTTTATTTTACTTTGATTTTTCTGTAGTTTTGTTGATTGCTCCGCCATACTCACAAGCTATCTGGGTTTTTTTTTATACTTCTCTAACTGAATAGAGTAGGGGGAAGATCCTAGATACAATAGGCTAAATCAAACTTTGTCCTGCTATATTTTTCCTTCAACCATACAATACATATATTTTTTTTTTAATATAAAATTATGTGTTCCCCTCAGTACAGCCAAGGAATGATTGAGTTAATTCTGTATGCTTGAGAAATGTTACCTCTTTCCAGAGAGGGTAGAGTCTATAAACCTCAGAAAGATAAGAATTTTATTTTAATAATCAGAACTGCAATAAGCCTGTTTTAGAGCAGTGTGAGGAGGGTTAACATTTCTGAGGTCAAGACCTTTCCTGTGAGACCACAGCTAGGCTATGGGCTTCTGCCAGCACTGCTCTGTCAGTCCTGGATGTGATGACGTGTGATCTTTGACTGACATGACTGCATCAAAAAAAGCCTGTACTATAACACACACTTACAAAAGCAAAATTACACTTTCTCTTGAATAGGTTGTTATACTGGGAGGAGATGAAACATACACTGCAGAAGTGCAGTTTTCTCAGTTTTCCTAACAACAATTACTCTGCTTCTTATACTGGATTTGTATACTTATCCTGAGAAGGTACTCTTAGACATGAACTCAGATAATAAGACTTTCACCAGTGGTCACTCATTTGAGATTCAGACATCATATAAAATAAGCCCTATTTCAGACCAGGTCTACAGAAGATACTTATTATATTTCAGAGTGTCACAAAGGCTGTGACTCTTCACTGCACTTTTGTGACAGCTCTACTGTAGGTCCAGTTTAGACCATAGAAGTCAGTGCAGCTTGTTTTGTCTGCGAAAGCCCTCTGAGCTTTTTTGGCTAACTTCAGCAGCACCTATTGTAGGGACACTTTGCCAAGATCACTACATTAGGAAACCTTTTAAGCGTAGACCAAACTTAACAGATGTTTGCTGGCTTCTAATGAGATGAACTTGGCCTGTTCCAATCTCCAGTTTCCACATCAAATTCATCAATCTATCAACTTGCAGATTAGGCCATGTCCCTTAACATGTTTGTACGCTGTATCTTACAAAGGGGAATTTATGTTACCTAGGACTGTGACTGCAGGCTTGCCATGTGAATAGTGAAATGAAATTCTGTCTTTGTGAGAGCTGGCAAAATTAACTGTCCCCATGCATCAGACAAATCCCTTCAATAGAAGAAATGATACTGCCTGAGGTCTGATGGTGGAAAATATTTCTGATGCGAGTCATGTAACGGGAACACAATAACAAGCTGAAGAGGAGTTTGTCTCATAGGGCTTTCCTCCCTCAGGATTTAGTATGAAGTAGTAATTTGAACAAACCTAGGCCTCCCCTAACCGTGGTGAGTACACTAACTATTAAGATAAATAGTCATGCTTAATTGTCTATCACAGTATTTCTGGTGGGCAGTGTTTTCACTTCCATAAGAGAAACTAGAATTGTCTCACCCAAATACTGAGGTTCTTAAAATGGGAAGTTAGAAATGCAAATCTAATACCCCCAGAAAGAGTCAAGACTTGAACCCAGACTTCCTCTGATCACTAATCCTCTATTCACTGAGCTATTAAGATAAAACAAATAATACTTTTCCTCCCCTGTTTTATAAGAAAAGGTTGGCATAAATTTCTAACTCTAGGAGAGAGTTTATTTTGGAGATTTTCACATCTCTACAGCTCACATTAAAGGACCAGAATGTCAGAAATAGATGGAACTCAAGACCCACCACGCTTTCTTCAGCCTTTAATAATGGCCAATCTGGGTGTAACCTATCAGCTTTGGTCATTTCTGTAGTGGACCCTCTTTTCCCCAAGTGTGGAAAGAGGCGATGCACTTCATCCTGGGTTGGAGATTCCACTACGCAGCAAAGCATTGCAGTACCAAAGCCTCTAACCTGTACCCACTTACAAAAATTACCCAACACATTCTAAATTGAATCTGCCTTTACTGGTTCATTTTTTTAAAAACACACTCTACAATTCTCAAAAATCTTAGAAGCTCAGAAAAAAAAAAAAAAATCTTGCATTGTACAGTACTTGCATATTTCAAGCAGTGAAAGCTGTAAATGATGCACATGTTGGAATGACAATAAGACAAATGGAAGCTTTCATTGGGAAAATGCAAACCAGAAGACAGATAGCTTGTTTTGCTTTAGGCAAAGCATGAATGCAAACATTTGAACTGGAGAAACTCCCCTTTCCTTCTGTGGCCCCTCTGAGCCATTACATTAATTACTTGGAACTATTTACTTACTTCCCTTCATTTAGGCCCCAGGTGCAGACACTCCAGAAACAGAATTATTTTCATTCTTTTCACTAGAGTGAAAAAACAATGTATGGAAACACTCATCTTTTCCTTTCTGAAATCCAGGAGAGGTGGCATCCTAACATATATTTTTTGGCTTGCTTGTTTTTTAGCACCCCTTAGTAAAACATGAGTGTGTGTGTGTGTGTGGGGGGGGGTCAGTGATGTTTCTTTTTCATAGTACAATGAAAATATTTGTTTAGTTTTGTTGCAATAGCAGGGGCAGCTGGCAGTGTTTGCACTTAACGTGTCTTCTAACACTTCACTGAAGAGATACCCATAATCTTTGAAGAAAGACAAATATCTCATTTTGCAAGTGTGCTTACCTGTGCTTATGCAGTGGTTCTGACAGCCTTCTTTTGTGATCAGAATGTTAGCCTGTCTTTGAAACATGTCCTTAATGTATAAGCAGCCACATCCAGGCATGCACTTTTCCATATGTGAAGCTAGGGAATTAATGGAGGCATTAAATGTTTAGAAAATAAACAATCATATTAGAAAATTGAAAATTAAAAAAAAACAAACAAGAAAATGACAGCAGAGGCTCAAAACAAATTTCTAAATGGGCAGCAAAGAGGATCAGTCTCAGTATCTACAGTTCTTTTTGGCAAGATAACCATGTCTCAAAGCTCTTGCTTAGAGTTTCATTTCCAGTTTCCCTCTGGGGGAAAAATGAATTAAACCTTTTCTTGTGCTCTTACTGAGAGGTTCTGCTCTTGATTATTTTGGAATACAAACAACAGACTGTGGGACACTGACTGTATGGATACCTTTAAAAAACAATTAACAAAATCTATGGCTATTTGCATAAAGTGTATTCAACTTCTTCCTGCCCAATAAAGGTTATCAGTCAATCCCAGGGTAGCCCAGGTCGTAAAGGGGTGGCTACTGAGTCTGGCTTCCCCTGCCACAGCTGCCTGGCAATGGGCCCACCCTCAGGAACAGCCAGCTGGCTCTGCTGTGCATTTCAGCTTCCTCCAAGTTTGCATGTGGACCTGTGAAGCAGCTGAGTTTGTTTTGCCTGATCGGCTTATTTGTTGTCAATCCAGAGAGTTTTCCCATTGCCATGACTGCTGGTGATGCAGTCAGTTTGCACTTGGAGCTTTCAGCATTGTCTCTCTGCTCTGTCATTTCTGCTGGTCTGCACTGGCTCTTCAAAAGATCAGATCTGTTTCACAGACTTTGTTAGTTTTCAAGTCAGTTCAGCACTTCTCTGTTCTGATCCTATTGCCTGTCCAGATGCACAAGTTTCTTTTCTCAGTCTGCTAGCTTCTGGCCCCTAGCAGACTCACACCATGAGAAAGATGAAGCCTTCCTCTACTTTCTCTTATATTCCAACAGCATACCTGTGAAACTATACAAGCTACTAGGGTGACCCTTCATTTAAAAGATCTTGTTAGCACATAGACACCTATGTTCATCATAAGTGATATATATCAAACTTCAGTCAGAAATATAATTCTGGCGTAGAACTGTGACCAATAACAATGCAAACAAAACCAACCTGTTTTATGTTGATCTTCTGATGTCAAAAGAAGGTTATAAGTAGAATCTGCCACAAAACCAAAAAACTTTGAATTCTAGGGTGTAAATCCATGCATTCAAGGATTTTCAGAGTCAATCTTAGGAGTAATTCACTGTTAAAAGTAGGAGAGTACCCTTAGAATAAAAAGATTATTTCCCAGAACATTTGTCTGTCTTTAAATTAAAAATATGATCTATGCCTAAAGTGTGCAGAAACTTTCTTTCTATTCCCAACTAATAATCAAGTATTTTTCTGGAAAAGAAAGTTATTAGACCTAGTGAATATAGTAAGAAGATATTGTCATTCATATAACTATTTGGTCATATTTTTAATCTTATTAGATTAATATCCTGTTGCATTTAGTTACCTAGATGAAAGACATATTTTGTTAAACCCTATTTTATTATCTGATCTCTTTTATTGTATGCTGTCTTCTTATTCAATAGGACAGCACTAAAAACATTTGTAGTGATATTCATTGCTTTACATAAGCTCATGATCTTAGTTACAGTCTCAGCTCAGTAGCATGAGTTTTCACAAATCTGTCATATGAACGTCTCTCCAAATTGTTTTTAACCACTCTCAACTTACTTTTTCTGTGATTGCATTATCCTTACCGACATGTGAATTTGAATGAAGAAAAATGGTCCATTCCTGGACTTCCATATCCAGGAGAGATGAATTTAAGACCTTGTCATGAGTCAGTGGTGGCCCCTCTAAGCTGGGTTACTGGTAAGTGCGAGAGAGAGCATTACTCCTGCTTTAACCACTCCTCTCAGATTTAAACAATGGTATTCACAGGCATAGGAAGAGACATCCAGCTGTTTGAACAGCTTTTTCTGTTCACTTCTGAAGAAAGAGTGTCAAATCAGGTGCAGCCATGCCTGCTGGCTAGGTCGTATAACAACCACTTAGTCACACAAGCCATGGCCATCATCATATCTTTACATTGCATACTTCCTTGTAAAAGCACTAACAAATTTAATTCCAATGCTCTTCCTAATCACACTATTTAGGAGAGTCATTTCAATCAGTATGAATTCTTTTGTATTCAGCTGGACTCAAATTCATCTGCTTTGATAGGTTCTTTGTGGCCTTCCAAAATCCTGTTGCAGCTTGTCAGGAACTTCTTCTATGAGCATAGTCCAAGTCAGCAGTTAGCACACTAAAATTTGCTGGCAGGCAAATTTATTATGACTGAAACCTAGTCAGGATGGCATCCAAGCTCATGTCCAATTTAGGTGGGCAGAATTACTCAGATACTTGAAGCTACTGGTACTATTCCTGCATAAGTACCTTCTTGAAATAGGGCCTCTATCACCTGTAAGGATGAGCAGCTGCTGAATTGAAAAACATTTAAACAAATCTTCTGATATGGAAATCTGTTTTACGTTCCCTACTCAATGTCTAATACTCAACTAATTCTACCTGTACTGCATTCACACATTCTAGTTCTAATTCCTGTTAAATATGGTGTCTAAAAACTTGGTCAGAATTAGTATGGAAGTATATAAAGTAAGTATATCTGGGAAAGAGATTTAATTTTAAATTGTAATGTTGTGCTTAAGAGTTAGTGATTACATTAAGCATGAAATCTGTGTGATTCATGATTATTCCTGCTATTTCTGATTTTTGCTTCAAATGGAATTGGGCTGATTGTGAAGTCTGTTACTGAGTTCTGTTTGTTTAAAAAGGAAGTTGGAATTTTTGAGAGATGTAGAGTGTTATCACTGTCATAGTATTTGAGGGCAGGGAGCTAAAGAGCCTGAGAGATGCTTTCCCATAAACACAGTGCTCTTCAGGCACAAAGACTTGGGAAGGAAACAATTCCTTCTAATTAGGAAAGTAATTTTAAGCAGAAAAAGATGTAAAAGCTTAAGGACTGTTCTTGTCAGAGATGTTTCTGAGAAGAATTAGGGCAATAGAGGATTATTGTTTTGTTAAGCCTTTGATTGAGATCTCAGACTTTCATCAGTTCTGTAGCAATGCAAGCAAGAGATCTAAGGCTCAAACACCACTCCAGAAAAGAGATCTTGGAGAAAGAAAATAAAATAAAAAAACCAACCCAGATGAGGATTTAGCTTTTGGGTATTTATAACTCCCAGTTGAGAGCCAAGGGGAAGTTTTTCTGTCATCACCCTGTTTCTTTTACAAACAAACAGAGGCAAAAAAATTTTGCTTTTGATTTCTCAAAAAAATAGTGTTAATTATTTGAAAAATTCCAGACTGGGGCATGAAAGATCCCTTAGAAGAATACTCCAGAGTTGTTGTTTAGAGTCTATCCCGAGTATAATCAAGATTAAAGCCTTTAATGAAGGCAAAGCTTACTTATCTGATCAGATCCTAGCATAATGGTTTAGCATGTGATATTATTCTGTATAAGTTACATAACTTTTTGTTTAAGAGCATACTTCACCGTCAGCAGCACAAACATTTTTAACCTGTTCAGATCCTTGAGAAATGCAAACAGATTTGAAGAAAAAAAATTAGTATTTGTTAGCAAAAGAAAATAAAACCTTTCTGTGACTTGGTTAAGATGAAAGCAAGACAGGAAACTAATAAGAAGGATCAGAGAACCTGGAAATAAATGTTGACAGGCTTGTGCACTGGCAGTTTAAAATCACATACTATTAAGCATTAGCTTTCTGCTTAAGTGTTTGCCCACAAGATTGCCTTTCCCTAGTAAAGGCTACAGATTACCCACAACTCATTTGTCTTTGCAGGTTTTCTGTGAGTATGTGTGGGTACATACTACCATTTATCAGCCACAGTGCACTGAGGTCACAAGTCCCCTGCCTCATTAAAAGACAGTGAGCCAATTGAAAAACAACTCTCTTCTCCCTTGGTGCATCTGATCATATGGTGCAGGACTAGTATGCTTAATTTTGAAACAGTCAAATCTGGGAAGAAGCTAAGCAGTTTGGCAAAAAGTAGTTAATAAAACTTTGGGTGTACAGAATTATATAGTTTTCCTGTTTTGACAGTAGAATTGGTGGACTACGCTTCAAGCTTTTTAGGGTTTCTCACGCACTGAGAAATAAAGATTAAAAGTCACAATATTAAAAGTGTTAGTGGAACAATAAAAATGGAAGCATGACCCTGTTCCATTGTCGAAATGTCTCAGAGCTTCAAAAAATCATCAACTGAATATAGAGTGCTGGTATACTCGGCATACCATCATGTAAGAGCATGGTGTTTGTTACTGTCAGAAAACATAATGACAAAAGAGAAGGTGGTTGCTTGGCTCCTTATGTGTCTAATATAATGTGATCTAATATGTTACACTGAACAATTGTTTGTAAGTTTCACGATACAGGCTTGTAACATTTGCCATTTCACAACTCACAGACATAGTCTGAGTATGGGTGGTGCTGATTGGTGCCATGCAGTCAGTCTCACCTTTTGCATTGACATCAAAATATGGTGTTAATTCCTGCAGTTCAGACTGCTTTTTGCTAAGACAGATTATATTATTTTATTTTTTTAATATTTACATGTAAGAGCTAAACTTCTCACTAATCTGTTCATCCTTTTGCACAGGGAAGCTGCTACTTTATCTTGAGAAAACTATCATTCTTTACAGCCTTTTCCAGGCGAAGGAACTGCTGTACTTTCATTCAGCTTTAAAAAGAAAATAATCACTAAAAATTTTTATACTTGAATGAGACCTTAAGAGTTTTGTTCAAAATGGTCCTCTGGTCCTCCCAAGAGCACAGTGAAAACAGTATCTCTTGGGACAGCAATGGAGAAGCTTTCATCAGCATTGAGAATGGAAATATCCTTTGCCTCTGCAGCCAAGTAAGCGCTCACTATTCTGTGGCACCATATATTCAATCAAAAAATTACTTTTGGTTTTCTTTATTATTTCCTCCCCCCCAAGATGTCACATTTCCTGCTGAATATTAAATTGATTCTGGTTAACCAGAAAACAGTAAAGTTAGCCAACATGGAATGCAACTTCATTGCCAAATGAAAGGACACTCTTCTGCTGCATCATGACATAGTCTCATACTGATGTAAATAATGTAGTAGAATGGATAGCAGCACTTTTCTCTTTGCTTAATGCTGTGAGTTCAAACTCTTGCATAAGGAAAAGGCCAGAAGAGAATGTTTAAACAGTACTCATTAAAACTAACTTTCCTTTCTGTGTCAGATATATAAGCGAATTACTTTTTTGTTATATTCTTAACTAACAAGGTGTAACTAGGCTTCGGAAAGCTCTTCCTACCATATTTGCACAATGAAATCATAATACCAAACAAGGAAGTGTTTCTGGAGTCAGAAGAAGGGAGGGGAAAAAAAAAAAAAAGAAAAAGACAACATTGAGGTAGAATAAATGGAACAGATCTTTCTGTCCCTCTTCACCAGCTGTACAGAGTGCTGGGATTGAAAGAGAATGCCACATCCAGTTACTTCCTTCTACAACACACAAAGCAGCGGAGTAGTCCATTTTGTTGTCCAGCTCCAGAAGCAGATATGATTTGAACTTCTGTGCACATGGGCATGAGTGCATATGCAGATGTAGGCATATGCATACATACCCTGCTTATTTCCATATGCTCATACTTAATTGAGAAAGCCTACCTGTAACTTTTTTAATCACCCACAGCCTGTAAGCAGTTCAAGCACACCTTCAGAGCCAGGGTTATGCGTTGTCACCAGAAGGGCTGTGATAATGCATGATTAGTCCAAATACCTGAGAAGAAACAAGACAGCTGGGACTACTAAGCCTGGCATCACTGGATTGTAGTGATAGAGTTGTGCACTGGAGTAAGGAGACACCTGGAAGCCATTTCCTGCTTGTGAACTGATCCGCCTCCCCCTTCCTCTCAAAGATAAGTATATGCAATGTGGCTTTTGGGCACAGTGAGTTTTTTTGGATTTGTAATGTCAGGAAGGTTTGCTTTAAAGGCACAAATCCAGATCTTCCCTTACATATAAAACTTCAAAAGACCAATTTTTTTCCCTCTGATGCCTTTTTTTTCCCTCCATTCTCTTCTGACTTCAAGTTTTTCCAACTCCGAAAAAGTCTTTGCAATTTCATCTTGAAACTGGCAAATGAACTTTAACAGACTAGAGACAGCTTAGGTACTGGCCTGAGCTTTCACACTACCAGTGCCAAAGCCACTGATTGTTGCTTTCTAGCCATGCCTTGCTAACATACAACAGGTTAAGATTTCCACACTTTCCCACTCTTAAATACTTGAAGTTTCCTTGGCTGTGCAAAGTAAGCACATATTTTGTCTATGAGAATGCCCTTGAGCAGTATCTCTTTTGTCAGTTAGGTTTCTCTTGTGCATTGTAATTCTTGCCAGGAGACATCGCCTGACTATTATTTTGTCTATGGAAACATTTAATTTGGCAGTATAGTCTCTCTGTTTTAGCTATTGGGTAAGGTGTTGGTCCCCCTGAAATCAACAGGAACCACCGAATTCTAAGATGCCAGATTTTTTCACCTCCTGTCATTAAAAACACTTAAGACTAGAAGCATGCAATACTTTGTCAGTTTGAAAACCCTCCTTTTCTCGATACTTTCTATGGAACTGTTAATCTTAGAAAGACTAACAGCAGAGGTAGAACACTCTTGTATTTCTGACACAAGTTTATAAACAACCTCCAAATAATTTTCTTTTTGCTAAAAGAATTCTCAGTTTTCATTACTGAAGTCTGTAAATTTTTGAAAACAAATTTAAAAAAAAAGAGATTGCCAAATGTTAGGAGGCCAATAAAAGTGGTTTTGTGAAGTCTCATACAAGATATCACTCATAAATATTCTTCAAGGTTTTGAGAAAGTTCCTTTTTACCTAAATACATGTTTTAGTGTACAATTCATTAGTGTTACATTATCACACTGTTGCAGTAGTTGTAAGATTTTAATATTGTAATAATTTATTTTCATCTCTTAACCAGTGACCCATAACTGCAAAATCTGAACGCAGGCTTAGCCTCCAAGTCTTGCTGGGGAAGGTAGGATTTTATAGAAAAGTCACACTCTCACTCTTTAGAAATATAAATAGTAACATAAAGTATAAGTGGTCAGAGTACAGCAAGGGCTGGCTCCTGCCAAAGGAGACAAACATGATACTACAACCAGCATGGCAGAGGCCTTGCCAGCCAGGGCCCTGTCCCACAACACCAGAGCAAGAGAGCAGGGAAGGCAGCAGGGGTTAAGCAAAAGTCCAAATACCAGGCAAGTTTGCAGTGGCAAGGCAGGTCCAACATCAAGGCAGGTAGTCAGCCTGCAGATCAGGGTCAGACCAGGAATCATCAGGCAGAGCTGAGATGAAGCTGGGAAGCCAAGCAGAGGCACACCTAAAACGTAGCCCAGGCAGGGACTGAAGGCCTGGGGCTGAGCTTAAATGAAGCCCCTGGACCCATGGGCATGAGTGTGGGTGGAGGCCCCATGGTGAGGCTGGTCAGGGCAATTAAATTCTATTGCGCACTCAAGCCCACTGACATAAGTCAGTAGAATATCCAATCTCATATTTTCATGCATGAGCAAGAAAGGGGAGAATTATGATTGTGGTTTGACCTGTGCTGCATTTTCTGACCCCTGAGTGCCTGATTTCTCAACCACAATATTACAGTAATGCTATGTCTACCCATGGTTTATATAAACACAGAGTATGTTAAACAAGTGACTTATGATGTGATACTTTTGTTTCCACTGAATTCTAGACCATCTGTGTACTAAAACATTTCTAGACTTAGAAAGAAGACCTGATCTATTCAGTTCCTTCACTAAGTAGTTACAGATACTACTGGAGTATTCATCTGTATGTACTTCAACATTTATATTTCATTCCTTTTTTCATTGCAATTAAGCATCTGTTGGATCCCAAGGCTCAGTTGATACTTCTGTACTTTTGAAATGTCTTCTTTGCTCATCTTAAACCTTTGAAATTCTCTATTTATGTGCTGTTCAAATTATGAAAATTAATGCCATCTTTTTTCCCAGGGCTTAGAGTTGCTGTAGCAGAGTTTCAGGTCACCTCATTTCTGAGAAACAGTTTGGTCCACATCTATTGATAAGCAATGTTTTCTTTTTCACCTTTCCTAGCTGAGGTAGTGCACGCTGCTATCTCATATTCTGGGACACAGAGCAGGATGTCAGCAGCATTGTAAGATACAATTCTAACAGGCACTCTGTACTTCTTGGAATAACTCCTGATCAGTGTGTAAAGTGTCCAGTTGGATAACTGTATCCCGCACTCTATAATTAACAAAATGCATGATTCTCCTCTTGGCAGAGAGAGGGGATTCAAAGCATACCAACTTCTACCAAGTTCTCACTGGGGAAATTCGGGCAGAAAGGATCCATTTCAGTGCCTCACATAAAAGGATTTTATCCCAGCAGATTGTTTCAGTAGTTACTGCGGCACAGTCGTTTGCTTCCCTAGTTCTGGCTGACTGGGGCTAGAAGCAGAAGAGAAACAACAGGTTTTGTTCCAGGTGAAAAGAGTGAATATGTAAGAAGTTAAGAGCACCTGTGCTGGGTCAAACCAAAAGCCCATCTAGCTCAGTGTGCTATTTTGAACAGTGACCAAGGGTGGGTGCCTTGCAAGAGGGAAATGCTTTTCAACTTTTCCTTGCAAAAATTACTTCCACCACACCTCTTCTTCAGAGAATCACAGTGGGCAGGACAACTACATAAAAGCTAGTAATTTGTGTTTTATGCAAGATAAAGGGGATCCAGGTCTTGCTGATATAAACAAAAAGTGTTGTTGTCTTCAGTGCCAGTTATCTTTCCTGAGGATATTACCTAAAAATTTTACACAGAACAGTCTAAATTTAGACATTACTCCAGTAGCCATATCAGACTTCATAATCTGTCTACTTTTGATGTCTTCTAGCAGATCATAGCACTGCTCTGTTTCTTGTCTGACACTTCGTTTTGATTTTAATAAGCTAATATGAATTAAAATAGCAGGTGCATAGCCACACCTTTTTAGAATGAGGAGTGTTTGATGCTAATAAGCATGTTTAGCCAAGACTTTGCTAAGCCGTGGCTTTCATCTCAGCCAGTATAACACATATATGATAAAAAACAATTAACCCCTTAGCTTCTGGCTAAAAGATTGTGAAAAGCATGTATAAAACATCAACACAAAAATTATGAAAGTCAGTGAAGTTATGGGAGATCATTAGGAAAAGAGAAAAGATACAGTGTGGTCGCTTGAGTAATATCACTATGCTCTGTATTTTTAATAATAATGCTATCGACATTGGAAAAGCTAGACGTGGTCTGATAATAGACTGTTGCATCTAAAAGGAACCAAACACTACAGAGAAGGATTCCTGTCCAACATAAAAATGAAAGAAAAATATGGGTACAGGCACAAGCAAACTGCAGTTCGCATCTAGTGGAAAACTGAGGTCTCATTGAATGAAAGGGTTAATGAAGGGGTTACAGGAATGAACTCCAGGCAGCCAGTGGATTCAATTCCCCTGGATTGTTGGGACAATGAAAAAGCTGCATATCTTTGTCTCTTGTAATTGCTTTGTTCATTACCTTCCTAAATCCCCCAAACAAACAACAAATAAGCCAAGCTCTCCTGTCAAACAGACATAGTCTTGCTATTACAAAGGTACCACTTGGAGAAAAACACCCCTGTCTATTTCTGTGCTTTTTAACATTTTATCCTCTTGCCAGGTTGAAGGTCAACAGAACTCACAAAGAAAATATTGTGATTTGTTTCCCTAGCAAACTAGTACTTTACTGGAGACACATGCTGTATCAGACTGTGATAGCGCAGGCTTCATATTTAACTTGAGTCCAATTTATAATTCTGAAAAGACAGCTTGGTTGGATCCGATGATCTTATGGGTCTTTTCCAACCTAAATGATTCTATGATTCTGTTATGGGTTTCTGCTACAGTGGGTTTAATGTATCATTTAGTTTCTCTTCTGGCTTCTGGGGCAAACGCTATGTACTCCAATTTTCTCGCACATGGTATTAAATAGGGCAAGTCTTTTTGCATTCCTCTCCAGAAGTTGAGCAGTGCTTTTGCTTCCCCCAGGTCTGCTGTGTAACTTTGCCCTACTCTAAAGCCAGTCATTCACCAGTCTCCTTCCTCATCAAGCTGCAGCTTCAGCTGAGGGAAAGACAGTATGCTAGGTATTATTTAAGGCCTGGTAAGCTGCCTCTCTGCCCACCTTTTCCCCATTCTACTCTTTTTTTTGTCTGGTGCCTGAAATGCAGCCACCCACTAGTACCAGCTACCAGCCATTTCAGAGATCAGTAGTCAAAAGTTCCTAATTTGTTCTTCAGTTTGTTCCCTTCTGCAGCCCTAAGGATCCTCCCACAGATCCATTACAGTTAGACAAGCAAAGCAGGCTGATGATCAGGACATGAAGTGAAGCACAAGGAAAAAACTCTGTGTAGATCTTTAGTCGCTGGGACCTCTTCCTGGAAAGTGAGTCCAGCGTGGGAAGTTGTGCAGTATAGATTGGGTCTAGCAATGCAGACATCTTGCGTACGGTGGCAAGATTGCAAATGGCAAGTTGTCGAACTGCTGCGTCAGGAGAAGTGTCCCATGCCCTTTATGATGGAGAAATTAGTCAGATGTCTGTTAATTTTCACACATCTCCGAAAACCAGCTCAACAAAGGAAGGAATAATTTAATGTCTAGGAATGGAGCAGGAAAGACTGTTAATTATACTTGATAAAGTATAATTCTACCACAGGAAGAATATATAGAAGTATTTTTGTTATTACCTTAAATTAACTGACACATACTATAAATTCCCTGCATCACTGAAGTTTCCAGTCTCTCCATGGCTTCAGTACTTGAACAACATTTAATGTCTCTCATTCTGGATCATCAGACTCTGCACTTTCTGAAAGAAAATACCAGCAAAATGGCAGAGCGTAAAGAGAAATCCAACCCACATGACAGACTGACAGGGATTTCTAGAAGCTGCTTATTAAATTCTATTTTTTTTAAATATTGTTGGTCTTGAATATGACTTAGTGTTAGAGGTATAATTGCATTCATTCTCAGCAAGGAAACAATTGCTTAAGTGAACATTTCTCCTGGAGTTTTCTTCTTTGGCAATAGGATGTCTTGATTTAGTTTCAGTTTGGACGAAGCTGTTAATAGGCTGCATACTACAGAAGTGTCTGTTAATCTAGTAAATTCAGATGCACTGCATGCATATTTTACACGGGTAAACCTATGTATTTGAAGTCAGTGAGCTTAAACTGTGCAGCATAATTAGAGGAATGAGCCTCAGGTTGCTTTGTCAAAACATTCTTTAATTGCTGGATTTTAGGATTATTGGATTAGGAGATTAGATGGGATGCCTGGAAATCTTAATTTGGAGCATCTAGTAAAGTAAGGCTTCTCATGAATCAGAGTTACAATGTATCTATAAACCTCACAGTTTGTATAAATTGCTGTAGTAATTGTTCAAAAATATTTTCATGCTAGGACAATAGGATACTAACTATGTTTTCTCTGACCTCCCTTCTTTTCTAACACATTTTTTAATTTTAAGGAACTTATTAACTTTTCTCCATGAGAATCAATTGCCAACATTCATGTAGCCATGGGTGCTATAGTCACTCTGAGCATGGTCTGTGAATCACTAAGCTTCCTTGCCCATATGTTACTAAAGGAATCCTGATACCCACCAGACATTGCATGGCGTTCACCTTGCAGTGTATGTTTATTACTTCATTACATTATAATCAGTAAGCACAGATACATTTTTTATGGCGTTCTTACATTTACAAGACATACTCTATTGTCAAAGCATTCTGCTTTGGTTAAACAGTGTCTCTGATCCCAAAGAACACGGTGGACTACAAGCTCTCCTTTTCTCAGGGCGATAGCAGATTCACTAGGAAGTGCAGAATCTTCACACATGGCATACAGAAAGTTGTTCTGTCATTCTAGCTTATCTCACTTCCAGGGGAGACCTAGTACTTCACTCCTAAAAGTTTCTTTGATAAGGATTTCTCCTGCTCTCCCTTCTTGGTCCAGCATGTCGCATACTACACATACAGCTATGAAAACCACAAGAGAGACTGTCTATATGCTGTACATGTGCCTGTGTATAAGCAGAGAAGTAATGGCACAATGATAAACAGATTGCCAAACAGGGAGGGAAACTTTGGACCCTGGTTCCAGTCTCTCTTAAGAAAAATGCTATGAAGTTGGTCATGTCAATACTGAGCAGAAATGTCTGGTAAACTCTGCTGAGGGTTCTGAAGCTGTAGGTTTAGAGTCCAAATGTTTCAAATGGGACAGTTAATGTAATAGTACTGTGTTGCTCTTTTCTGAGATGTTTTCGTAATTATTAGGAAGATGACTGTTAATTAGTATATTAAAAAGTTTCAAAAATTATTACTAATACTCTGTGACCAAGTTTTGTGAAGCAAACAGAAGAGGAATTCTGTTCACAAGCAATATGGAGACGGCTGTGCTAGCCATATTCCCAAGCCGTTAACAGAATAGTTGTCAGCACTTCAAAGCAACATATTGCCATATCACTTAGGATTTGCACTGCTAAAATGACAGCATCCAAAATAAAAGCCAAAACACTGAAGTGTCCCAGTATTATGAAGATCATGGCTGTCTGAACAGAAGGATCAATATGGGAAGGTGTAAATCATATTCTTATTTTCTGGGGTAAAAAAAACCCCACTTTGGTACAATTTTGGCATCTTTTAAAATCAACTGGTGTTTTTGTCACTGATTTCCACAAGGCCAGAACTGTGCTTTTTGGGTCTGACAGTCTTGTCAGGATTTAACATACCTGAATTAGCAGAATTATATGTAGTGATAGCTTTCATATTTTCAAATTGAAACTGTAGGAATAAAAAAGATAACAGGTTATCACTTCCTTCTTTGGTGACAGAGCTTTATCAAAAATAAATGTTTTCACTAAATTCCTACTATTTCAAAAATTTCTGTCTGAGGTAGCACAGAACTCTCCATCTTCCTTCAAAATACTGTTCTGTGTTTCTGTTTAACCCAGGGACTGTTACAAAGCTGTTATACTATTGGGTAGCATAAAATAAGGAAATAAATAGCTTAACAGATGTTCATTGGGATACATTTTTTTCTGTATTGTGGGTGCCTGCTCACTACTGTTGTACTGACAAGAAAGTACCTGCAGAAGCCCCTTGCATGCCTAAACTGAAAAGACAGTCTGACCAAGTCTTGTCTGAGTCAGAAGCAGGGGAGTCTCTATTACTGACAAGAAAGGGAGCTGTAACGTAGGACAGGCCTTTTGCCAGCATGGCCTCTCAACCTGCTAGCAGGGAGTGCAATCTTCAGGTTCTACTTTCCGAGATTTTACAGCGGTGTAACTATACTGTCTTTAAAGAATATTCCCCACATGCACCAATTTAAGTTTGATCAGAGTACAGCCTTTCTTTAATTACACATCCTCCTGAAGCACTTATTTCTGTGAAATGTTGGAGCCAAATGCGTATACAAAAAGCTAGAATACATAGCCTTCAAACAAGGACAGAAGTGGATATGAATCACTTCCCACCCCCACACCAGCCCATGCCCTTAAATATAGCTATAAACTGGAAGCCTTGAAATCAGGCGAAATCTCTGGCCTGTTCTCAATTGGTCTCACAGGTAATATTATCCCCTAAGAGCGCGTTACCAACCACACATGATATGGGGGTTAGTAGAACCACTGCTAACTTTATGCCAATGAATTCTTTTTGTGTGCCACTGGCTCTAAAAAGCCAGTTGGCTTTTTTGGCTTCTTTGCTTCTTAAAAGATATAAAAGATACAGTTCTAAAGGTCTTTTTTTTCTCAGAGATTTGCAGAAAGAGAAAAGTGTAGAAGGTTACAGTAAGTGTGTGAATCCTGCCATTTAGATTATAGAAAGATTTTTGTAGTCAAAAATATCCTTGCCAGAAACAGTTTCAGGTTTCTTTGGTATTTAGAAATCCTTTGCTAAACAAAGTAAAAATGAATGATAAACAAAATCAAGTTTCCTTTGAGCCTGATGCTCTTGCAGCTGCACTCCACTTTCAAGAGTAACCCATTAGCAGTTGATTTAGAGTGACACTGGCAAGCAGTCCCCAGACTTTAATGAATATGTTTTTGACAAGCTCATAATCTTTCTAGTTAATAAAGTCTCCCTTAAATTAGTTTAACTCTGATTTCACTTACCATTGTAAGCAATCGGCATCAAATCTAGGATACTTTACAGTACTTTCTCATTTAAAATGCTTTTAAAAAGAGAATTTACAGTTACATTTTACAGACTAGAAACAGCGTTTGATGAAGGTCACCCTCAATCCAGTGGCAGAGCTGGAAAGAAAATCTAGGTTCCTGAATGCCCTTCTGTTGTTCAATTGATTAAGCAATGGTGCTGTCTGCTGTCTCAGTATCTTGCAAGGAAAGGATTAAAGTCTGATTCCAACTTACATAATTGATTCTTTTCCTTTATGCCAATATCAAGATCTTAGAAAGTTATAGTACAATATTGTAACTATAATGTGGTGAATTAATGTCTGTAAAAGTTACTTAAATAATAAATATCAGTATAGGACAACACAGGGGTCAACTTTTCATTTAAATTTGTGCTCTTAATATATGCGTCTAATTGTGAAAATTTTGCCCTTAAAATTCTCTGTCAGTTTTACCCATGTGTCTCAAATACAGAACCAACCTACATGAGGATATTATGAGCCACATTATTGTGTCCTGGAGACATAATAGGAGATAATACCGTGAATTGGAAAAGATGCTGAGATAAAATCTCCTTTGACCTCTTGGTAAGTCAACAACTTTTATATAAAAGTTCTGAAACTGGCTATACGTGTGCCTGTTGCATATGTGTATTATGAGGAAAAAAAAATTTCTCACCTGAACCCATTTTCTTATGTAATGAGGTAATTTTTTATATGTAAGATCACCTCAACCTTTCTTTCTACTTTGCTTACGAAATAAACTAAGAGGTGCACAAGTTACTGTCAGGCTTTGAGTCTGATAGGTTTTGTCAGGATTTAGAAAACTCCAGCTACCGCAGTGTAAAGTCTTAAACTGATTACACCTACAAAGTAAGGATATCTTTTCATTTTAAAGCTAATTGAGGTTTTGTATCTAACAGGCAACTGTAAGAAATATGTGTCTTAAGCATTGGGTGACTCTACTGTAACTTACTGCCAGTGGAGATTGAAGTAGGATCATTTTCGAAGGTAACTTTTGCCAAGTGAGGATATAACAGTTTTAATTTCATAATTCACAGGAATGGCTTGTTTTAATTTTTACTTTTCATGTAAGATGAAGAATGAGGTGAAAAAAGGATATAAAAAACCAGGATTTGCTTATTAGTCTCCTCTATCTTAAATAAATGTAAAAGCCTAATTTAAAAATCTCCCTCATTAAGAAAAACTAAGATAATCGAGATGGCTGAGAAAGGTCAGTGATGCTGTGCAACTTAATTGGGTTCCCAGGAGCAGAAGACATCTCACCATCTCTAGAAGTTGCGAGCAGCCTGTCTGTGCACTCCAAAAGTATTTGTCTAGGACATGTAAAACTGAAAATAACATGTCCCACACACCCTCTAGGACAGTTTTAGTAGCAATAGCCATCAGCTTGTACCCTGACCTTAGGATACTAACTCTGCACAAACGAGTTATTTTAGGTTGCTTCTTTGTTCTTTGTTTTTTCCTCTTCTTAAGTCAACACTGAGCAAAAAAAAAAAAAGGCATGAGACACATATTAGCTAGTGAGGAAAAGTGTAAAAAATATTTTCAATCATCAGTAGCATATTCCTCAGCTGAATTTCTACAATTTTTCCTTAAGTGCTTGCTGCCTATGTCAGTATCAGCATGCTGAACTAGAGGCCTTACTGCTCTGACAATTCCTATGTTCCTGTGGCAATGATAATTCCATTCCAGAAGCCACAAATTAGAAAATGGTTTCTTACAATGAAACTGCAAATGAAACACAACATGATCTCCCTCTTTTCTCATGCGTGTTAACTGTAAAAAGTTTCTTTGTCCGGAATGTGGCTCTGATTACATTTCTCTATCCAAAAATAAACATGGTGCAGAAGA
Organism: Burhinus oedicnemus; assembly: GCA_008921705.1. Lineage (NCBI taxonomy): Eukaryota > Metazoa > Chordata > Aves > Charadriiformes > Burhinidae > Burhinus > Burhinus oedicnemus. The sequence goes on along the minus strand of VFFE01007253.1, from coordinate 1,791,991 downwards.
AAAGGATATAGGGAGGGGGGAAAGCCTGTCAATGGGCCACCCTCAGGAAAACCTCACAAGATCTACTGTCTGTCTGTGCAAGCCATGGAAGAGCTAAGGAATTGATCCCAGCTTGGTGGTCTTATTTTTAATTAAAACAAATGAGGCTCTTTCAGCTGCTGCAGATAAATATTTGATGAAAAAAGACAGGGACAGATGTCAAAAAACTGTAGTAAATAAAGAATAAGACCAGGAGAGCAAATGTTACAACAGCAT